>CM020517.1:3357500-3660000 GCA_009823395.1 Thamnaconus septentrionalis
CCGTGAATCCTGGAAGCGACCTGGTTTCTATCACTCTGGGCCCGAAGCCAACCTGGCAGTTCCGTTTAAACAGATTTGAAAACGCGTCCCTGGCTTTTGGGGCGGTCGGAGAGTTTTTTCCAGAAGCGGCAGATGTGTGCGTATGCGCCTCACCTCCACGATCTTCTTGGGAGTGTCCGGAGGGAACTTCTGAAGGTGATCCACGTAACTGATGAGGAGGTGGAGGATGTCCGACGCCACCAGCGCGACGTTCTTGTTGGGGTACTGAGGGAGGACACACACACACAAGTACGTTCATTACATATCTTCTTATCTCTGGTTGATATATATAATGGATTTATCATATTTAATGTTTACATTTATAAATCCATCAAATCTCAAAAATGAGAAAATAGAAAACATGTGAAAGTAAACAAAAGCTATTCCTGAGAAACTGTTTCTGTGTGCTAAGGAAGTAACAGATCGAAAATTACAATGCAAAATACAACAACTCTGAAGATCTGTGTGTTGTGTGTGCGCTTGTGTTACTGTCCTTGTGCGTGAGGCTTCCTGGCTGCTGCTGCCGCGGAAAAAAAAACGGATGTGTGTGTGTGTGTGTGTGTGTGTGCGTGCGTGTTTGACAGCTTGCAGCATTCCCTCTGGATTAGTCTCCTATCTGAAGGAGGACCAAACATATTGACAGTCCAGGGTTTGCTCCCAGGAGTGGCTGAATGCAAGTGTGTGTGCGCGTGTGTGTGCGTGTTGCCGTAATGTCTTCGCAGGCCATTGGCTGCCGATACACAAGCTGGGGATTCCAAGGTGGAAAAGGTATGTGTGTGTGTGTGTGTGTGTGTGTGTGTGTCCATCTAGAGCCAGATGGCCACAGATGAGACGGTGAATGTTGGGACAATATTATTGTGACGCGCTGGCCTCCCCACACCGGTCGACTGAGGCAATTTCACACTGACGCCGACAATCACCTCCAAACAATGTTTTTCCATCACACTTTGGCGCCGTGCCGCGCGCCATGTTGAACTCATTGACTCCCCGTTATGTCCGCTGTTCAGGCCCTATTTTAGTGCACGTGGACGTCCGTTCAGGAAAAAGTCCCGACACGTGTTTAAACTGCCAAACTGCAGCAAATTACACATGGAAAGTTCAAAAAATGTCCTGCCATCTTGATACTGTTTTCACTTCTGCTTCAGTTTTTAAACTGTCTTAACTGTCATAAATAATTGTTTAATGATTTAAGTTTGTCACATTTAATTGATTTGTTTTTTTTTGCCCTGTTCTGCAACAGGAACAATCAAAGCAGATCCAGAACGACAACAAAAAAAACCTTGTAACTACCAGTACGGTGCACATCAGTTTAACTTGCGTCCAATTAAGCAGACGGACTGGTACAGATTCATTGCTTTCGGTCCGATCCCACTGGATCGCGCTCAAAGAGCCGACGAGCGCCAGGCTCCGCGGGGACAAAGTCTGACCGCAGATGAAGGACGTCGGCTGCATCCAGCGGGCAGCGGACATGTGATCCTTTCTCCCCCCCGCCCACCCAACTAAATTACAGCTCGGAGTTTGAGCGAGCAGGGTGTTTGCAGCGAGCAGCAGGACGGTGCTGGGACGGACCTTCAGAGTGACACAGATCACGTTGAGGGCGTCTTTAATCTGCGGGTGTTTGGTCCCGTGGGCGAGTTCCTCGCACAGCCAGATGCCCAGGCTGCAGAGAGCCACGCACCTGCAAGCACAAACGAAACAAAGGAAAATCAAAGGCAAGAAAACGCCTTATAAAGGGCGGTGAAGCCATCAGGCTGTATAACTGCTATCAGGAAAAACATTTTGAAGAAAAAAGAAAGAAAAAAAGAAAGAAAAAGAAAAAAAAGGAAAAAAAGAAAAAAAAAGGAAAAAAAGAAAGAAAGAAAAAGAAAAAAGTGAAAGAAAGAAAAAAAAAAAAAAGAAAAAAAATCAGTAAAAACATTTGTAAAACAACATTTCACTACAGGTGCAATGAAACACTTATTTTTTAAAAGAAATATATATATATATATATATATATATATATATATATATATATATATATATATATATAAACACACACACACACACACACATATATATAATTTGTGTATTTATATTTATTTATTTCTTTATTTTTAATTTATGTAATTTTTTCATCTTCTCTTTGCAAAGTCTATGCTGCCAATTATGCCAATTTTCCCAATGTGGGATAAACAAATAAAGGCATTCTATTCACAATGAATCCACTGACCAACAGGAAAGGACAGCAGAGAGAAAGAGCTCGGGTCAGGTGCCCCGCAGCTACACTAACGCAACCGACCACCGCTTACCTTGCAGGGGCAGACGGCTCGTCTCTGGCTGATGTCAGGATGGTTTTGATAACATGCTCCTACAAAACACAGCACACAGACAAATTCATTTTTTTTCTAAACTCCACAGCCCACTGGCCACTGACGGTAACTGCATTCACCTCTTCAAGACAGGTGAACTGGTCCACAAAGTGGTAACAACAAAGGTGACGACCCCACAGACAAAGCCATCAGATTCCTGGAATTTAATCATGTGCCCATTACAAACACCGCAAACGCACTGACACGCGCACTCGCGTTAACGACTGCTTACTGATTCAAAACAAGTTTCCGCCTTGCTGCAAAGCAAAAGCAAGTGCCCCCGAGATGCTGCCGTGCATGACATCAATGGTTTACGGAGGGAGAAAAAAGACAACAACAATAAAACACCCGCCGACGCTGAGCTACGAAACGGTGATGAGAAATTATCCTGTTAGTTTTCTCCTGCGACCTCCCACGGATGCGTGTCACAGAGTTGAGACGGTGTCTCGATCACACGGGGAAGGTGAGACGGTTGAGCGGCGGTGAGACAGACGTGATGTGAGGGAAGAAATTCGACTTGCAAACTTCCGGCCAGAGCAGACTGTAGCGGAGCTGAGAGAAACAGTGCCCAGACGAGTGCTGACTTTGCATACATTTCACTTTACAACATCTTGATACCAAGTCCACCTATGCCCGCGGACTGTTTATTGATTTTAGCTCAGCTTTCAATACTATCATGGCTGTCCAAACTGTACAATTCTCTCCTGTCCATTGGAGTTTAACCCGAAACTTCCTTGTCTTGCAGGACACGGTGTGTTAAAATCCAGAATATTGTGTCACCAGCAGGGGTTCTGAACACTGGCGCTCCGCAAGGGTGTGTCTTGTCACCGCTGTTATTTCCTCTTTACACCAACAATTGTACATCAAATTCTGCAGCTGTCAAACTGCTTAAGTTTACGGACGACACCACGGTCATAGGCCTCAGACGCGACAGGGAGGAATCTATCTATCGGAGTGAGGTCGAACGGATGGTGCAGTGGTGCGGAGACAACAACTTAATCCTCAGTGTAACCAAAACCAAAGAACTCATATTTGACTTCAGGAAAAAGGCAGGCCAGCACCTTCCCATCTCCATCAATGGCCAAGTAGTGGAGTGGGTCCGATCCTTTCCGCTTCTTAGGCAACTCTATCCATCAGTCCCTATCATGGAACCTGAACATCAATCTCAGAATCCCAAAAAAATCAGAGACTAAGGGTAGTAGGTAGGGCCTCCAAAGTCATTGGCTGTAGTTTGCCTACAATTGCCTCACACTATCACGCTTTATGGACAGCACCTATGCACAAGCTATTCACCACCTCAATACGCACTAAGAACTTTATTGTTTACTTCATTGTTTACTTGTTTCCTGATCTCCCTCTCTTTGCACTCAACTGAACCTTACAGCTGCACTCCTCTGTAAACCATGCACTCTTCTAAGTGCCGTTACTCTCTGACTTTTGGCTTTCCGTCTTGTTATATGGTGTTGTCATTGACTTGTGAAACTTGTGAGCATACCAAAGCATTTTCCTATCAACTGTATTATTACTTTACTATTGAAATGGCACTGGAACCGGATAGACCTGAACCTGAGTCGACTTCGGCTCTACCTTGTCAGGGAACTTGGTGAGCACCACCTCGGCCGTCGTGGGGTGGAGGGCGGGAACCTCCCCGTAAAAGTTGGGAAAGCACACCAAGGATCCGAGCAGAATCTGGGCCTCTACTCTGGGTGCCTGCAGAGGAGGAGTCAAACCATCACGTTTTTATGACACCGTTTCGTGAGAGTCGCCAAGTGAACCGCTGCACACATCTGATTGTTCTTACGTTGAGCGAGGAGCAGGTGGTGACCCTGGAGGCGGCGATGATGAAGTCCAGGATCAGCATGGTGGCTCCGGGGAGGCCGATGCTGAAGAACCTGGGGCTGCAGTGCTTTATGATGGTGTTCACGATGTCCTGCAAAGCACAGCAAGCACACTCAGCGCCACGTCCTCTCCCGCCCGACGCTGACTTTCCCTCTCGCGCCGACCACTCTACCTGGTCTTGGTGCAGCAGCCCCTGGTGCATGATGTTGTAGAAGTGCATGAGAAAGTCTGTGTTTGGTGAAACATCTTGCCGCCTCTTCATGATCCTGCAAATCAGCTTGTAGGCGTGAAGCTTCCCCTGCTTGTAGCGCTCCGTCAGCATGGTGGCCTGCAGAGAAAACAAACAAACCCAGATTGTTCTCATGGGTTCCTCCAGAGGTTCAACGGTGACGGCTCAGTCACAGCTACCTTAAAGAGCCACGGGGTGAGGATCCTCAGTGGTGGGATGAGAACTGGAGGTGGAGGAGATGACTGGTTGTCCAGAGAAATGCCCAAATTATCTCTGATCTGAGAAGAAAAAGTGCAATATGGTAAAAAAAAAAAAAAAAAAGAAAGAAAAGAAAAGAAAAGAAGCCAAACAACAACAAACTTTTCCAACAAGTTCTCACCTTTGCCAAATTCTGCCACAGCTCACACAGATAGTCAAAGACCTGAGCGTGGATCTCGGGGTCTTTGATGCTATTGACGTCCCCCAAGATGCCCAGCATCCTCCGCCACATCACCGTGGCAACGTCTGCGTGCCATCCAGTCAGCGAGCCGCCTGCCATCACACTGCAGTCCTCGCTGGGGAACTCGCTAGTCTCTGCGGTCGATCGGCAAATTGATCAGGTTTTTCCCCAGAACCCGCCTCAAGAGAGGAAAAAAACCCCACGTGATTGGCCGTGCGCATTGGCGAGGCTCACCGAGGTCATCTGGAGTCTGCAGGACCGAGTTGTGGAGCTTCTGGTCCAGCTGCAGGTGAGTGCGCGAGTGCGAGTGGTCGGCGTGGTCGGCGGTCAGCGTGGCGGGGGAGGGCGTCTGGGAGCGAGAGCCGCCGAGGGAGTGCATGGGGGAGGCGCTCTCAGAACCTGGACAATGAAAAAAGGCGTTTTAAATAGAAAGTTGCAGGACTTCTGATGTGAATGTGTGCAAAAGTTAGACTGGACTTAAACTGGCTGCAGCGAAATGATTACCAGTGACGGTGACGGTGTGGCTCAGGCTGCTGGTTTCCGAGTCCAGGTGAAGCGTCGTCAAACTGGCCACTTCGTGCTCCTCGCAGGCCACGCCCCCTCCCAGACTGTCCTGGTCCAACGAGCTGCCTCGACCTCCTCCGCCTCCCCCAGACCCGGCCGCTCCACCGCATGCTTCCGTGCTAAAGGTAAAGTCTAAAGAGGAAAGCATTTTTTTTTTTGTTGTTGTTCGCTAAATCACGATAAACTTACATTCAGCGCCCATATCGATTAACTTGTGAAAAAAAAACATCGGTCAGAAAATTGGTTATCTCTATCGAAACAAATCTAATTTGCCTCTAGCTTGCAGAGAAAAAATTAGTCGAAGCTAGGCCTGTCAAGATAACAAATTTTGCTGGAGGATAATTGTGCTACAAATTATTGCCGATATAACGATATTATTGATTTTTAAATCATACATCATGATAATATATGACATAATAATGCAAGTACACCATGTCAAAAGCAATAAACTTTCCTTTCTCAAGATTAAGAGGTTGCAAATGAGATGAACGAACATAATAAACGTAAAAGACAACAAAAAAAACAATAAAAATAAAATGGAGTCACATTCTGTTTTTATCAAAAATAGCACTTAAAAACCACGATAACAACTAAAAACAATTAAAAAAAAAAAGGAAAAAAAAGAAAGAAGGACTTTGACACTGTCTGTAAGCGCGCACCATTTTGCGCGGAACCTCGGGCGGTACTTTTTTTTCACAGTTGGGAAAACTGGAGGGGATGATTGTGCTTGAGGTGCGCGTGCATGTTCGTCGTATTCCCCTTCTTCACCACCACTACTTTCGAACAAATGCGTCATATCGGCTCGTCCGTGTTCATGGGCTCCTCTCGTTCGTTTTGTTTGAAGCCGAAATGTTCCCATACTGGCACTGTTCATCACTCATAGCGTTTGCTCGCTTTTCCTGCCTCTCCTTTTCCTTCACTTCGCTCACTTGCAGCACTGTGTCCGTGTGTCCGTGTGTGTGTGTGTGTGTCTGCGCCAGTGCCTGCCTCGCCCATCCCGTGACAAAGACACTTAATGACTGACAGGACAGTTCACTCACTCCGTTCATTCCGCTATAGAGCCAACGCGAACAGGTGTCGAGACAAATGCACAGAGTGAGACCTTTTCTCTCATCCAGTGTGTTTGGTAGCGAGAGAGGAGAAAAACAAACGCACGTGTCAATTTGTCGAGGCCGGCAAAATTACACTGCATCACTGCATGAAGTCGGTTCAACACGCAGCAGCAAACAACGGTATTTAGCGACGTTCTGGCCAATCACAAAACAAAATACAGCCGCGAATGTCGTGCAAGTGGATCCACTCAGGTGCCCTAAGAGTGCGCAGCTTTTTTTTTTTATACCTTCAGAAAGGTGGTTGCAAACAGCCTTAAAGGGGTGATGTCACTTCCAAGTGCCACATGCATGAAACATTAAAATAACGCATTAACCACATTTACCCTGGCGTCTCTCTTTGGGCAAACCAAATAGAATGCAGAAGCCGAACATAATAATAAAGTTCTTAATAACCTTCCCAACTACCGTCCAAAAACTGGTTAATCTCTCTCCTCGTTTGATGTTGTTGTGGCACCAGTCAGTGCTTTCGTGAATGTGTTACATCAGGTTTCAGTTTGTTAAAAACAAATGTTACACCATTTGTCAGAAAAAAAAATATCCATTACTTACATATAACAAATACACATAATATAAATTCATTATTTGAGCCACGAAGCTCAATAAAGTGAAAGTGTCTTGACTTGGCAGTGTGTGGGTTAAAATATTATTCATTTTTATTGAATAGTCGTAAACTTTATATTTCATTTGTGTGGTTTTATGTTTGTTTAATTTGATGTGATAGTGCACAGTGTTTTCAAAATAAAGTTTGTGGTTTGATTATATCTGTGCTTTTATCCATTTTTACGATACAATATTGCCTTTGCTAGTCAGAGTAGTTTTCTATTAAGATATCGAACCGTAGCCAATTGCAAACTGTACTGTTGCACCCCTAGTCTGTACAGAGAAGTTGTCTTACTGTCAAACTTGCAGGTGGAGTACTGGAAGGCGTTGAAGGAGTCCGACTGGCTGTCTGAGCTGATGACATCAGAGCCACTGGCACTTGCAGGCGAGGTCCATTCGGAGGGAACGCCCGGGTCATCGATTGGACGAAGGTCGTCCTGAGGGCCGCGACCCGGGGCTGTGACCCGCCTCCAGGAGCTCCGGCAGGTCCCTGGGAACCTCCAGGCTTCCCGGGCTGCTGCCACGGCGACCCTGAGAGTGTGCAGAGGGGAGAGGAGAAAGTTTGCCAAACAGAGACGCTTTTGCCTCGTGTGCATGTGTGCGTGTGTGCGCGGTGCTCACCGAGGTTCCTTTCGCCCTCAGTCTCTCCTGGATGAACTCATCCATGAGGTCGGAGAAGTTTGGGTTGGTGCTTCCGACGTCGGTGGAGACGGGGCGAGCCTTCGGGACCACCTCCTCTTTGTTGACTAGAGGCAGATGAAGCGTATCACAATGATGATCGGAACAGAGAATTTTCACCACTCACACACCATAAAAAGAGGGACACACATAAATAAATGTCCACACGGCAGGATGGATGATACATATACATATGTGTCGTCTTTTAGGATGTATTTCTTATAAGCTTCTTTTGCACCCTTCCTAACTCATTTTTTCCATCACCTAGTTTTGAACCTATAGTTTATAGTGATGATTACTAATCAAAACCTGCGAGTTGTCAGTGCAGCCCTGAGGTGTGTGTGTGTGTGCGCTGAAGGCCCAGAGGTTAGCGAAGAAGGTCGGCGTTTAAAACAAAAGCCACAACACTGCAGGCAAACCCACCAGAGAAGCGATGCAGGAGTTAATTCACACCATGCACAGTGAGCCGGTGAGAGTGTCACCTTGTTAGGGCCCAAAACAGGCAGCCAATCGGGCGATCGTCTGTGTTAACTGTTAGCTCGGTGTCAGGAATGGCAGTCAGTCACTGTGAGTTTGATCAATCTGAGAGGAGACAGCATTCTTCAGTCCCAGATCAGACGTGACAACATGCCGCGACAAAATTATCTTTACTTTGCTGCCACCTGGTGGACGACATTATTACTCAGCAAGGTTACTTCGACTACGAAAATAAACCGCCATCGCAGCGATTTACCACAAAAAAAGATTTCTGAATTTTTTTTTTCTTTTTTGATGGAGAAAAAATGTAATTGCCAAAATGCCCGAGTGCCATAATGTAATTTCACTGCTTGTTAAGATGAATCAGTGTTTACCTGTTGTATGCTTAAATGATTAAACAAGAGGAGGGGGAAACAAATCAACAAAAAAAGCCAACAATTTTAAGTACATACATAACATGAGGAAAAATGATAAGGCTCACTATTCAGGTTAATAGGTGGCGCTCTAGAGATGCTAAGCTGCAAGTGTTAGCCAACACAGCCATTAAAACTACACAGTTTAAATTAGGTTGCTAAACGTAACCAGTGATGAGCAACATTTTACTCAGAATTACCATCTTTTAGTGGTTTGACAATTTCATATGCAATTATGAAGCTGCACTGCAAAAGCGTGTATTTTAAGAAGTCATAACTCTAAACTAAAAAAAATGGCTCGTGAGAGACACTCACTCGTCATTTGGTTTTCAGTGAACACGGACAAAATGAGAAGTGCTTCGATTTGCGCTCATTTGTCTCACTGGTGCAATTTTGCCCTGATACCCCGCACGTGTTGGCGCGGTTTTTCAGCGCTTTTAGCTGCTCAGTCTATCGGTTATGAACGGTATTCATACGCGGTCGTATTGTTTATATATCAACACGTAAACCCCCGGAAGACAACCCGACAGTAGTGATATGTTGTGAGATTTGTTTTGAGAGATGCTGCCCTCTGGTGGCCTGGGAATGAATTGACATTTCATGGAAATGGAAAAACGGACGTTAACTCCTCTAAAATATTCACCACATCGCTAACTCTCTAAATAAATTCATCTTTCATATTGAAGTTCTGTATTTGGTCAAAGTATAACGATGCTCTGCTGGAGGCGGCGTGTGTGGGTGCTTTCTGTGAACGTACACACAGGTTATTATTCAGTGGTGTGTTGTTGTTGTTGTGGTTGTTGTTGTTGTTGTTATTTTCCTTTCCTACAGGCACACACGTTTGTGTCCTCGTGTGCACCTGACCAGGTGGGGGTCTGAGTCCAGGCAGGAGTCGGAGGAGGCACGAGGAGGCCGCATGCAACATCAAGGCGAGGGAGGGAGGAGGATGGAGAAGAGGGAGGAAGTTAAAATCCCATAACCTTGAGAGGAAAGAGGACAGGGGAAAGAGGTGGAGGAGGAAGAGGAGGAGGAGTAGGAGGAGGAGGAGGAGCGAGAGGGCGTCCCCGGTGGAGCGACAGGTGGGAAGGTATGAGAGGAGGTGGGGGGTGGGGAGGTGGAGGGTCCTGGAGAGCAGGCAGGCTGGAGGAGGGGGGCGATGTTCAAGAGGAAACACATCAACAGAGGGGGTTTGAATTTCAGTCCAGCAGCAAGATGATGAGTTTCAGCCAAAAAAAACCAACAATCTCATTCCATCAAAACAAACCGGTTAAAAAGAAAAAAAAACAGCCAAAAAGAAAAAAAGGCCAGCTCTTGGTGTTTGTCTGTTGGTGCCTTTCTGTCCCTCCAGAGTTGTTTTGTTTTTTCTGTATCTGCCGTGTCCTTTCTGTGAGCGCGCCGTCGCCTTCCGACCCTCACCTGCCGACGTCGTCTTGCGTCCAAAGTAGCCCAGGACGTGGGAGTAGAGGTCCCTGAGCGACGCGTCTCCCATGGCAGCGGCCCTGCCGCTGTGGCGAGGAGCCCTGCGACGACCCCTGGCCTCGGGGCCGGGGCTTGGAGGAGAGCGCGTGAACCACGCTTTTGTACACGCCGCCGAGGAGCGCCCCCTGGTGGTGGTGGCGCGAGGCCGAGCTGCCCGGCTCCTGGGAGCGCGGCGGAGGCCCGCGACCGCAGGGCCAGCGGCCCAGTCGGCCGCGGACCCCGACGCCGAGGGCGCGGCCTCCGGCTGGGCCTCGGGGCCCTGATTGGCCCGGCGTGCTGCTTCTCCCTGTCGGTGGCGGGCGGCGCCCCTGGCCTCGGCGGCGCTTCCCAACTCGCTGGCGTCCGCGACAGTCCCTCCGGCGCCTTTTTCGTGGCTTCCTGATCGGTGGCCGATTGCGGCCGCGGAGCCAAACTTACCTGCACCCCCGCCGGCCACTTTGGAGGCGGAGCTGCCGCCGCCACCGCTCAGCCTCTCCCCGGCCGAGTGGCTGTGCGTGTGGAAGTGACTGAGGCGCCGCAGCTTGGCCTTCCAGTGGGCCTCTTTGCTGTCGATGGGGTTGTGGAATTGGACCGACTCGGTGGAGGGGCGGAAGCTGACGTGCACGCCGCCGGACGGGAGCCTCTTGGCGCCGCCGCGGGACAGCTTGGACTTGAGCGGGTCAGGAGTTTGGACCGTCTGGTTGGGCTCGACGCTGGACTCCAGCGGGCTGCTGTTCTGCCTGCTGCTGCCCTTCTCTTTATCGTCGTCCCGCTTCTCCTTCCCTGCATCTCTCCACGGATCGCCTTTCCCTTCGACTCCTCCTCCTCCTCCTGCCCTCCTCTCCAGGCTGGCGCTCCCTCTCGCGCCGGTCGACGGCCACTCGCTCTGCAGCTCCAGGCACTCGTAGATGCTCCGTCGCTCTCCCTCGGCGTCCTCCGCCGCGTCCGCGCCGCCGCGCGTCGCCGACTTGCCGTCCGGGCCGAATCCCGGCCTGTCCTCTCTCACCGCCGGCCCTAAATCTCCTACCTGGCCCACGTTTCCTCGCTGCGTCCTCGCCGGCCCCGTCTGCACGGGCGTGGGCAGCGCTGCGCCGCCGTCAAAGGCGTGGGCGGAGCCTTCTCTCTCCGCCGCCGCTTCCTCCTTCCACTCCGCCCCTTTGTGCGTGAGGTAATCCCTGATGGAGGAGAACAGGTCGTCCTCCTCCGCTGCCGCCGCGGCGGTGGCGGCGCCGCCTTCGCCCTCCGCGTCCGCGTCCTTCTCGGACGAGCAGGTGAAGGCGGCGTCCCAGTCGCTCACCCAATCGGAGCAGGACCCCGTGCTCAGAGAGCAGGTCTGCTGCCAGAACTGGTGGCAATCGCTACTGTCGTCTTGTCCCTCGGGGACGACGCTGTTAGAGAAGGCGCAGGGGGTGGGGGAGGGGGAAGTGGGGGTGTGCGGGAGCGGCTGAGCTGCGTGGCGGTTTGCTGCTAGTGAGGAAGAAGTGGTGGTGGGGTGGGGGTGGTGGTGGTGGTGGGGAGTCGGGATCGAGTCCCTCTTGGGGTCTTCACCTTTGACCCGCTCGGCGATGAACGGCTCCATGATGTCGGAGGCGCTGCTGCTCCTGGCCAGGGACGACGGCGCCGGGGCGTCCAGGTCGCAGGCGCCGCCGTGGAAGACCTCCGAGGCCGGCGGGGCGTCGTCGCTCTGGGAGGAGTGGCGCATGCGGGAGGCGCGCGTGGTCAGCGTGATGGGCGGGTCCTCGAGGTCTGGACGCGGGAGGGAAGACACAGGAGAGAGGATTAGTTATCAGTTGGATGGGAACAGGACCAACCGATCGTCAGCTGTCGTGCTGAATTTGCCACTGTGGCTTCTGACTCGCTGATTCCCTTCAAAACATGCGGAAGATCCTACAAAACAGCAGTTTTAGCGGCAGGCTGTAAACAGATGGTTAAGAGCGGTGCTTTCAGAGGATCTGCGACAGAATGAATGTGTTTTAAAACTGTGCTCTAGCCAAACAACTCCAAACAATGTGAGCACTAGTAATACTACTACTACTAGTAGTAGTAGATAGCAGATAGTTTTTTGCTTGGCTTACTATCCGATATCCGATAGTGACGGAATGAATGTATTAAAACTGTGCTCTAGCCAACATGTATTTTTAATTATTAAATTATTTAATCTTTGCACTGCATTTGTCTATCTGTCCTCACGCTGTCCTAGTGTCTATGTCTATCGTGTATTTTATTGAAGAGTCTATTGACACCTGGCAAAGGGACTACCGATGGAAATTAGCCTTCAGCTAATTTGGGAATATTTACTTTCTCATGGAAATGTTGATCAATGTACTTTGTCCCTTTTTAAAAATAAAGAATTTGAAAGAAAAAATTCGAATCTGTGGACATGTTTTGGATCAATGATCATGCAAGGCAGCTCCCCTGGAGTTTGCGGTGGAAAATAGTAGAATATGGGACACTCAGACCAACTTTATCTAAGAGGGAAAGTACTCACTTTTGTCTTAATCTGTGAAAAATGAATAATCATCCACGTCTATACTGCGTTTGTCAGACAGTAAATGAAAAGCAAACTCTGACACAAACAGAAAAAAATCCAGGAGCGATAAAATGAGATAAGCTAAAGCAGCAAATGCAATAAAGCAGACAATTCAGACACCCAGTCAGTGGGCAATCGTCATCATGTGAGACAAAAACCACCAAACTTCAGTGATTAGTAGAAGAATGAGACGGACATGCAGGCATTTAGCTAATTATACAGGTTGCAATAGGCAGTGAGCAGACAGGAAAATTGGAATTTCAAGTTTCATGCAGACAGAAAACTACAGAAAGATGAAGACAGATCATGTCTTCACCTTGTGGTAAAATAAAATGAAATAAATAAATAAAATCCCATAAAACACTGAGGCTCAAATTCAAATGAACCGTAAATTTTTTTTTTGAAAAAGTCCAATTTTAGCTTTGAAAGCTTTTGTGGATGTGACTTAAAAACTGGGACAACCAACTAAATTCTCTCTGTGTTGATCTTAAATGATCCATCTGTCACATGCAGAACATCAAGCAGATGACGGCAGGGATGCAGCATCTTTGATTTGACTGATGATGCTACTCAGAGCTGCCCGATTCCTGCTGGGTCACGTGCAAAAATCCAGGACAGACAGACAGACAGACAGACAGACACATAGACGGGACGAACGGCACAGAGTCTCCGTCCCGAGGAGCAGACGGGGGGGACGGACAGAGAGGAGGGCAGGCAGGTAGTGCAGAGAGTGTGTACCTGCCAGCTGGTCGGCAAGGGGGGGTAGTAAAGGGTGGTGGTGGTGGAGAAGGACAGGAAGAGGTGGAGCCAGAGCAGGGGCACTCTTAGCACTGCGGATAAAGGCTGAGGACAGCAGAGAGTCCCCCGTAGAGCAGCTACGCAGGGCTGAAGACGTGGGAAGAAAAGATAAGAGGACAGACAGAACAAAGTGGGGAGAGTGTGACACAGAGGCGGGCAGAGGAGGAGGTAGGGGGGAGGAGGAAGAAGAGAAGGTAGGGGGGAGGAGGAGGGTGCTTGGAGGCGGATCGTAAGGATGGCGAGGTGAGGAGATTTAAAGACAGTGAAGACAAACCTGCAGTGCAAACTCCCCTGGTTGTGCATCATTGTGTTTATGAGGTCACAGAACCACATAAAGCATCATTCTCTTCAAATATAATTCAACTTGAGAGATTTTTTGGCAATATTTCAAACTGAATAATACACAGAGAGACTCTATCGTGTGTCGTGCGAATGAAAATGCTGCACCCCAGGTTTAAATCTCAGAAAGTGAAAGGAGGAGGAATGTGAAAGAGGATGAAGGCCAGAAAGTACTTTAGGGGGAGACGCAAAGCAATAGTTGGTGTAAAGATGCGTCAGTCGTAGGTGGGGAGAGAAGGAAGGAAGGCAGAGGAGGATCTGGGCCTGGCGGCTCCGACACGGAAGAGTTGAAATTGCTTCTGCAGTCACAGATGCACTGGAAGAGTATTTTCTTTTTTTTAATGAACTAGCATTCAAAGTTGAATACAGAAGTAAAAAATACTGCGGCAAAGTAGGATAAAATGTTTTAAAACTTTACATTTTAATTTGGACGTGGTGAATTGGCAAAATTCTATTGTCAATGAAAATAAATATAACTAAATAAATAAATATCTGATATGTTTGTAGATACTGTAGAGAGGATTTAAGAAAAAAATTCAATTATTTTCCATATGAGGCCGTAGCTGGTCAAAAGATAAAAAACGGTTGATAAAACAAGTTCTTCAGGTTCGACAAACATTAACAATACAGCTGGCCTTGTCATGTGAGCCTGCCGTTGGTAGTGTCTGTGTAACCAGCATTAGTTTGTCTCAGCTGAAGTATAAATATGACTCAATGAGGGAGGGGTGACACTGAGCGTGCACTGTCACTTCCTGACACACACACACAGACACACATGGATACTCTACTGACCCACGGTCTTCTGGCGGACGATGCTGCGGGCCTTCTCGATGCCTGGGGAGCCGGCGGTGGTGGCGCTGCGCTGCCTCATGGCCGCTGCCTGGCCTGGCTGGTCTCGGCTCCAGCCTTTGGAGAAGGAGCGGTCCACGATCTGCCGCTGGCCCTCGGCGCCGATACCTGGTGCGGACGGTCGGACGGTTTTTCATCATTTTTCCCTGTCTGTTACATTGCACGTTCAATAAGCGTGACAAAATAAAGCACGTTCATCTTATATGTGTTTTTATATCAACTTACATTTATATTTTAATCAGGGCTGTCAAATGATTAATTTTTTTAATCGCGATTAATTGCAGAGTCTTCATAGTTAACTGCGATTAATCATGGTTTGAATTGAAAGTGTTGAATTCTGTTATTTTGAATTTCAAGGCATTTTTAACCCCGTAAAGTATTTCTTACCAGAAATTGACCAGAGGGCCCGGGTTACTAAAAGGGGGTTAGTAAAAGGGACAAAAATTGTTCTTTCATGTTCGGGGTCACACTCTGTTTGAAATATGCATTTGATTAATCACAGCGGTATTTTATTCTTGAAAATTGCGTTAAGTGCTTTGAGTGACTTCCTGTCCAGCTCGCACACAAAATCACGTTTGAAATGCGATTTAAAAAAATTTGCATTTCCCTAATGCGTTAAGGCTGACAGCCCTAAACCTCTCCTGTTGGTTACAATTCCTTTAAAACAAATGATTATTTCTGTGTAAACAACAGACCGACCTTTTCCTTTGTGTTTTTTCTGTTTTTGTTCGCTCAGTTTATCCAGGGGCAGCTCATTCAGATCAACACTGTACAGGTTCCTTGCCAACACCTAAAAGGCAAACATACACATAACACTTTCATGGTGCCCATATTTACACAGGGGCAGGGAATGCACGGCGCCTTTAAGTGGACACTTCACTTGAGGCTCATGGTACTCGAGCGCTACATGCCACGCGGTACCTTAGTGAGTGTTTCCATGGTGAGAGACCACTCGGTGACCAGCTCGTCCCAGCAGGTGAGAGACGACAGGACAGAGAGGAAGTCGTCCCACAGGTCCCTGCTGATGTAGACATTTAAGTTGCCCTTAATCCACGCCACTATGAGAGTCTGTGTGAAAAGAAAAAAGCAAGTTAAACAGGAAAGAAACACTGGATCAAATGCAAAAACAGGCGTCCACTTCAGTAACAGACAGATGTGTACCTGGAAGATGGGTCCAGCTAATCGACCTGACAGCGTGTTGTTCTTTTTGCCCTGTGGCATGATGGACGGAGGCCTCTTCATCACCGACTCGGTCACCCTCAGCAGAACCAGAAGGATTTGTTCCCTGAGAAATAAACACATCAAAAAAATCCACCTGGATGAGTTTCTGCATCGATGACTTTGACTTTGCCTGACTTTCTTCACCATACCATGTTTTCTGGTCCATGGTTTCATGCATGACGAGGCTGCGGTAGATGTTCAGGACCCTCTTGCACATGTCGACGTGCTCCTCCAGGAGGAAGCGGTTGTCGTTGGCCGGTTCCAGGAGGAAAACGTTGGAGGAGTGGGTGATGAACGCCTGACAAGGAGAACGACCTCATTCACAGTATGTCCACAATGCAAAGCAAAGGTGATAATGACAGACGCTGGTTTACCTGCAGTGTCGTCTGTACTCCAGCTGGAACACTGTATTCCAGCAGTTCACTGTCTATAGTCCTGTTCAGTCCCTGGTTGGGATTAAATACAAAGAGACAGAGATTTCATTTGAATTCATTCACAGGTTAGTGTTCACCCCCTTTAAAACAGACAGAGACTAAATGAATAATTTGTTATTAAAAAAAAAAAATCTATATATATGTATATAAAGTACTTCCTGTGAAGTTACTGCAGTCACTATAAAGAGTAGCTACAGAACATTACAACTATGTAATAACTATGTAACAACTATGTAATAAATAAACATTTGTAAAAGCTGAGTCACATGGACTTGACGTTGATTTAAATCCTCACCTCCTCGTCTTTGTCTCCGAGCTGAGAGCCCGAGTCCAGACTGTCTCCTGTTGCTATGGGATACGGGCCCTCCTCCGGCTCCTTCATAAACACTGGCCTGTCCTCCATGGAGATCCACTCCTGGTAAACACGGACAACTTTCCGCATGGCCGCAGCCTCACACATGGGTAGGAGAAACGCCTGCGTGAGCAGAATAGGATATAAATATTACAATCCACATAACAATTTACAACAAGTGTAGAACATCTGTAAAACAGTCATTAATGAACTTAAAAATTTAAAATAATTAATTGCCGACACAAATAACCACAATAATAATGAAAAGACACGAGGAATGTTAACAATTACTCGATTATCGATTAATTGTCAATTAAGAATTTAATAGATTCAATTAATCGCAATAAATTGAACATTTTTATCATGATCAGTGTAGTGGCAGGAAAGAGGAATTCCCCTGTAGATACTGTGATGGTCATAATATACCTAGAACAAGTTACTTTTAACTTTTAGTAAGTTTTAAAATTGAAATGTGACCCATTGGAAGCCAAATTAAAGTCAGAGGATAAATGCTTAGGGCATTTTGACAGTTCTCCATTGTAAAAATTGGTCACAATTTTATAATAATAACATTATTGAAGGGTTTTCATTGTGAAATTCAGGTTCTCAGGAAAAATCGTCGCTTATCAATTCATTGTTAATCGATCGATAAGGTCAATCAACCAACAATTAACGAATTAATCAATAATTTGCATGCCTAAGAGATACCTGGGCAGAGACGATGTAACTCAAATGTTGACAATGAACCACAAAGCACCTGTCTGAAGATTTCAGTGATGAAGTTGACGTTGGTCCTGCAGCTGGTCAGCACCCTTCTCACCACCTCCATGTCGGTCAGCTGCTCCTCATCCATGGAGCAGAGCGAGGACGAGCTGGGCTCCCTCTCTGTCAGCGTGGACGTGTTGGAGTGGCTCTGCTCCGGTTCGCCTCCGACGGCCGAGGCCCCCGACAACCCCATGCCGCCTCCGCCTGATCCCGACGAGCACCCGCTGCCTTCGAGGTGGGAGTCGGAACGAGAGCCGCCCCCGCCGCTGTCCTCCGAGCTGCCTGCGGATCGAGCTGCCAGACCAGCTGCTGCTCGCTGGAGGAGAAAACACAGTATTTAATTAAAGCACATGTGCTCCTTCTTTCCTGAATCACATCTAGACGCAGCATTAGAGCCACAAGGAGAGAAAAAAATTAAGATTGAATTTTTTTTACGTTTCCAATTCTGGAATAAAGTTGAAATTTCGAGATTAAAGTTGATGGAAAAAAGGCGCAATTTCGTGAATAAAGTTGACGGAAAAAAGGCGAAATTTAGTGAATAAAATCGAAACTTTGCAATTAATGTCAACGTGAAGTAAGTCAAAATGTCGAGAATAAAATCGTAACTGGGTTAATCCACCATCCATCCAGTCTACTCGCCAATTTCCACTTAATTTTCCTCTTAACTTTATTCATGAATTCTCATCTTTTTTTAACGTTGACTTTATTTACGAAATTTCAACTTTATTCACGAGATTTCGTTTTTGTTACGTCGACTTTATTCACAAAATGTTATCTTTTTTACGTCAATTTTATTCACAAAATGTTGACTTTTTAACGTCGACTTTTTTCACAAAATTTTGACTTATTCACGAAATTTCAACTTAAAACTCGAAATTTCAACTTAAATAAAAATCTCCTTCCTGTAATATTTTTTTTCTCTTCTTGTGGCCCTAATCCTCTTTCATATATATTCATTTGCAAAATGGTATTGTTGCAAAATTTCATTCAAACTTGAACTGTGTGCGGGAGGTTCTGTTTGATTGTGGACACACTGGACCTTTCGCTCTAAATGGAGAATCACATATTCCCTTTAACGACAAGGGCACTGACTGAGTGAGTAAGTCACCTGTATGTTCTTGGGGACGTTCTCTCCTTCTGTCCCCGGGATATGTGTCTGGGTGTTGGGTCGAGGCTCGAGCCAGAAGGAGACCAGCCAGCGGATGAAGATGACCCGAGCCTGAAGGAAGCTCTCCTTGGTGCAGTACAGCGTTTCACCACCGTCCTGCTCCCTGCGCACTACGCTGTAGTACGGTTTGGGACGCATGGGAGGCACATCTGCACGGACGGGAGGGAAACGCAGCACAATTCAACACCTGAGACGGCCGTGTTTGACAGCGACGGCCGCCTGAACGCAAACCAACCTAGTATCGGATTGTAAAGGCTCGTTTCCATGGCAAAGTTGGGAAAGATGTGGGGAAGGTAGAACTTCCTGAAGTGTCCGAAGAGAAAGTTGAAGCCTCGCTCGTGGTTGTCTTTGCAGCGCCACTCCAGCGACTTGGCCTGGCAGACACAACAAGGGCAAACAAGCCGCGCGTTACAAAGGCGGCACTGTACGCGCCAAAATAGTGTCGCGCAGAGAGGCGCGCCATTGTGTTACGGCAGAATAATATCAGTGGCTGCGTGTCTCCCCTTTGTGACAGCGGTAGGAAGAGGATGCACGACAAGAGAGCCAGAGCGCATCCGCAGAGCAACAGCCTGGGAAGTAGGGGTGGGAAAAAAAATTGATTCTTAGATTAATCGCGATTGTCACATTGCCAATTAAGAAGCGACTCACAAATTTAGAAGATCGATTTTTATATATGTATATATTTATTAATTGATTAATTAATTAATCGCGATTAATCGAGAATCGCAATTTAATATAATATAGTTTATATTTATATATATATGTATATATGAGAATTGTGATAAATGGTGATTCTCGATCAATTGATCGCGATTAATTGCATCGTAACCCTCTGAATCGGAATCGAATTGAATCGTCAGGTACCTAGCGATTCCCACCCCTACCGGGAAGCATTAGTGACATTAGTACTGCAACGCAACCTTTGAACAGTGTGCAGTGTTAGGTGTGTTAGTAGAAAATGATGATTATACCTGGTTTACCATGTATTTAAGGAGAGCCTCCAGAAAGTAAGCGGTGAGGTCCTCCTGATTCTTGTCGCCTGACTGTGGAGGAACCAGCGGAGTGATCTCTTCCGGAGTCACCTGAGCTGGAGCGGGCAAGAGAAATTTAACTCTTTACATAGAACAGAACAGAATAGCATTTATTGTTATTGTAGCGAACGATACAATGAAATTGACACAACAAACAAAAGTCCACTGATCAAACTGCGAGCGTATGGGTGCACTAACTCTCTGTCAGATTGAGCGGCGGGTTGATCAGGGTGTCCAGGGTGCGAGGCGTCCCGTGGCAGAGCGGCGCCGGGAAGCCGGGGATCAGGCAGGCGAACATGCAGAGCTGCTCTCGCTCGGCGTTGCTCTGCAGGGCCTGCATCCACAGGAGGAAGAGGCGGACGCCCTCACGACGGATCTGCGGGCAGACGCGGGTGCGCAGGCGACGTCAAATTAGTTGCTAAACCCTTTGCAACAGCATCAGAGTTGATGAAAACGTCCTTTTTTTTTTTTTTTTAATTTAGCTTATGCAGGTGCTTTCAGAATCACATTCATCTGAATCTGAATCCAGAACCGGTGCAGAACTGTGTGAAGCTGCTTACCTTGAGAGAGTTCCCAGTGTGCAGAAGCTTCTTGAGGATGAGTCCTGCCAGAGGAAGACATTTAGAACTGCATACATGTACGTGAATACTTTGTCAAATTGAAAATGCATGCAGTCTAGTAGAGTGCTGTGTTTTTAATGGGAAGTTTTTCCCGAGTTACCGATGCTGTGGTACTGCCATCGACTCTGGATTCTCTCCGGCAGAAGCTGAAGGATTTTCTGGTGGTGGTGGGGGGGAGAAAAGATATCAGATGTCTGACAAAAGATTTGTGGAGCAGCGCTCGCGACTCTAGTTTTGAAGTCTGGTTTGGCGGAAGGATCTATTGTCACGCGCAGATTCAATAAGCGCTTTGGCAAGAGCGCAGGCATTTATTTTTAACTCTCGAAAAAAAATTCTGCCACCTTTACTAGGCCGCAGGCAAAAGCTGCGCTGATATCACATATCAGACGCGATGTATCACCGGTACGGCTGGGAAATTAAAGTCTATCAGTCACTGGATTGGTACTATCAGACTTGAAGAATCTTGCGGTTCTTTAGTCGGGCATTTCTGGTGACCTTCCCAAGGAGGTGATCCTGTTTATCTGGTTCCTCGAGGGATTTGGGATTTACTGTCTATGAACAGGCCACACACACACACACACACGCCTATCTTATCTTGGCCACTGAACACCAGCTCCCAGTTGTGAGTGTCGCTAAACGTCAGTGGTTGAGGTCTGACGCTACTGCCAGCCGGCCGCCGAGCAACAACACGGGCAGGAAGTGACAGTGCGCGGCTTCACAAACACCGAGGTCATTTTATTTCCTGCTCAGTATTTAATAAGGATTTCCTCCATTTGTTCTGAATGTCATTTGAATTAGATCACAGAGGAACAATTTATTACCTCGAAGATGAAGAGGATGGAGTCCAGCTCCTCCCTCTGAGACTTGTGACCTGAAACACACACACACACACACACACACACACACACACACACACACACACACACACACACACACACACACACAGCTGCAGCTTCAAGTAAAGATCATTTGCACTGCAACATGGCAGTAGCACAGTTAATAATTAAGAATTAATCGATTAATTGTCGATTAAGATGAAGAATTTAATCAATTAAATTAAATTAGTCGCAATTAATCGATAATTTTTTTTACACAGGTAGTTAATATCATTATCACAGTGTAGTGGCAGGAAAGATGAATTCACCTGTAGATACTGTGATAATATACCTAGAACAAGTTACTTTTAAACAACTTCAAAAAAAAACCAATTGAAATGTGACCCATTAGAAGTCAACTTAAAGTCAGAGGATAAATGTTTAGGTTTTTTTTTTTACTGTTCTCTAATGTGAAAATGGGTCACATTGGACCCTCAGCATTATCGAAGGGTTAAATAATGTGATCCTCACACATTTTTCATTGTGAAATTTCCGTTCACAGGAAAAATCGCAGCTTATCAATTAATCGTCAATCGATCAATGAGGTCAATCAACTAACGATTAATGGATTAATCGATAATTTGCATCCCTAGATGATCCAACAGTGCTGAGTGAGTGAGAGAGACAGTACGTACCTTTTGCTTGAGGCTGACCTCGATGGTGATGAAGTTCTCGAAGAAGACATAGTAAATGTGGGAGTAGTTCAAGTCAAAGAACTGCTTCAGCTCTGCAGGCTCGGCGTTCTCTGCAAAATAAAAGAGACAGTTGAGGATCGACGGCCAAAACTATTACACGCACTTATAAGAAGGAGCTCACAGTCCGGACAGGGCAGCTGCAAAACATTAGCATTCAGTGCTTTGTTCACATTCACGAGTGGGCAACGGAAAACAAATTCAAGTTTGCGATACAAATGAAATGCCGTTTTAAATTCAGTGAAGCAAAACAAGCTTCCATCACAGGAAGGACTAAGTCGGAGCAACAGAAACATCGCTGCAGTATTTTGGGTTCCCTAGCCAACGGTGAGAAACGAGGCCCGCTGCCTCGCCCGTCTTCTAAAAGATTGGGAAGTTTACCTCTGTGTGTTCTGGACTATATCTCACCGCTTGCGGGCTGTCAGGAGCAGCAATACGCTGATGCAGATTAAACACACGCACGCAGGCAGAAGTATGTGCCCGACGCCGGCTGAAAAGACAACTCAAAAGTCTGAGCGATGGCCCTCACGTTTGTTTGCACAAGTCCGGAAGACAGAGAGACAGACACACAGACGGACACTTGCCATGGTGGTTGCCCTTGTAAGGTCTTTCTGACTTAGTGGCTCAGCAATGTTCTATTTTTCTCCCCTGACGATTTGAGAAGACTGCCTGACTCCTTGTGCCATTGCGGGTAGGTTCTTATGGACGGCAGCGACTTATTGAACTCAAAGAAACACTGATTTCTGGCGGAAGATCAGCGAGCGGCACTGAGCAGCATTTAAACACTGTATGGCATCAGTGAGAGATAGCAGACAGTCGAACATCCGGATGTGGTCCACACCCACCCCCGCTGCTGATCCCATCTCCGGCCACATTATTTACAGAGCATTAGTCGAGATGAAGCGGCAACAGCTGATTGATGCACTACAAAAAAAAAAGATTGGAGAAAATATTTGGCACACAGACAAATGCTGCCTCGATAGATGACTGAATTGAGAGAAGTGGAACTGATTGCTGCCTATTCAAAGTCATCACCAACCGGACCGCGCTGGGAGGAATTTCAACGTGATGTCATCATCTTTTTTTTTTTTTTTTTTGTTTAAGCATTCAAACGAACCAACCACTGTCCATGTTTTATTTGGCAAATTGCGGGAAAAACAACACATTTACTGCAGAGAGGAAAAAAACAATAAAAAAACCTAATGGGCCATGACCAATGCTACAACCTGTGGTGACGATAAGCATTTTTTTTTTAAGGGGTGGTGCACTGGCAACATAAAAGCTCTGTTCCAAGATGTTCAGTTCCTATATACGGTGTGACCCGTATTGTGTTCGTGTGTGCGTTTGCGTGCGTAACAGACTGTTATCAAGTCCTCATGTTCCCCATAGAGCAACAAAATGGGAGGCACACCCCTTTCTCTCAGTCTGGGCACACACACACACACACACACACACACACACACACACACACACACACACACACACACACACACACACACACACACACACACACACGACAGCGCTACAGTAGCTCTTACAATAGAAACAGGAAGTCAGCTACTGCAAACAGACAGAGGAAATTGTGGAGGCCGTTTCCCCTTTCTCTGCGCGTTCGTGTGTGTTTACATTCGCGTGAGAAAGCGTGTGTCAGTCACAAAAGCGGTGCACACAGGCACCAAGTACAGCATCACTATCTCACTTGTTAGAAGTCCAAGAAAGCGACTGAAACTCAGATATGTGTGGCGATGCATTAATCTCATGTTGAATAAACAGCCAAAAACAGTGACATGCCGATCCCCCCCCCCCCTCCCGACCTCACCCCACCCCACCGGCCGCGACCCTGAGAAAACACTGTTGACAGCCGGAGTACAGCAAGTCGGTTCAACACAATCAGTTAATGATTCCAAAAAAAACAACTCAGTTGTATCGTTTAAACCAAGTCGTATCTCATTCCAAAACCTCCAAATCCGATCCATTAAAACACACCACTTCATCACCAGTCTGTTAACAGACATTGTTGACAGTTTGGCTTTTCAGCAAATGGAATGCACTGATTTCCAGCAAAGGCTTCTCACCCGATGTAACGGCATTGCTCGCCATAAAACAGTTTCTGTCCAACACCACAGGCAGACTCAATGTCATGTTTAAAAAAATAAAATAAAATGTAATTGGGGTCTCTGGGTGTCAAGACTGGCACTTGGAAAGCTAACCTGTTAACTGTTCAACGTTAACTTACCGATCACAATCCGGAGATGCTTCAGTCTCGTCAGAACGTCCTTCTTTGGGTCCAACACTTTCTGTGTTGATTTTTTAACATCCCCATGAGGCTTTTTGGAGAACATTCCTGAGCTCGGAAAGGCAAGAATGCGATGGTAGAACGCAAGGTAGGGCTAGCACCGTAGCAACTTCAACAGCCTCTGCTAGCGTTAATCTTCAAACTGTAACGGGGAAATCGTTGTCCAGTGTCATTTATTAACGATGTGCCCTTCGCTTACAAGACCTCCGCAGCGGCGCGGAGCTTATCGGCACGGTGAATTTGGTCGGACAATGTGCATTTTTGTCAAAACAAAGACAAATCAGTGAAACGACGCGAGGGGAAGCGTCCATCCATCGCACCTCCCTTCCACGACAGCCCGCAGCCCCAGGACTAAACTAGCTTGTTAGCTAGCGCGGATGTTCATTTAGAAAACATCATGGCGGAGAGGGCAGGAGGAATAACAAAATAATGGATGCCAGATAAATTCAACAAAATCTTGTTTGTTTGTTTGTTTGTTTTTAAAAGGGAAATAATCAATTTATAAAAACACATTACTACTAATTAGATGAGGATTTTGGTTTTCAAGTTAACCAACGTTGTTCATTTTAATAAAATTAACCTATTTGGAACATCCTGTCGGACTATGCGCGTTTAATTTAGAGCTGAATTATGGGAAGCGTAGTTCATACATAACAGAGACATTTGTGTAGTAGTAGATAGCACGATAGAGAAAACTACATTTCCCTAAACAAATAAAAGCGCCCTGTCGAGTTTTGTTTTTATCTTGGCAGGCACACGAGTAAATTGGAGACGAGAGAAAAATAGTGGGTACGATTTGTCTGAAAGAAAAAGTAGTGCGGCCACTACATCGTTGTTCAGGTGAGTTAAAGGTTTGTTTGTTTGTTTTTGATTCCATATAATATATTTTGTAAACAAGTGCTATTACACTTTTGTTTGCTTGCTAACGTGCTAACGCTATGCTAACCTAACCTGCCATAGTAAAAGTAAATGTGTGTATTGTTTTTAAAAGTATTTTAGTATTTGATTTGAACAATTGCCACGAAATAACTTCTGAGCGGCATGGCGCCATTCGATTGAACTACACTTAGCCAAGGCTGTACCTCTGCGCTGTCGTAGCACTGCGCCTAGAACGAGAAGTTTACATGATGAATTTTCAAATTGCAAAATTTGCAAGAGCAGCCATAACTGCGTATCTATTCGAAGAACATACATTGTTCAAACACAACTGTTTAGGAGCTTAACGCGACTCACTCCTGCTGACTTATTGAATCATTATTTTGTACGTTTATGTGGTCTAATAAAAGCCGCTGTCATGCCGGTGCACCGGGACCGGGAGAAGAAGGAAACCACAGCTGAGGAGATGGAGGTGGACGAGCAGGAGCAGGAGGCGTACAGCTCGGATGAAGAGGACTTGGACACCTCCTCCGTCTCAGAGGATGGAGACAGCTCTGGTGAGGAACTTTAATACGGCTCTGAATTTGGCACGTTCTCGCTAAATGAATGCAAATTATTATTAATGATGTACAGGTATTACCCCGAAAAATAGAATATCAAGTAAAAGTTGTTTTATTTTGGCAATTTAACATAAAAGATGAAACCAACAAATTTTATTGAGCCATTACACGCAAATTGACATATCTCAAGCAGTTCCTTGTTGATTAAGATTTTCAGCTTATTAAAACCACAAACCCACAAACTCAGAAAATTATTATAAAATTTGAGTTGTTTTTTTTTTTTAAAGCTGCAAGACCTGATCAGCAAAATCCAAAGAAATAAAAACTTGAAATATAATGATTTGCATATTATTCGTTTATATAATATGTCAAATTCACCTTTTAAGTTGAATTGCAGAAATACAACAACCTTATCAGGATATTCAAATTTTCTGGGTAGTACCTGTATTATGTTATTGTAATATATCAATATAAATAGAGCTACGTCTGCCAGGACTTATCTGGCATGAAATCATGAGTTTCCTTTTGTTTTACCATCACGTGCAATGGTGTCCGGCATAGATGTGAATATGTGCGTTATGTTACAGAAATGGATGAGGAGGACTGTGAGCGAAGGAGGATGGAATGTCTCGATGAAATGTCCAACCTGGAGAAGCAGTTCATGGATCTCAAAGACCAGTAAGACATGATCAGATCATGGCTTTACACCGATCATATCGGCTATATCGGATCGGCCGATATTTGGCTTTTTTTTTTTTAAATGTTCGTGATCGGGCGTCATGTCATAAATCACCGATCCGATCAATGACGTCATGGTCGTGTTGAAACTTTTTTTTAATCTGTCTCATTTACTCCAAAGTAGTGTCACATGTTTATTTGTTTGTATCCGAGAGCTAATGATTCATGATTCAAAAAACTTCATTTTCGTCTTCGTGCCTCTTCCTGTTTTGAGTACTGTCGCTAAGTGACGGACAATAAAGTTTCTTGTGTTTCATCCATGGGCGACAACAAGCAAAGATGTCGGAGGTGTGGAAGTTTTTCAAAGTGACAGGAACAGACATAGCACAAGCCATCTGCAATATGTGCAACGCTGCAGTACCTCGCGGGGGAACATCGGCAAAAAAAAAAATTCAACGCGACAAATTTAATCCACACGGAGGAGCATGTCCAGTTCAAGAAACGCAGCGCGGAGAAAGAAAAAGAAAAGCAAACTCTGAAACGGATGCTAAAGCAAACAACTTTAGACAGTGCTCGTCCGTGTAGTCGGGAAAGTGAGAAGGCAAGGGGTGGCACAAGGAAGCTGCTGGAGTTTATTGTGTTAAGTACATAAACAAGTAATTTAAATATTGCTCCTCACGTGATCGGATCGGTGATCGGTTATCGGTTTATTTAAACTCACTGATCGGTGATCGGCACAAAAATCGTGATCGTGTAAAGCCCAGGTCATTGATCTTTTATTGGGAAATTTGCCGTTTGAACTCCAAACTGTCAGAACGTCAGCCCGCTAGACTCACTTGTAGCTTCAGCCTGAGCCGTGTTTTGTGTGCAGGCTGTACCACGAGCGCCTCAGCCAGGTGAACAGCAAGCTGGCAGAGGTGGAGGCCGGCCGGGCAGCCGAGTATCTGGAGCCTCTGGCGGTGCTGCTGGAGAACATGCAGGTCCGCACCAAGGTGGCAGGTAAGCTGAACGGACGGATGCCCTCAGAAGGCTCACGCGCGGCGTCCACGCTCGTAAACTGTGCTCCCGTCTTTGTCAGGTATCTACCGAGACCTGTGTCTGGAGTCGGTCAAGAATAAGTACGAGTGCGAGACCCAGGCAGCGTGTCAACACTGGGAGGTCAGAAACGCACTATTGTGCAAACACGCTCAAATGTAGATTGTGAATTTTTTTTTGCTCTCTAACAGTTCCTCTGCTCATGTTTCTGCGTGTGTGTCTGTATGCAGAGTGAGAAGCTGCTGCTCTTTGATACAGTGCAGAGTGAACTGGAGGAGAAAATCCGAAGACTGGAGGAAGACAGACACAGCATCGACATCACATCAGGTAGAGATTTACGATACGTCGCGCGAAAGAAATGCAACAAAAAGAAAACCTCCAATCGAATCCATCTTTTTGTGTGACTCCTTCCATCAGAGCTGTGGAATGACGAGCTCTCAGGGAGGAGAAAGAGGCGCGACGCCTTAAGTCCAGACAAGAAGAGGAGACGACCTTCAGTGGTGTCCGATATCCTTCCACTGTTCCATTATTATTATTATTATTATTATTTTTATTACTGCTGCAGCTGGAACATCTGTGCTTTCATCTTGGAACGTGTCGGTGTAACCGGTGGCCTTTCCATAACTGTGTTCACGTCCATATATTGTCTATATGTTGCCTGACCTGGACATCCTGGAGGACTGGACAACCATCAGGAAGGTGAGGAACATTTCCTGCTGCTCGCAGGTTTTATTTGTTGCCAGATGTGGAGTGAAGCCAAACAATCAATGGACAAAAAAATTTGAGATCTTGTGCGAAGGCGTCGTCTCACAATCACCCGGGTCCCGTGTCTTTGCTTGCCAACCAGGCCGTCGCCACGCTGGGTCCTCACCGGGGGAAGTCCGACTCCGAAAGCTCCGCGTTCCCCTTCAGAGCGGACAGGAACAGGTCCATCCTCAACTGCTGAGGAACCCCGCGGACGAGCAGACGTATGCCACACACACAGTAGTATTCCCTTCGCTCTGCTGTGTACAAACACCAGTCGGTAAGCTTCCGCCAGCAGACGCACGAGCACTATCAGGACTCCAATCCGGGTGTTCCCCTTTAAAGGACTGTAAAAAAAAAAAAAACAGAGACATTATACCCCCACAGGACACTGACCCGTCAGGTTTTTTTTGTTTTGTTTTGGCTCAGTCGGTGGTCAGTTCAGGGTTTTTCCCAGTTCCGGGCTCATCCAAGCACACCTGGCGAGTCGCACAAACCTCATGCCTGTAACACGACCTGTACTTCACTCAATGGGGGATGCTTCATGCGTTTCCCCAACATTAAACGATCACACGGGAGAGGAGAATGTCCCAGAGGAATGTTTGACTTTCTGCATTTTCCTTTCAAATGTTTTGAACCCTCCCACCGGCCTGGTCTTTGAGGGTTCTGCTAAAAGTAATCCAGACAGTGCACACGTTGCTGTCATCTGCGACAGGATTTTAGAATCAGCTTCCGAGCTCCCTTTCGTCCACAAAATTTAGCAGCCGTGTCGTCGTCTTTCTTGCCAAGATTTGGTGTTTTGCACCTGTCGGCCACACAGTCACCAAGTTGATTTCTGCTGCAACAATATCATTAAAGCTTCCAGTGATGCAGGGAGGCATGAGGCCAAGCCTGATGCTTTTGTTTTTCTCCTACCGGTGCGTCAGGCCTTCATTCTGTGGTTTGGTTAAACGTCCTGCGTGAAAACAACACTTGCCTTTTCCATTTTGTTCCGGACGGTCGGACGGTAGACATCAGGTGTTTTCAAAGCGTCTCAGCAGTGCCTCAATTTCAAGGTTAGTTTAGTTCGCCTCGTTTCCTTTTGTTACATTTTGGAACCTAGGGAGTCTTTTCTTCTACACACGCATCTGGCGGTTTGAAGAAACGCAGCTGGTCGCTGGGGGAAAAAAAAAAGATATCTGGTGTCTTTGAAATGTTTTTGTTGGGACGTTCTCTTCTAACACATCTACCTCTTCTCAGCCTGTAACGCTCAGTTCACAACCATCAACGTGCTTCCCTCCAATTTCTCTGTCCAGCGGGATTTTGTCGTTTCACCCCGACACCTGTTTTGTTTTTATTTTTTTCTGTAAGGTTGTGCAGGAAGTTTTGATAGAGGTCTTATCTTGTCGATACAAATGGTTGATACAATAAAGCTGTTTTGTAAGTAGCTTGCGGTGTCTATTTTTAGCAGATCAGTATGATTCTTCGCCACTCGGGTGCAGATTTAAATCTCCATATTGGAGTCCAGCAGTAACCACAGCAATGGTAATAAAATATTGAGTGGCTTTGAGAGTTATAAATGATGCAGAGTTGCCTCAGGGATCCATCTCCACCATCTGGATTACACACTTTCATATACACCGTAGTGGCTGTTCGCACAGCAGCTGCTGATGCGTTCGTACCGACAACTGACAACAAAAGAACGCCAACCCCGTCACTTCATGACAAACGGACAAGAAGCGTTTTTTTATTCATCTATTAATACTCACTTTTTTTTTCTTACAAAATTCACAAGTGTCATCTTTATGGCTTTGAAGGTAGCTTCTTTTCCAGTCAGTCCATTTGAGCGGACAGCTCCGTGACGGCCGAAGACGAGTCACAGCTCCCATCCACAAAATGCAAGAGTGACTTCTATAAGCTGTTTTTTTTCCTTTTTTTTTTTTTTTTTTCTTTCAAGCTTAGGCCATATGCAAGTCAGTGAGACATGATGAAAAGCATTACTGGTTGAAAACAACAGCTACGCTTGTGAAGTCCTAAATCCCACAAGGAAGCCGGCGAGTTCACGTCCATATTGTAGCCTCAAAAAAAAAAATCAACTGTTTGTCACAGAGGAATAAAAAGACCTGGTGTGACAATAAGTCTGATAGAATTCTGATAAGGGTCGCCACACAGCTTTTTTTTCTTTTTTTTTCTTTTTCTTTGTGGCCATATGCATAAAGTCATAACAACAATTGATTTAGTCTTTCCTGGCGGCTCGCACTGCATTCTATCACACATGCAGCATCTCGACATGCACACATTTTAGCCTGCTGCCCCCGAAAGCTTGTGGTTCACACGGTAACGTTTCCATGCACGGATGCACAAGTTAAGCTGCCTTGTTCCTGCATGTAATGTCACACCGCTGCCGTCGCTTCGACTTCGCAGCAGCGGTACGCTGCATCGCACAGAATGCAGCTGGACGAGGTTGGGGCGGAGCAAAAGTCAGAGGAAGGTATTTTGAAAAAAATAAAAAAATAAAAAAAAAACTAGGAAAGAAAAAAAAAAAAAAGCAGAAAAGTGAGCGGGCATGACATTCCTCACCTCTGCTGATTTTAAGGTTGACGCTAAAAAGATTTGAAACCCGCCCCGCTGTGAGCCCACGCATACACATTCAGAGACTGTCCAGGCTCAAATGGCGTCTTCGGGTGAGGGCGTGTGGCCTTCCTGTGGCGGGCCGTGGGGCGGCGAGGGGAGGGTCTGCTGAGGAGGAGGGAGGGGGCCCATGGCGTGGGGTGGGAGACCGTCGGGTCGAGGGGGCAGCATTTGCGGAGGAAGTGGTGGCCCACTAGGGGGGAAACGAGGAGGGAACATGGCTCCTGGAGGCGGGGGGGCCCACACTGGAGGGGGGAAAAAAAAACAACACAACTTGGTCACTTCTGAAGGCGGTGGCTACTTTCTGGACGACATGAGCAAAGCGACTCCTTACTTGGTCTCATGGGAGGTCCCCCAGGACCCCTTGGAGGGTAAAACTCAGGCGGTGGCGGTCCGTAGGGGGCCCTGCGAGGAAAGGGACCATCCATGGGGCCGGGTCGGGGTCCCGGAGGAGGTGGGCCAACCATCCGTGGATCAGCTTCAGGTAAAGGCTGAAGTCACACACACACACACACACACACAGAGAAAAGGTCAGGTGCGACACAGCCAAACACACAGAACAGTGTCTTTACATTTACATAATTATAGCAACAATATAGTGCAAAGAGAATAAAAATATTTATACACACACACAACATATATATACAAACACATATGTATGTATGTATGTATGTATGTATGTATATATATATATATATATATATATATATATATATATATATATATATATATATATATATATATATATATATATATATATATATATATATATATATATATATATATATATATATATATATATATATATATATATATATATATATATATATATATATATATATATATATATATATATATATATATATATATATATATATATATATATATATATATATATATATATATATATATATATATATATATATATATATATATATATATATATATATATATATATATATATATATATATATATATATATATATATATATATATATATATATATATATATATATATATATATATATATATATATATATATATATATATATATATATATATATATATATATATATATATATATATATATATATATATATATATATATATATATATATATATATATATATATATATATATATATATATATATATATATATATATATATATATATATATATATATATATATATATATATATATATATATATATATATATATATATATATATATATATATATATATATATACACACACACACATATATATGTACATACATACATACATACGTGTGTATATATATGTGTATATACAGTATATGTGTATATATATATGTGTGTGTGTATGTATATGTTTATATGTGTGTGTGTGTATATGTATTAAATAAATAATACTACATTAATTAGATTAGAGTAAGAAAGGAAATACAAGATTTCAACATTTATGGACAGTTGGATTATTTACAAGTTATCTACATAACTGACATATAAATAAGTGTTTGCAAGTGTATTGCACCTTTATGAGATGCAAGTGGTTGATTAATATCATCTATAATAATGAGATGTGTTACCTCGCCATGCTCCTGTTCACCTGGTCCGAAGCTGTTTTCTCTAAAGCTACCATCTACAGTGAAAGGAAAAAACCCACACAGATTTGAGGAAACATTTCCAGGGTTCAAACACAGTCGGAACCATTTCTGGTAATAAACAAAACGGAGAAAACAAATCTTTCGTCTAATGAATTGTTTCTTTATTTTAGAAAGACAACAGTGAAAGGATGGCACACAGGGACCCACCTGCCATGTCCATTGGGTGAGGGAGGGGACCTGGAGGGAGACCCCTTGGATGCAGGGAGCCAGGGGGAGGAATAAAGCCGTGTGTGCCTGGAGGAGGGGGAGGCCTCCTGTACATGGGACCACCTGGTTCAGGGAACATGTAACCTGAGAGGAAAAGAGTGTCAAACACAAGTGACTACTCCCTGTGTGCTTTTGACCGCCAGCCCGCTCAGTCTTAGGTCAAATTTAGAAAAGAAACAGACTACACGACAGCTTTGTTGATTCTGATGCAACTATTAATCCTTCATAGAAATTAAATTTGAATTTTGGTTTGAGTATATTCGAATAATAATAATTATTATATTTTTTCCCCAGAGAAAATTACTTATTGTAAAAACAGTACACCATTATATCCACCAGAGGGCGCACACCATCAAATGTCGAGAAAAACGACCAATAGGAGACAAACGCTTCATTTATTTTCTGTTTTCAGACTGTCCAAATATATTTTGTACGAAATATTACTTTTTACATTCCAATGTACATTTTTTCCCCATATTCGATGAATATCTGAAATTCAAATATTAATTTACCAGCCCTAACGCACACACACACCTGGAGGAGGAAGCGGGCCAGGAGGTCCCATTGGAGGGGGACCTCTTCGATCCCTCTCCCACGTGGGAGAACCGGAGCCGCTGTCTGAGTGAGTCCCCCCGATTCGTTCCATCTCTCCGTGGCCACCAGGGGGCTCCAATGGACCTCGAGGCACTATGTGAGGAAGTTTTGAGAAGGAAACGCCCTCAGGTACGCTTAATAAAAGAAGTCCACCGTGTTTGCTGTGGTCTGTGCATACCTCTGGGTGAGAGTCGGTTAGGTGGACCATCCAGTAATGTTGGCGGAGACAGAAAAGCTCTGGTTTCAGACGCAGGTCGACCCAGAGGGGAAGGACCGTACGGTGATCTTTCGCCTGGACGTGAAGGAGGAAGTGAGTGCTGACCTGTGCCCATCCACAGTGTTGGTTCATTAAAATATACTGTGACTTGTACAATGTGTGTTTGGCGTCGAAGTGTCTCACCTCTGAATGGCAGCGGTCTGGCCAGGCTGTCCAGGGTGTACGGGTCTTTGTCCAGGGAGTCTAGTTTCAGCTGGGTCTCCGTCAGTCTGGAAGCAAAACCAACCCAACGTCAGCGTGTCACAAACGCTGCCTGCTCCCGACTATGTAACGCACACGGTATACGAACGATAATTGGAGACGATACAAAAGTCAAGTGTGAACTTTCGATCTGCGCCGAGGACGCGAGGTGCTTACTTCTGCCTAAAGAGGGCGTTCTCTCTCCTGATGTCAGACAGCTCTCGCTCTGCCGCTCGGGCAGCCAGCTGAGGACGACATCAGCGACAATTTTTATTACTTACAGCCGACAAATGTTTTTAAAATAACAATAGTAACAATAATAACAAATACTAAAACCATCTACAGTTCAATTACTTCTTCCCATTGATATCGGCTGCTGTCGCGCAGCGTAATCCAGCCACGCTCGTTTCTACTGACCCAGTTATTGTGAGCTTTCTTCTCATGCGTCGATGTCTGCGTCTGGTAAGACTGCTTGGTCTTTTCCAACTCGTCCTCCATCTCTGCGGCCCGTTGCCTGAGACGGAGAAAACGTGGTGAGGCGACGGCTGAGGCCGGCAGGCTCGCACGCACGCTCGCACTGCGATGGGAATCACCTGTAGTTGTTGAGCTCCTCCATAGCCAACGCAATGTTTTTGTCCGCTCTGTGCAACTTCTCTTCCTTCTGCACGCGTTCCTTCTCCTCCACCGTCAGCATTCTGCGAACACACGGCAACATTACAAACCATTAGCAGTGACTCGAGCTTTAAACCGGTGAGCGTCTCTCCAGGAAATTAATCTGCAACTGTACCTGTGCAGCTTAAGCTCATTCTCTTGGTACATCTCCGTCATAATATGGAGCTTCTGTTGTAATCTTTGCACCTAGACATACAATTGAAGCGATATTAACTCGACAGCGAGTGGAAGTTGACTGGCAGTATGACAAAGCGTTGCATCAGTCCACTGATGAGCTTGGTTACCTGATCGGAGTAGCTCTCGGAGTCCGACTGCAGAGATAGTTTCTCCTTCTCCAGCTCCTTGATGCCCACTAGAGGGAGGAAAAACACACCGGCGCGCACGCAGCCACTTGTTGAGATAGTTCCACAAAGAAATCGCGAGGCCTTGCCTGACCTGTAAATCTTCTTTCAATCTCACCTTCCAAGTCTTCTTTAGCTTTGATTTCATCATTCAGCTTCGCAAATGTTCGGTCCTTGTCCTCGTCTACTGACTTCAGGTCTGCGTTCAGCTAAAGACACAACACTGAGGTGGGTATTTTTGTCCAGTATAAAGACATACGATACAATATATAATCTGAACATGTCCTTCAAGCCCCCCCACTTCTTTGAAATACAATAATAGCAGACTTGCTAACTAAAAGCAACGTCATGAAATGTCCAAATACCTTAGCAGCATAAATAAGTTTCTGGACTTTCTGGAGGTGGCGCTGTGTGTTTTCGCCGTCGACTTTCCCAACCCCAACCGCCGTCTCTGCTGCACCGTTAGTCGTCTCCTTTTCAGCACCTTTGTCCTCTTCCTCCACGTCTGAATCCCAAGCTTTCATGCCCAAGCAGGCGATCGGTGAGGGACTGGAAGAATACAAAGTTTAAAAGCCAACCATAGGATGTCTTACAGTTGCTTGCCGGGTCAAAATCATAAAACAGTTAAATTGTTAACAGAGTTAAATCAATATACCGTTATACGTTCATCCCTGTTGGCCTCATCCTGCAGCATGACGCCGTGGGCCACCTGGCACCGGCTCATCTCGGCCTCCAGCTCACTGACTCTTTCCGCCCATCCTTCCACTTGTTGCCTCAACTACGAGTGAGAGAAAGATTCGCAGAGACATGAAATGATGGCAGAGATCAGGACTTCTAACTCCGTCTGTGGGTTGCCAACAGTTCATCGCAGCTTCAATTGTAGCCAGACAGACAGTCAAACAACCTCGGCACGGACCTGCGCATCCATCATCTCACCTGAACGTTGCTCTCCTGCAACAGCGTGTTCTCCTCTCCAGCTGTTTCCAGGTTCCTGTTAAGCCTGTCACTGCTCATACTGTAAACTTTCAGAGTGGTTTGTGCCTGGACAGAGAAGAGGAAGCCACGCTGTCACATGCTACGCTGAGAGACAGAACAGAACAGAGTGGTGGAATAGAAATATCAAGCATCCAAAAAGACAGGCCAGACATGTGAAGGAGCTGCACCTGTTCATCCTGAGACTGAAGGTCCCTGGTTTCTTCTTCAAGGGTTTTCATGCTCTCTTCGAGCTCTGCGATCTGAAAGAACGAGCAAAAACGAATTCACTCTATCAACATCGATCGACCAATTATAATCTGAAACAGTGATTGAGACTGATTGGGTGAATGTCCCCCTACCCTTCTTTCCTGCTCCTCCCTGTATTGTCTCTGCTGGTCCAGCTGATCCTTCAGTTGGCCAAGGTCTTCCTGTAGCTCCTTTTTAGCCTGTCCCAGCTGTTTAATTTTGCGCTACACAATAGAGGAAGCAAGAATATGATTATCACACAAAACCTCTAATTTAACCACTTAACATCCTTTATTCTTGCAAAGAATGGAATGTACCTCCAGATGATCCGTCTTTTGGGTTTGGACCAAGAGGCCACTGTCCCTCAGGGAGCTTTCCAATTCATCATGCTGCACACGGCACAAAACAAGAAACATCAGAGTAATTTGCCATTGTGTTCATTACAGTCATTAAGTGTCATATTAAAAGCTTTCTGATTTTGATAACTACACACTTAAGATGCTGCATATCTTAGTTTGGATGTTGTTCAAAATGACACAGCTGTAGTTGGCGGTTTGATTCAACAACGGTGCACCAACCTCTTGTTGACATTTGCTGAGAGTCTCAAGGACTTCACACTTTTCATCCAACTGCTGTGCCACAATGTCAGCCATCCATCGCTCTTTATCTGAAAACAGGGAGGAAATGAAGGCTTATTAATACATTTGAATCACATAAAGTTGTTGGTAGGGAACATGTTAATAATTTGATCAAGTGTTTTGTCTGTTGAAGAGGCAAGAGACTGGGCGCAGAATTAGAAAACTTACTTCTGTATAACCTGCTTTTAACCTGTAGAAAAAGATAAATACAACAAGAATCAATCAAGAGATCTGCAGGTTTAAAAAAAGCATCAGCTGTAGTTTCAATCGGGCTGTGCATCAACTGACAGTGTCAGTCATGCTAACGTGGAATATTTGAGTTGTTGATGTGTATACACACTCACAGAGCTGTAACATCGACACGTGAACAACAGCACTGACATCAGGCCCACCAGGCCAGAAATGATGACTGGTTCCCAAGGCACTCCATAAAGGTCCGGCCCGGGTCTGATGTCATCAGGCAGCGCCGAGACAACCTGAGTAAGAAGAGGGAGGTACATATACTTCCGGTTGCACATTGTTTACTTGTTTACCCTTACTTTTACTTATTCTGTAGTTTGTTTTGTTTTTTTTAACCTAAGTAGTGGGATAGAGAAAAACCGGAGTCAAATTCCTTGTTTGGCATGCACAAACTTGGTCAATAAAGCTGATTCTAATTCTCATTCTGATTGTCAGATTTGAAATTCTGAAAATGAGCTTTTTGCGTGCGAGTGTGTATGTAGTTTCAGCACCTAAGATAGTTTGAAGTTAAGTTTGTATGTTTTCTATTTTGAGATGCTGTTATGTGCCACTTTGTCGTCGTCACTTTGTGGTTTTCATCTGAAGTATACGCATCGGCTCTCAGATAATTTCTAAAGGATCTTGGCTGTCGGATATCACAGAATGGACAGGAGGAAAGTATCGCAACTTGTATGAGAGAAGCCTATGATCGAAAGACATGGCGAATAACGTTGATTAAAGTTGAATCATCAAAGTGCCCCAACGGTCTACGGACTATGGGAGTGACGTGACATGTACAACATGAAACCGAACATTATCTTTGGAAGTGTCTAAGAGATGCAATAATCACACCGCTAGCAAGGGACTGTAAGTGTGTGTTTACAGGATAGAGACGCGACTGACCCTACGTAACCTTGTTTTTCTTTACCACATAGCGTCTAACGTGAATAAAAAAAAAGACCCCAAAACAAATCAGACTCACGCCGCGATAGCAAAACACCTGTCACGTCAGGACAGTTATACCACCGTTACTATCATTTAGCGAGCTAACTAACGAGCAGCTAACTGTGACGAGCCTTAGAAAAACACTTTAAACAGACCGGATAACCTCAACGAAGACTTGACAGTTATCAAACAGCACGGCCACGACAAACAGCAGGCGAAATACGAGCTGTGAATACACGCAAATATGCTCCCGGGGACGCTAATAAGATTTTTGTCACCTCTTGACAGCCCGCTGCCGCCTGTCTATTATGCGGGCTAGCCGGGTAATGCTAACGTGACCTGCCACATAACGTACATCCTTCACTTTCTCCACGGCGAGACTGTAGTAAACCCCCGCCGCCGCTTGGAAGTCGGCCGCCGTGCTGGCCAGCTGGCCGCTCGCCGTCGACTCCTCCATCTCAGCTATAGCCCTCCTCGGAAAAAAAAAGGTTACTGTTTAGCGGCAACTTCCATCTTTAGGCGATATTGAGAACCGACGCCGAAGCCATCGAGCCGGACTAGCGGCGACTCGACATCCTATCCACAACAACCGACGCGCAGGGACGGGCCACGTCACGTAAGGGAAGGCGTCGTGTGTGACATCCGCTTTGCGAAATCGTTTGCAACGACGTTAGCCGAGTGTTGTCGCTCGTTAGCGCGCAAACAAAACTCGAATGACGCACGTATATGTTTCCAGAACAAAATGAAACGGTGTTGTAAAGTAAATCTCGTGCCGATTTAAGCACGCCCCCCCCACCTTTGTGAGAATGGTTCGCTCCAAACGTCACCAATTGCCGAATGCCACACTGGCACTTTGGATTCCTTTCAAACTGAAATTCACACAAACAGGTGTCCCTGAATTAAACACAACACCAACCTTTTAAGCGGATTGCCAGACATCGTTATAAAAATCAATCAAATGAAAGTAGTCACTTTGATTTGGTTCATTGGCTGCTGGCTCACCACAAACTTCATGGCACAGGTGAACAACTGTCCTCTGACAACTGTCCAGATGACTGATTACTCACCAAACTGCCTTCAGTTTCATCCATTTAACGATTGAGAGGACCAGGCCGTGTCAGAAGCATTTAGAGCAGTGTGCCTTCGCGACAGGTGCACTACTTGCTTGCTCATTCGCTCAACGCTTGTATGACACCCCAGCACGCCAATGTTTGTTGACGGAGACTAAACTGGCTTGACAGCTGAGACGAAAGAAAAGATCAACATGACACACATGACGTTCTGTGCCTTAAAGACGTAGGGTCCAAAAAGGAGAAGAGGCTATGTAGACCACAGACGGTCCTCCAGTAATACCAAACAAGTTGCCTAAAACTCTAAATATTATTTTTTTGAGTGGCAAAAAAGCACCCATTAGCCCAAAATGTCTTTGGTTATTTGCAAAATAAAATAGAATAAAAGTTTGTACTTGTTTTGACCTCACAAATCATCTTAAAATGTCAAATGATGGTCTTCACAAACACAACCAAGCACAATATCGCACATTCAGACAGACAGCTGGACTGAAAGTCCCTGATAACTCACCTGTGCACTCAGCCAGACGAGCAGCTCTCCCGCTGCATGAGCGTGCGTAGTCAAGTCGTCGCTCATCTGGTGAACAAAGTCCTGAACGTGCCTCAGTATTTCTGGTGGGGCACACAAACAAACAGGGATTTTAACATGCTAGCTGCGTTTCTGTGATGCGCTCATGACAATGAACTTTGAAAAATTGGACGCTGAATGGAATCTTTGGAATCTTAGAAAAAAAATAGTGTAATACTGTTGCAGAATGCTGGCTTGTGTTTTGGCTACAGAAGCTGCAGTTCTTCTGTGTAGAATCTTTTGATCTCTTTCTGAGGCAAAATCAAATCATTAGTATTTTCACGTGGATGTTGCAGACCAGACAGATGGGATGGGAGGGAACATAATGGACTTTCTTGATTCATTCCTTTTGTTGCTCCTCTATTTTGCCTATCTGTCTCCACTACCGTTTGTCTCTGGTGCCTGTACTCTCTGATGCCCAACTTTGATTTTAACACCCTCATTCACCTATTGGACCGCTGCCATCCAAGTGTGTGGAGCCCCGCCCCACAGGACCCGACTCTTCATCAGTTGTTATTTCCTCTTCCTTGCTCTCTGATAAACAGGATTGGCCAACACATCCAGGTTCTGCTTTATCTTGAACAAGGAAACACACACTCTGATTACGATCACAGGAAAGAATACCCAAAAATTTGCGAACAACAAATGATTATTTTGAATCTATGAAGCCATGCGGACAGAAGTACCTCGGTGGTTTGTGTCACTGTCACCAGAGTTTCCTCTGTCGAAAGACTTTCTCAATCTTGTCAGCAGTTCCTGGAGCTTCTGCAGGGCACCGGCCTTCTGCTCGTCCTCCTGCGGCAAGCCAGCCAGCCTCGTGCTCGGAGCCGGGAGTGCCCCCATGTGGTAGTCGAGAAGTGTTTCTATGTCTGTGAGTATGGACACGTCGTGGTCACGCTCCTCGGCCACCGGTTCCGACACCCCCAGAATATAATCCAAAAACTGCAGCTTGTGTCGGCCAAAGAGGTCCACCAGCAGTGCCACCTCGGCCTCACTGACGTGGGCCAGTAGAGTCCTGTAGTCCTTGGAGACGGTTTTGCTTTGAAGGGGGTTTCCGGTGCTTGCGGAGGCAGAACTGGGCTGCGGTTGGGACACGGGCGGTTTTGCTGGTTGGTGAATCTCAGATTCAGCGGGGGACACGGATGGTGTGGTTGGTTGGGGAATTTCAGGTTCAGTTGGGGACACGGATGGTGTGGTTGGTTGGGGAATCTCAGGTTCAGTTGGGGACACGGGTGGTGTGGCTGGTTCGGGAATCTCAGGTTCAGTTGGGGACACGGACGGTGTGGCTGACTGGTGAATCTCAGGTTCAGTTGGGGACACGGACGGTGTGGCTGACTGGTGAATCTCAGGTTCATTTGGGGACACGGATGGTGTGGCTGACTGGTGAATCTCAGGTTCAGTTGGGGACACGGATGGTGTGTCTGGCTGGTGAATCTCAGGTTCAGCGAGCGAACTCTGGCTGGTGACCCCTGGCGATTCAGGCGATGATTCCGCCTCCTGGTCCAGAGTCTGAGGGGCTTCTGCCTTTGACCCCTCACTTTTGTCCGAATCTGACAAACTCGAAGTGGATTCTGTTTCTCTGAAAAAGCTGAAGGCACTGTTGAAAAGGCCGAATGCTTTGCCAGTTTGAGCCTCTGCTCCGCCTTCGCCGTGTCCATCGGACAGCGCCGAAGAGGCAGGTGGGTCTTGGGGGGCAATGTGATCGTGTGTGACCACCTGACTTTCGGCAAAGGACGGAGATGAACCGGTGGCAACGACACTTTTAGCGACTGTGTCATTGTTTTGCTTCACACCGTCCTCTGCTTCTTTAATCACACCATCGGAGTGCGTCTGATCTGTCTTCTCCTTGGTAGAAGTTCCGGAGTCGTCCGACTGGTTTTTATCTTCCTGCTGAAGGATGTTGTCATCAGGTGGAGAATTTACCTCACCAGTAAACCCTGTGACGTCTGTGTTCACAGCAGAACCAAGCACATCTGCGTCAGGTTCAGGGATGGTGTTGCCGTTACTGCTTTCAACATTTCCAGCTCCTGCTAAGTGCCACTCACTGGTTTTCTTCTCATCAGCCTCTGCGATGTAATTTGTTTGTTCTTCACCTGGTTTTCTGTCCTTCCCTCCGTCCATCCTCACAGACTCTTCTTCTGTCTTGTCCTTCAGAACCTGATCCTCGGCAGTCAGCGGCCTTTGCTCTGCTGACTCTATTGTATCGTGTCCATTCCCGGGTGGGGAACAAAGCTCACCATGACACTTCTGCCCTCGTGTTAAATCCTCCTCCTGTCTTGTCAACTCTAGAGTATCTGCTTCTTCTTCTTCTCTCTCCGGAACCATACCATCTCCATTACTGCTTCCTGCTTCCTCCGCTATGTTGCTCTGTGAGTTTTCGCTGTGTATCCTTTCAGTGTGTGCGGAAGCTGATTCCAGATTGTCCTCATCTCGGCTCTGTCCCTGTGCTCCATCACCGCCTTCCTGCACCTCCCCATCTCCAGGAACTGCTGTTTCATCCCCCTCTTCCGACTCCTGCGGGTTCTCCTCTTTTAACTCTCTAAACTCCTCCCTTTTTAACACGTCTGGGGCCTCTGTCAACTCCTCCTGTATGTCTTTCTCCTTTGACCGGACCACTGCTTCCATTTCCTCTGTTTCACCACCTACAACTCTAGTTTCTCCCTGATCCCTTGATCCCTCACTTCTCTCCTCTCCCTTTAACTCCTCATCTTCTCCCTCTTTTAAGTTGTCTGTGTGCAGTTGCCTCTCCATGTCTTCATCCTTCTTTAACTCCTTCAGTGGTTCCTGCACCTCTTTTTCATCTCTAGCAACTCCTGTGTCACGTAATTCCTCCAAACTCTTCTCCTCCTTTTCTTCTTTTAACCCATCTGTCTGCTGCAGCATCTCCTCAACCACTTTTTCCCCCTCCTGGTTTTCCTCCTCAATGACTTCCTCCACTGCTTCCTGCTCCTCCTCTGCCTTTCGCCCCACTTCCACCTCCTCCTCCTTTTCCACCTCGTCTGTTTCACCTTTTTTCTCTGTGTGCGTTTCCACCACCTCTCTTTCCTCTTCTTGGCTCTGAGCTAAATTGATTTCCTCCACTACCTCTGTTGTCACTTCTGGATGTTCTTGTTGTCCTTCTGCCGCACCCTCCTTCAATTCCGTGAGTGTTTCCTCTTCCCTGTGGTTGACGTTCTCCTCTTCCTGTTTGTCCTCCTCCATTATCTGTGGCTGGTCCAGAGCATTTACCTCCTCTGTCTCTTTGTGCTCCTCCCGTTCTTCAGTCTCATTCTCCAAGCCCAAAGTGCTCTGAAGACCACTTGTCTCCAGCTCCTCTGTTTCAGTTTGAGCTGGTAGCAGTTTGTCTGATTTCTCTAAAATATCAGCATTGCCATCTCTATGTCTCAAAAGCGGTAAACCAGAATCCTGACTTGCATCATCTTCGGGTCTTGTTGTGCTCTCACTAGCATGCAAAGTTTCCCTGTCTGCGTCTAAAACATTCTCAGACACAGTCTTGGTGTTTCCAGTAGTAGAATGTGATGCCTCAAACTCCTGAGCTCTCCTCCACATGAAGATTTTTTCCCTCATCAACTGGCTCATCTTGCTTTGCCTCTGTGTCGGTAACTGTCACTAAGCCTAAATGGTCAACTCCGGTTTCTCCACCCTGGACTTCTGGAGTGTTTTGCTCCTCTGAGACTCCTTCAGTTGTCTCCTGGTTTGGGTCACTGACTTGACTTTCCTCTGCCGACTCATCAGCCTGTTGTGGAGTTGCAGAGATATCCATCTGAAGAAAATCCTCCTTCTTCTCTTCATTGTCTTCACCGGCACTGACTTCATTAGAAATGTTTTCCGTCTGATAGTGGATGTCATCCAGTTTCTCTGTTTTGTCCGCCTCACCTGTCGATTGTTCAGTGGATTTAAGATCTGAAGGCAAGTCAGTGTCTGACTGGGTCAAATATACCTGATCAGTCTCACCTGCGTGTGGCTTTGTCTCTTCTCCTTCTTCCCTGTCTATTGCCTTGCTGTTTTCAGTCACATTTTCCACTGAGGCTTCCCTCGAGTGTCGCTCTGCAGATCTTACATCCTCCTGCAAATTCAACTCCGTCCTGTCATTATCTAAAACATTATGCGCCTCTTTTTCCTCACTCCCAGCTGGGGAAAAGCTGGTGAGCACTGATGAAACTCCACTTAATGACGACGAGTGTTCCTCCAATGAACTCTGAGGATTAAGATCTTCACTCTCATTTGGCTCACCCTCAGTTGAGGTTCTGTCATTCTGTCTTTCTTTTTCTTCTTGTCTCTGTCTGTCTATGTCACCTTCTGATGTACCTGCTGATTCTTTGCCATTGCCCCCGTTGGCGACGACTTGCTCCGAGATCTCTGTCTCTGATGGGACTTTTTGATCCTCAGCAGTTTCCACCAATTGACTCTCTCCTATATCCTTGTCCTTAAAATCACTTCCTGTACCGAGATCAGCTTCTGTCTCGTAGCCTAAAATGTTCCCGATCCCCTGAAACCAAGATGCTTGTTGTTCTTCCTCTTTCTTATCTCCACCTGTCTCTTCTGGTGCAGGTGTCACCGTTGTTTCCTCAACAGTCTGTCCAAAACTCAGCTGGTTTTTCAGTCCCGCCCCCAGCCATTCCAGCGTGCCCATCTCTCCCTTGTCCTCTTCCTCTAAGTCGCTGCTCTCCAGCTCCAGAGACATTCTCCTACTCCTAAACTTCTCTGCAGGCTCCTGCTCCTCTATAGCATCTCTTCCTCCTTCACTTTGCTCTTTTTCTGCTGACTGATCTGTCTTTGAGTCAAAGCCGAGCCACCCAGTCATGGTGGAAGTGAAAGAATCAGCCGTGTTGAGATTTTGTTCTTCACTTTTCACGCTCTCGTCAGCTTCCTTTCCCTCTCCCCACCCCATCCATCCTGTCACTGAAGAAGCTAAAGAGGCTTCATCTGCTGTCTCTTTGTCCTCATCTTTCTTCTCTACTTCGCCTAAGTTATCAGGCTCCTCGGCTGTGTTTAGACCAAACCATCCTGTCACCGAGGAACTCAGCCAGGGAGCGGAGGCAGACCCACCTTGCACATTTGGAGCTGCGGGCGCCTCTTGTGATCCTTCTTTAGCTTCAGCATCCTTAGAAGCTGCATATTGAATTTCCTCTGTCATTATATTTTCAGCTTCATGTGCTGGCGTCGGAGATTCTGTGGCTTCAGACACCGAGGGACCTTCAATGTTCGATCCATCAGCATGTAGCACAGTTTCCGGCTCCTGGTTTGGGCTTTTCTCATCACCGTCATCATCATCATCATCCAGATGATGGGAATCAATGATGTAGCCGTACTCATCCATACAGAAGAAATCCGAATCCTGACAGAAAATACAAGATGTAAGGATGTAAATAAAAGAAACATATAGTGGTGGTACAGAGCACAGTGTGCCAGTGCATTGGATAACTATCCTATTCAGCTACACAATCGCCTACATTAATTATCATGAAAGACTTGAATTCTCTCAAACTGAACTGCATTAGTGAAATCCGACTGACCTGTGTTGCCACAACTTTCTCTGTGGCTGTATGGACATCCTCCACTTCCACTGCATCCTTTGAGAAGTACCCAAACTGTTTGTCAATCTGAAAGCAAAAGGAAACAGACAAACAATCAACTCTGACAGAAAATAAACTTGACTTCTAAGGGACACAACAGGAATGCTCATGTTCAAGTTTTGATGCAGTTACAGTGAGAAACAGCTGATGCAAATTAAACAATTTCACACGTTTTGAACTGCCGTTCTTTAAATAGCAAAACCTTATCTCTGAATGTTCCTCTGTATATTTAAATGTTTTGCACATTTTATGATGTAAAAACTCTTCAATCAAAATACAACTCAAAGGTTTAAAATATAACTGTAACTGGAGTCTGTCATTGCAGCTTTACTTTAAACTGTCATTTTATGTTTTACTTTAAATGTGCAGGATATTGCTGATAAGTAACACTGCAATTCACTCAAAATATTGCTATTGTTCTCACATATATTTGTTCCAGGAGATAATCATTATTGCTTTAACAAAAGGAGTTTTGTCAACCAGTCAGTGTCCCTCTAACCCTCAACACATGGCTAATCTCTTCAACATGGAACTAAAGGTGGGTGGCAATTTGAATACAGTGTTAGTCACGTTGACCGTTTGTCAACGTGCTGCTGTGGAGGTGAAGAAAGCGACAAGTTTATGACGTACAGTGCCTGCCCAGAGGTCCTCTCTTTTCCCAGTGAGTTTGTGGTAAACAAAGATTGTGTCTCCCCGGCTGAAGCTCAGAAAACGGCAGTCTTGGCCGTGATAGTCCACGATGGCCTGCACTCTGCTCATTGGACCTACAAATGCACACACACACACACACACACACACACACACACACACGTTGACAAATAGACAGTCACGTGTTGAGATTTAGTATAGAAGGGCTTTGCAAATAAAAACATTGCAATTGAAATAAACTGAATTACACTGACATAGTAAACAAGTGAATACATAGTATAAACATCAGCATCAAGTATTGTATAAAATAACTGGCAGCCTTTCTGTTTGGAAGTTTGAACTTACTTTCGCACTCTACATCGCCACAGATCTTGTAGTCAGACAACAGCCCCAGACTCAAGGCAGGCAAAGCCACAAGAAGCAGGATGTTGTTCACCACGCTGACGGCCATTCTTGGTGTGTGAACGGGAAGGTTTCATGAAAAGATTTCCATAATTCGCAGGAGTGAATCTCCGGCCAGCCGTGCTGGAAGTGGACGTTGCCTCTCAACTGCTGCTGCCATGAAGACTCAGTCAGAGGGCTGAGATAAGATACAGGGCGAGTGAGGGGATAATGATTAACATACACCAGGTGCTGGCAAAAACATGTTCTCAAAGGGTGTCAGTGATTATTTTGTAATTAAAAACTGCGAAAAAAATTTAGTTTGTTAGAACATATACACCAAGAAGAAAATCATATTTTAGGAGAGTGACGCTGATATTTTGCGGACTTTGTCCTCGGTACTCGTTACCCTGGCAACAGCTGCCGCGATCTGTATGACGTCATCACTGCGCGTCGTAAACAAATATGGCCGCCTAGGTCCGGAGTTGTCGCGGCGCACGAGTGAAAATTGACGTTGTCGTCGAACTAAGAGCGTTTCCTGGAGTGGTCTGACAGGTTAATTGACAGCTACAACGCGCTAATTATATTTCTTATGTTGAAAGCGGGTTAAAACTAACAGGAAAATGAAGTCGGACGTGGAGGAGTTGATGCCCAGGCTGCTGCCCATCGAGTTCGGGGCGCGTTCGGCGGACCTGGACCTCAGCGGACCCCCCAGGAATCCTCAAGAGTACCTCCGTCAAGTGCAGTCAGTGCGATCCCTGCTTACTCGACGAACAGCGACTTTAGTCGGCCTAATTCCCTGACGTTTGAACGTTGTGTTTACTCCCGCCTCAGGTTGGAGGCGTCTCAGTGTCCGGAAGTGGTGGTCGCCCAGATCGACCCCAAGAAATTGAGTAAGAAGCAGACAGTCATTGCGTCAGTAAGTGAAAGTGTCACGCGTCATAAAAGTGCAAGAATACAAATGCTACGTTGGGTAATGAATGCAAAGAGATTTATCTACCTCTGTTAAGTGCTATTAATGGTGGCGCCATGACATGAACATGAACAACAGTTTTGTCCTAAAGTTTTCAAATCAAACGCTTCTTATAATATTCCCTCTGAGCAGACCAGCTTATGATTTGACTAAAACACCAAAAGAATAACAAACGACATGGTGCAAAGCACAGTTGCAAAGCTGTGCTAAGTGAAAGGGATGAAAACCCAAATATTATGGTTGCAGAAATAAAGGAAGAAACACCATTGACCCAAAACCAATTACCCTTGATTGCCTTTCTTCCTCCCTCCTGTTGGTGTGTCTCAGATGGCCGGTTGTCCTGCTGCTCCTGTCGGTTTTTCACCTAGTCTCAGATGGCAGCAGCATCAAGTCGGTACTTTCTCAGACGTCCGGCAGGTACAGGCGTGAATGTCTTTAACTCTTCTGGATACCAAAGAGTGTCAAAAACAGAACTGTTTGTGTTTCTTAAAAGTTCAAGTAACCTCAACTGTTTGCCACGTCCCCGCCCCAACTTTCCTTTCAGAACATCACAAAGAACAGGGCTCACTGGAACAGCCAGAATCTGGACGACAACGCTTTAATGGTGAGGAGATTAATAAGTTGTGTGTTGTCAAAAAGTCCAGTCAAGCTCAGATAACTGGAAATGTATTGTGTTCAGATGAAGTCACGTGACGTTTGTCCCTCTGTTTGTAGCCGCAGCCAACTGACGAGGAGGGCTGGAAGAGATTTTGTCTAGGTGAGACAGTCTGTCTGGGCTCTTTGACCGGCAACACAGACCCTGAACCGGGACCAGCGCTCGATTACAACAAGGTGAGGTGATTTCTTTTTTGCAAAAAAAGCCAAAATCATACAGTGAATATTCTGACGGAAGTTTCTCTGTAATTTGAACACAAACTGACAACGGCGCCTCACAACTAACTTTCTCCTGGGCCAAGGTGGGCTTCCCTCCTTTCCTCAGCATCGTCAGCAGGCTCAAACAGGTAAACCAGTAGCACCCCACCACAATAATAATAATAATAATAATAATAGTGTAATTTTTAAATTATTAATTATAATGTAAATAATAATAATGTGATGTATACAATAATGTTAAGTGGCCTCTTGAACACCAATTCAACACTTTATCCCCTCGCCTCTCTACAGTCCACAGTGCAGATCGTGTTGGAGGTTCTGATTGGCTGGTTTGAAGAACATGACTTTGTTCCTCAGTTGGTGAGTTAAAAGTCCCATCATTCACTTCAGATTGCTTTATGATAACTCAGCTTTTCAATGTGACTGTGGCCTTTTTTTGCGATAGGGTCGCTGGCTGTATGCCTTGTTGGCCTGCCTGGAGAAGCCCCTGCTGCCTGGAGCCCACTCGTCCATTCGACAGCTGGCCAGGAGATGTGCTCAGCTCCGTAGCACGCTGGTACCGTTCGCACTGTCCTCTGCTGCCATCTGCTGTTGTGTCAAACCACTGCGTGTCTGCTTTGATGGCTCTCTTTTTAAAATTGTCTTCTCAGCTGCCAGACAAAGTGTCTGAAATGAGGTTTCAAATGTGTTCTGGTTGTCTCAGCTCATGCCTGGAACTGTTATGGGTTTTGTTGAGCTGTGTGTCATTTTGTCCGCAGGAGAGCGAGGACGATCACAAACTGCCTGCTCTGAACTTGCTCATCTGTCTTGTTGCCAGGTTCGACTCCTAGCCTGAATACTTGATCGGAATTGATTTGGTTTGACATTTTAATGCAGTTCCCCCCTTCCCCCCACCTATCTCTTATCTATTTCTGTCTTGGCAGATATTTTGAGCAGAATGACCTGGCAGATCAGCCTGAACAAACCTGAGTGACCTTTTTGCCAACGTGACCCAATAAATGGAGGCCGTTCTTGGCAGCGAGTTGCAGTCCATGTTCCACCATCGTGTCTTTGAATCTACCGGAGCTCCTGCACTTGTTGCCAGTAGTTGTAGACGGCAAGCAAAGGAACATGAACGTGTGCATTTCAAAATAAAATTATTGGTATCGCAGTCGACTTTTTTCTTCTCCAGAGAAACCTGTAAAGTAACATTTTGTACTGAATTCTTTGTAGACATTGTTAATTAAATTGAGGTTTGTAGAATAAACATGGAGATGTGTATCTTTGATGGTCATGATAATCTAAGCACATGTCAACATCTCATTTCTGCAAACATCAAAAAATAAATAAATCGGAACACGTGTTCACCTCCAATTCTCCTTTATTTTGAAGCACTTTTAGTACAAAAACAAAATGGAAAACAACTCCAACACTGAAAACAGCTATCGAAGAGCGACAGAGTAGTGACATTGGCTCAAAGACACAACCACTGCGTGTTAATCATTACGGTAATCAATGGAGCTCAGGCCTGGACACAATGATCAGAGTGACCTGAAAACTAGACAGTCAACTGAATCTTGACAATTAATTGCATCTTTTCAGAGAGACACAAAAAGTGTTTTAAAAACCTGAAAGACCGAGAGTTTTTTTTTTTTTTTTTTTAAAGTGACTAAAACGAGGTTTCAAACCTGTTCAAGTCGACAGAGACACTGACAAGTGTTTTTTTTGCCAGTAAACAATGGATGGAGGGAACTGCGATCAATGCTTCAATTTAGTTTCTGACTTTGAGATCTCTTCACGCTAAAATGGGCCCTCATGTGGCCACTTGAAAACAAGGCTGGTTAAAAACTCAAATCTGACTGATTTCACAACAACCTCCACCTGATTTGTGTTTTCTTTTAACAGCCGTTTCTACATATGAATTGACAAATTAACGTCTCTTGTCCTTCCTGTCTCTATCCTTGTGCTCCCTATCGCTCCGGGATGATCTGCCCCGCCCCTCTTCGCTCCGCCTCTTCCTGGATCCCTTCGAGTCCCTCCCACCTCCGCTACTCCCTCCCCTCTTGCGGTGACCCCGCTCCTCCGTCTTCCTGCTCCGGTCCGACGGCCGCCTCTTGCGCTTGACGCCGTCTCGGCTGCGGCTCCGGCTGCTGGAAGAGGAAGAGGACGAGGAGGAGGAAGACGAGGAGGAGCGGCTGGAACTCGAGGACGAGGAGGAGCTTCCGCTGGAGGACGAGCCGGAGGAGGAAGAAGAGGAGCTGTTGCCATGGCCCTTCTTCGGCTCCTTGTTCTTCTTCCTCCCCCTGGCCTCCTCCCCCTCCTTGGCGGGGGCTGCCTGTGGCTCGGCCGCTTTCTCCGCCGTTTCTTCTGGCTTCTCCACCCCCAACTGACTCGGGTCTGCCGAGTCCTGCATCTGGTTGGAGGGGCTGACCTTGGAGTCGGCGGCCGCGGGCGCAGACACCTGGATCTTCTCAGATCTCACTTCTTCAGAGGACTTAACTGCCAGCTCCCCAACTTTGTGAATAGTGTCAGGTGATTTGTCGCTGGTGGTGATTGGTTCAGATAACTGGGGTTCTGGGGTCTTCTTGTTTTGGAGGTCTGCCGGCTCCTCTCGACTGTCTGCCTCTTCCTCGTCTGCTTTGCTCCTTTCCTTCTGCGCTAAGCCCTCCTCCACCTCCATCTCCTCTGACTCTGGACTGGCCTCCTCCCCCTCTGCCCTGTTCTCGTCTTTAACCCCATCCTCCTCCCCCTCCTTCCTTTCCTCACTCTCCGCATTCATCCCCTCCGCCCCTTCCTTTGACCCCTCCTTGTCCTCCACCTCCCTCATTACCACCACCTGTCTAACCTCCTCTTTCCCCCTGACCTCCTCCTCATCGTCTTCGTCCTCATCTTCCTCCATCTCTACATCCCCCTGGTTACCTGTCACCTTGACTACCTGTCCTGCGGGCTTACCCTCCACCGAGTGGTCCGTCCCTGTGGCGGCTGCCAGCTTGCTGTCCTGGTCACGGATAGGCTGGCGCCGGGGGCGGGCCTCCATCTTGCTAAGGTGTTCGGCAAAAGCCGCACGCCTCTCGTCAAACACAACTGTCCGGGAAACGGATGCACAGAGGTGTTTACAGACGTGCACAAACCCGACTGGATGTCAGTGACAAAAAGTTGGCTACTGACCGTTTAGTTTTTTAGTTGAGTCATCGAGGAGTTTCTGTGTGGTGGAGCATAACTTCCCAGGCACGTAGAAGATATGAGGCTTGGTCTTGGTTCGAATGTATTTCACCAGGTGACTATTATGGCCGTTCCACTCCTCTTGCTAATACAACAACAGAAAGGTAAAATTAAACTTCGAACCGATTACATTTCAGCCACTCCTCTAAATGTTGAACACTTACCAGCTGAGCTAGTTCAACTTTCTGCTCCAGCAGTCTCAGCTCTGTTTGCTTGGCTCGGCGCTCTTCAAAGAGCTCCCTCTTCTCACTCTCCACCTTCTTTTTCTCAGTCTCAGCCTGAACCTCCAGCTTCTGCTCGATCTCCGCACGTTGTTTTTGCTGTAGAGGGAAACAAAGAGGACAAAGTTTAAACTGGGGAGTTTCTCTACACAATGCACACAATATGTCCTTTACCATACAGATGAAATGGCAAGTTTCTAATAGAAAAAAAAATGTTTCACTTGCCTTATCAGTTGAGACATTGGACTCCTGTTTGAATTTTTGCAGGGTCCCCATCAGCAGACCAAACATTCGCCGATTCCTGTCCAGAAAAAAAAAAACAATATTTCAGCCATTAAATCTCAAACCCCAGCGTGCCACCAAAGCCTGAGATGTTTGTATAGGACTGCTGCTGGCATACCTCTGTTTGCCCTTCTCATCCATGGTCTGATCTTGAATCAGGTCTCGGCGTGTTCTCTCCTTGGAGGTAGCTACTACAGACGACTGCAACGCCGGCTGATGAGAAAAAAAAAATTGATCGGGTTAACAATCAAATATGATAATTAGGCTAAACATCTGATTTAAAATCAATACTTGCTATAATGCATCTTGAGAGAAAACATTCAAATATTCCTCATGATAAAATCCAAGGAGTCTTTCAGACAAACCTTTTTGACATCATCGTCATCCTCGGCGTCGCTGTCGTTGCGCACGTCTCGTCGGGCTCTCTGGTCCCCTGCCAGCCTGCAGACAAGCAAAAATGACAGACATATGAAATACTTGCGGAACTGGGAGTAGATCTATGTTGTATCCTGAGCATGTTGAGCAACATCTAGATTAGACTAGTCCAATTACTTAATTGGAACAGGAACAAATAATGGCAACAAAAGAAGAATGATCTTTGTGTGGTCTACGTGTGAAATTGTAACGGTCTAAACTAAACTTAACAGTGATTGCATCTGTCCAAAGTCTCACCTCAGTAGGGCTCCTTCAATGTCCCTTTGCTTGGCAGGGGGGCCGCCGCCGCCGCCTCCTCCTCCTCCAATGTCCATGAGACTGCGCCTAAGAAAAGTTATAACACAAAAATACAACATCAAGAGGAATCATTTTTTTTAGAATCTGACAGAACAAACAGGTTTTTTTTATTTTTTTTTTTTTTAAATAAATACCTGAGCAGGTTCATTCCTCTGCCTCTACCTCCACCAGGGCCTGCCATGGGGCCGCTGAGCCGGCGGATAAAACCGGGCCTGTGTAAACAAAGGGAAAGGTCAATGCAAATTCAAATCAAAAGTTCAACTAGCTTATCAAGCAGTGACTAACATACTCAGGGAATTTTGACTGTGTATTAATGAAATAATGAACTGCATGCTTTTGAATAATAAGGCAAATCTTGGGCTTGGTAAACACGGTTAATTATTAGCCCTGAACGTGGCCAATAACAAGTTGGATGGAAAAACGTATACATATTACATTTAACAGATTCAAACTGTATGAAGAGGTGTGTCCTGTTGGTCTGAGGTGATATTAGAAATCAACATTGGGTAGAAGTAACTGAGAACCATTGAATGGAAATAATGGAGAATTAACACAAATGAATATAGTGGCAAAAATAAAATATCATCACGTCAACAGAAACGAACGAGAAAACAATGGAAATACGACCAATTTTCACGGGCAACCGCGGACCTTCGATGAACGAACGGTAAGGCCCCATGGTGACAAACTCGCTGTTGTGTTCAGATAGCAAAATTTTTCATTTACTTTTTCCTTGTTACTTCAAACCACGACCAAAGAATGCATGCATTACATGCATCAAGTATATTGGCCACATAAAAAGCAAGCTCAGCTATGTTGGCTAACTAGCTAGCTAAGCGAGTCACGCTCTCTCACGCCGCCCTGTACCAAGAGCCCTAGCAAGCTAGCTCGATTAGTAGCCTAAACGTACCATAAGCCAGACAGCGTTACGTTTTTCTTACCTAGACTCATTTGGGTCGCGTCCGGTTAATTTACGAATATTATCGTCCACACTTTTAAGGCTTTCCTTTGCCTTTTCGAGCTGGTCTTGCAAGCTCCGCACCACCACCGCCATCTTGCTTTCAGTTATGGGTCACGTGGTGTCGTCTTCTTCTTCTTCGTCTCCCCGCCGCGGCTTCTTCTTCGGAAGTCGGAACTCCCGATTACGTGGACGTCCGTCGTTCTCGGCGGAAATTAGAAATATCCCCGCCTCCTAAAACAAAATGCCGTTTTACAGCGATGTCCGTGCTCTGTAGCTTCTCGGCAGTCCAGGTAATCGTAATTTAGTGCTGCGTCTGTTTTAGGTGCTTGAAGACAATCCACCATGTAGCTATGAAGTGGTTCAGGAAGTACCAGGTATATATATTCTAGGAGGGGTACACCTTGGAGGTGGTCCTAGGAGTTGCCCCACCCTGTCAAGATGTGAGTTGTTCTGTTATGTTAATAGAGTAAAACCCATAGGTGAGTCGTTCAACCAACAATGTGTTCACATGATGGACAGGGAGGACAGAAGGCGTGAAAGAAACCACTTGCATCCAAATGGGTTTGACCTGCTTTGTTCAGGGCGGATTGTGGTCAGTCCTTGCTGGACAACACATCCATCGTAAGCCTAACGACTCTCATGAATGGGAATGAGTGGGGGTTGCCTCAAACATCAAGCGAGTTGAGAGGATGTACCACACTAATGGGTTTCAATCTATCATCATATTAAAACAACTCTGGACCGCCTCCAGTCGTGTCCTAAAGCCTATTGTAATACTCAATGAATGGCAAAACTTCTTTCAATTAAAAAGGAAACAAGTCCAGTTGTCTCCAACACAGCACTTAAAATTTATGGTGATGTGCAAGTTTCCGAAAAATTTTTTGGCCTGGTATGACTATTTCTATGGCATCACGTTAAAAATAGTGCCAAACACTTAGAACACTTAAAATAATAAAAATCAAAAAATGTTACACTTATACTTGACATAAAACCAAATGTGGTGTCAGCACAGCTCATATTCCATTTCATGCAGCTGATGACAACCCTACAAAGTTAAATCACATGCTGATGGAGATGGTGGAGATTTAAAACTGTTGGTTGTGGTGTTACCACTGTTCACTCAGAAGAAATTGAGGCTCAAAAGAACAGTGGAAGAGACAAGACAACAGAGGCACACAAAGTTTTTAATGCTTTTATTCATTGACTAAAAAGAAGAGGAGCATTCATTCGACAATAATTCAAATCGACATTCGGCAGGTTGTCCAGGAGGTGTTTCGCTTTTCTCCACAACAGAACCATGGGTCAACACTGTTCTCTGGGATAAAAATTCACCTTCTCCACTGAAGAACATTTCCCTTCAGAACAAAAACACAAACAAACAAACAAAAAGGAAAACAAATCCCCCCCCCGCCCCAAAAACAAACCCAAAGAAACAAACAAACACAGCTGGACCGATGTCTAATCCAATCGTTATATAATGTTCTTTCTGCAAATTGTATGAGGAGCAGGTTTACAGACAAACACGTTTCCTTGAGTCCGTCGAAAGACTCGGATTTCTTCTCCTATTAGAACAAACATGAAGCTGTTGAATCCAGCAGTTCCATTTTAGACCAGTGCTCATATTTGGGAAAAAAACAAAACAAAACCGAAAGGTGTGGATATAAACGTATCTAAAGATGTGACCGAAATGCACCGACAATTTCACAGGTGAAAACCTGCTGCTAGGTGCTCACTTTAGACAGAGACGATCACACGGGGACGCGACGCTCGAAATAGTCAACATTTAAGAAGGTAAACCCCCGTAAATTCCCCGCTGTACACACATGACAACAACGTAACCTTTGATTTACAAACTCGATTTCATAATATACTTTATGTTCATAAACTGAACCCGGACATGTGTTGCATAAGATTATACCACGGTGATGCATTGTTGAGACCTATACAAATATGCACTGTGTGAGTTTATATATCTTTACCTATACGGCTTATATTTCTTCCTCTACGGTTTTCTAAAGACGCAGCCGGGCGCTGTCAGCACTGCTTGTGCCCCCTTGTGGCCACTAGTAAGACTGCTGTTATTGCAAACTGTCCTGATTTTAAACAAATGCACAACATTCGTACCACGATAAAACTAGGGGCCGTCTAGCAAGTCTCACAGAGACCAAGAGTGAGCCCGCCGTCACCGCTGCTGTCGCTGGGCTGGCTGACCAGAATCAAAAAGATCTCAAAACTAAAAACGATAAGATTTCCATAAATCATCATAAGGCCAAGTATTGTCATTTGCAAGTTCTTATTAGCTTTACATCGTCAGGATTACTGCGCGACAAAGAGAATTAGAAAAACAAAAATTTATATATTTTAAAAGAAAAACAAAGGATAAAAGAGGAGAGTGTGGATTATATGCATTCCTCTTGCATAGTTGTGAGGCTGGACTGGGTAGCAGGCCTGCCTGCCTGCCTGGGTAATTAGGAATCTTGCCTCTCCTGCGCTGACGAAAAAGGACCTTGTCTAGCAGCCAGAAACGCCAGGGCCACAGTAGCCGAGATCTAAGTGGAGACAGATGGCTGGCACAGAGCATCAACACCCATCGCATCCGCGGTGTAGCGGGGCGTCCGCCCTAAAACTCTCCCTTACCGACAGGATGTACCATCAGTGCCATATTGTTCCTTCTTTCCTAGAAGTACAGTGTGCCGCGTACATGAGGATGCCCCACTAATGTCGACGTTTTGCTGGTATCATTGTCACAAGCTGGCTGGGAAACCAGTTTCAGCCGAGGCTGAAAACCAGAGGCTCTGTGTGGCTGAATGTTAATGGTGTCGTTCACCCAGACACACACACACACACACACACACACACGCACGCACTCGCACACACATTCAACTCCGTCTGTTACACAGGACTGATTTTAAACCAGTGCGATGCACATCCAGTGTTTCTCCTCAAAGTAACAGAAATCAGGATGTTCATTGGTTCCTTCACATTCCTGCAGGAGTCCAGTCCATTGTGAGCCCATTCAGAGGTCTGGCATGTACTGGTAGTAGTCTATGGTTTAAGCATTTAGATTAAAAAAAAGAAAAAAAAGAGAAGAAGAGACAAACGTAAACAACGAAACAAATGAAGAGGAAGCATCTGTAAATCTTTCACCGAGATGAGGAAACCCTGTCTCTCCGTGGCGTTCTCTTCAGAAAAACAAAACAAAAACCCCTCGTCTGAACCTACCAGGGAGGAGCTTCAGGCCAAAAAACCAGCTCACTTCCTCTCAGTTCCACAACATCCTGTCACAGAGTCTCAGGCTGGCATCAAAGCTCAGCTACGATCAGGGTGGAAGCGACGCGATTGGCAGCCTGATAGCAGCAGTCTGCCTGTGTTTGCACTGGGGCAGATCTAACGGCGTCTGTCTGCAGCTGCTTTGGTTCTGAAATAACACACACAAGTCTGTTTATGAGCCCGCTACGACTTCGGACTGCACGAGAGGTCGGCTCTGTGGGTGCAGTTCGTCTGCTAGGCCACAGGGAGAGGGAGCGAGAGAGGTAGGGAGGGGCTAAACGTATGCAAAGAGCACAGGAAAGAAGTGATAAAATGACAGGTTGAGCTGGTTTCAATCACACTGATGCACGGTAACTGCAGGTAATGTTTTCCTGAAGGAGCTCCAAGCTTCCAGAGCCTTCCAACCTGCCTCTTTGTAGCAGAACGCGTCGGAAAGAAAAAAAATCAATCGATGAAAGGTCCTGTAGGTTGATTGAGCGAACGAGTAAAGTTGCTGTTCCAAATACACAGGCCGACTTCCTCACACAGCGAATGACTGTGTCAGCACTGTCAGTGTATATTGCTTCGATGGGTAGGACACACACACCCACACAGACACACACACACACACACACACAAAGCCCTGCGGTGGCCTCAGGACGCTAACGTCGACACACAAGCAGCGCGCATTAGTTCACAAACGGCTGCTCCTGAATGGTTTCGCACCTCCGCGCCGCACAGAGCGGCCGGCGGCTAGTTTGACGGCTCCCCACATCTTGCCGTGCCGCTGGTTCCCTCCGCAAACCAAACAAAAAAAAAAAAAGCGAAACGAAAACAAGAAAACCTTATTTCAACACAGACACTGACCATCAAGTTCGTCGTTTGCTGGTCTGCGTGACGCCTGTGTCGCTTGCACAGCCCCAAAAAAGCCCCAAAGCCACCAACGCCGGCCCCACCACATCTGTCCTCGAGTGCGCGCGGCACTCGTCCAGGCCGTCATCAGCCACGCCGGCTGCCGTCCCCTCAGAGAGAAGCTTGAGGAGTAAAAGGTTTGTCATCAACCCTTAAAAGGCCTCCGCCTCGCTGCGGAAGTGCACTGGATGAGACTGTTTTGCGCCGGAATGGTGGTCGCAGAGCAGCAAAGGCGGAGCTGGGCAGAGTCGCTAAAAAGGACAAATGGCGAGGATGGGCGGAGCCAAGAGGGAAAAACTGGACCATCCTCCTGCCGGCACGTGCGTTCGCGGGCACTTCAGATAGCCTTTGTGTTTGTTCCACTGTGGTCTTTGGCAGCTTCGACACACCGCGGGAGGAGAACAGATCCAGTGGCTCCGGATCCTCTCGATGAGGTCCGAGCGATTGCAACCTCCCCCTCTGATTGGACCCTGAGAACTAAGCGGTTTCTGTCGCCCGCCGCGTTTCCTTGCGGCGGTGGAAGTGATACGACTACACCGCTGGCCACTAAACCACACCCCGCCCCTTATGTACACTAGAACAGAGAGCACGCGGCGTGATGGCCGCACCGCTGAGAACTCGCTCAGGTTGCACCGGCGTCGCCAGCGTCTCGGTCACGGAACTCCTGCACTGGCTACCCAAACACTGAAAACAAGCATCTGCGCAAAAACCTGCAACACTGTGTTTCGGAAAAGCTGCTTCACATTAGGTCAAAACAATCACAATAATGCAAAAAAAGCAATAAGGAAAAAAATATATCTATCACACAAAGCCTTTCGAAATGTCTTGGAGAGAGCAAGCAGAGGTTCGGAAAAGCTCAAAAAGCTTTCAGGCACAAGATGGCTCCATTCTTAACCACTGGTGAGAGGACAAAGGGACTCTTCCACTGACTCCAGGCCTGGAAGTGTTACAGCTGACCATCAGCTGGTGTTAATGGGCCGAACAGTCGAACTGGCCGCCTTTTAATTCACCTCTATTGCTGCTCTCTGGGATGCTGCAGTGCTCTTTACTCACACATCATAACCATTTTACGATATAGTTCATAAAAAGAAATCCAAGCTGGGCTAATAATTAAGCTAAGCAACTCTCTAGGGAAGAACTAAACTACGCACAAACACGCTATACTCGGCTGGGAAACGCAGCGAACGAGCCCCTGACATTGCAGGAGCGAACGGGGGAATGGAGGCGGGAAGCACGTGTGATTGGTGAGGGCGGATCCGTTGGTTCAACTCTGCTTCGTCTCCGAAAACACATTCAACTGTAGATTGTTGCATTTCATCTCTTCCCCTTTCGGCCGACAGACAACAACATGAAACAAACACAGGACGTCCCGAATGTCTGTTAAAAGCAGCAACACCAAGCTCCTAAAAAGCAGCCGAGAGTAGAGGGGGGAAGGGGTCGTGAGATAAAACCCAACACATTTTGGTCTAAGTCAACGGCGAATTACCGCCTCAGGGTGTTTCCAACTTTGCGTACGGCTAGAGGCAGCCTTCGCGCGGACCTCCTGGTGGCGCCGTGCCCATCTCAAACACTTGGTAACCTCGAGTCGCGAAGCGCCGAGCGACGTTGGGAGCACGCCGTCGAGTCAAGGTGCGTGAAAACTGATGGAGACCCCCCCCAAAAAAAAAGTAGCACAAGAAGAACAAAAAGATCACCGTGCGTGATGTCTGCTTCTCTTTCCCGCCATGTCTACAGACGTTGCCCGGACCTCTAAAGTGCCACGGTGTGCATGTTGGTAACTGAGCAGTCATGAGGGCGGCCAACTTTCCAAAACGACGGCGACCGAAGCGCGTGCGCGCGTGCGTTTCTTTTCTTTTTGATCCTCGAAACTTATCGACCGCGCAGCTCGGACGACGGACATTTCCGAGAGCCCGGGCCGAGGCATTCCGTCGGTTCCGTCCAACAGTCGGAGTGAGACTACGAAAGACACGAGAGCGACGCCTCGATTCTCCTCGGTGATGGTCTTCCACTGCCGGGTCACCCTCTCAGCCTCCTACAACATCTACCGATGTCAACATGTGCAATGAGCAGATCGCCTCTTCGCAGTCCTCGAGTCTTCGTCAACCATAATCTTTGAAAACAAATGTATGATTAGGTTTTGCCGAGGCAGAGTGAGGAATTTGTGTCGTCATGAAGAAAACAACAACAACAATAACAACAACAACAACAACTGCGTCTAATAAACATAGGGGCTGTTTCCAAGGCAACTGTGACTCAATTGGGACAAAAAAAAAAAAAAAAAAAATACAAAAGGAAAAGAAAAATATATATATATACACACACACACTCACACACTACATCTCATATTAATTGATTGTTTCACACCCTACTTAACATCATCATTACCACCACGGTTCTTGTCGTAGTGATGTCACAAGCCTACCTGAGACAGACCCGAGTCTCTCGACTTTGTGCTGTAGGCGCCACTTCCTGGAAAAGTGAAGCTCGTCCAGTGGGGCCTCCACCGTCAACCGAGCGCTGCAGCGAGATGACGCGTCCGCCGAGATTTCTGCGAGAAGACGCGGCTGTGCGGTGAGCCTTCCGCAGACGGAGCCGACGCGGGCCGGTCAGCCGACTGACAGCGTGGAGCTTTGATTTACATTCACTGCGATCCCCCCCCCCCAACCGTTACTCCCACCCCAACCCCCCTGTTTGTCGCCGTGAAAAAACAGTCCCGACCCTTGCGGAATAAAATAGCTCCCGGCTGTGAATTTACTGGCATGATTGTGAGGCCTCGGGAAGCCAAACCTTGAAATGAACAAAAAAAACCAAAACCCCACTGGTGTTGCGATAACACGGCCGCCGCATAATGACGTTGCAAGACATTGTTGTTTTTTTGTCATGACATTTAAATAATTGTAGCATTTTTCTTCTTTAACACAATGCACGACAATCTGATGTTTTCAGTCTCGGAGCCCTTCGAGATTACGACACACGCTTCTGATGTTTCTGTCCGTGACTCCATAGGTTTCAGACCAAAAGGGGCTCCTTGAAACTAACCCTCTATTGGAGAATGAAGGCAGCAATAACCTGTATGTAAAAAAAAAAGAAAAAAGAAAGAGGCTAAAACTAAAATAAAATAAAAATTACAATAATAATGCGACACCAGCTTACGTGTTGTTGCACATGAGCAGATTGGCTGGTGGTGTTTGTTCAGAAGCCGAGCCTTCCGAGTGAGATTTAAAAAAAAAAGAAAGAAGACGAACGCTGTGTAAGAGTGCAGGCTGCTAGCATGTAACAGTATTCTCCGTAACACCAAAACCTTAATCAAATTACAAAGTCGGCACCGACGCGGCGGCCGCTGCTGTTGTGCTGCACAAAGAGACAAAACACACCTTGAAAGCGACAGCCACCAGCTGCTGCAGGTGCACAAGGTGCTCGGCGGACGCCACTGAGGCTGTGTTAGCATGGAAGTCATCAGTTAGTTAGCAAACTCCAACACTCGGGTAGAGCACGTCGATCAAAAAAAAAAAAAAAACAAATGAAAACAAAACACAAAATAAAACTGAGAAGCTTTTTTTGGGGGATACACCCCCCCCTCCCCCCATCCCCAGAATCCCACTGGGTCACCAGTCAATCTGCCTGCCTGTCCTGTATCAGCAGAGAGCAGGATAATAATAATATTAAGGATGATAATTATAATCTGTATTTAAATACACACAAAGCCTAAAAGGCAGGGGGATGACCACACGGGGGGAGGAGGGGTTAACACGGAGCGAGGAGAGGGCAAAAGCCTCCAAGTAACCAAAAGAAACAAAGGTGGAAAAAAAAAAACAAAAAAAAAAAAGCAAACGGATGTGGGAGTGTGCAGAGGCTCTGAGGGTTATACTAGTAGAGCAGGAGAGAGACACAGAGCTCTGAACATTTGTTGATTCAGACCAGACCAGACTGGGCCAAGCCAGACCAGAGGGCACACACGGCAGTGGAATGATCAGCCAGAGCAGCAAATTTAAAATGGCCAAAAACTTTTTCCTCTCAGTGGATAATGCAGGTCGGAAGCAGGGGATCCGTTGGAAAACAGTAGAGGACGTGTGCTAAAAATCCCCAGAAACGAAAGAGAATCAAATAAAAATAAAGTAAAAACAATGGGCAGACGGGACGTGAAGTGACGCGCTCTCTTTGAATTTCCAGCTGAGACTGTCCAATAAGCACCTACCATGGGCCTAATACACAGGTCTGACTCGACTCCAGTCTGGCCTTCACACAGTTCTGAGCTGTGGTGCGCGTGTGAGCTGACCGCCGCCGCCGCCTACATGCCGGCGCTGAAGGCCTGCACCTCGTGGTGGAAGTGCAGGGTGGGCTCCATCAAGACCAGGGCAGAGTCCAGGCAGGGCTTCCACACGCGGCCGAGGCCCAGCGAAACCTCCTTCACCAGGTGATGCAGGGGGTCGCCCTCGATGTACACGGACAGCACGGGGTCGAAGTCGATGCTGGACTCGGAGACGGTCAGCTTGCGGAGGCTGGCGCCCCGCAGGCGGGCGATGGCCACCAAGTTATGGGCCCATATGATGTAACCTGCAGCGAGAGATGTTCAGGAATGTTGGACTATTTACCCTCCAGTGAATTCAGTTTAAAGGGGGCCTGAGACTGAAGGCCGTGCAGTGGGTTGAACATGATTTAAAAGTGAGCAAATCATATGGATGCTAAGATTAGACTTTCACTGCAAAAAAAACAGATTGGAAACAGAAAGTTCTTGTGCATAAAAAATATATTAAAAATAACATAATAATAATAATAATTAAAATAATAATAATAATGATAATAATAACAATAATAATAATAATGATGATAGTAATAAATCAAAAAGTACTATTTTAAATAGTTCTCTGGTACAAAAGTAGGACAGGAGCTCCAATCAATGCCACTCTGACTAATAGCTAAACCATGTATGGGCAAACTACGGCCCGGGAGCCATATGTGGCCCGTTAAGCTTTTTAATCCGGCCCGCCGGACTTCAAGAAATGATATTAATAGTAAGCAAGTCATAAAATAGCTGTATTTCATCCATCTTTTCAGTGTTATAGGAGTCTTTTCAATAAAGAGCTAAACACTGTGGGGCTTCAAAGACATATTTTTTTGCTTTGGTTCATTTTCAATTGACATCAAAGCAACATGATGCGTTTTCTACACATCACTCATACGTATTTATAGGTCAAATTTTAGAAGCCATTATGGCCCACCAGTCAAAAAGTTTGCCCGCCTCTGCACTAAACTACCACCATCACTACGTTGCCAGGTTCGGGACCTTCGAGCACAGACTAGCGGCCGTGTGACACTGGACTCACCGTGTATGACGAGCACAGCGAGGCGAGTGCACCTCCACGCCATGAGGACCAGCGGATCCTCGTTGCGGTTGTCGCTGAAGTCGGGGAAGACGGGGTCGTCCCTGATGAGCTGGAGGTGAGTCAGCGTCTTGTTGTACTGCTGAGTGACCAGCTCCAGCGCGGCGTCCGACACCAGCGCGTTGTAGCTGTCCAGGTGGAGTCGCTCCAGGGGGAGGCTGGGCTTCAGCACCCGGATGAGCTCGGCGCTCTCCACCTCCAGGGTCATGATGTACACTCGCAGGTTGGCGCTCACGCGGACCTGAGCGGGAAGAGGTCGCATTGTAGGGACACAAGGACATGATGCCGTGCTTTAAAAAAGAAAAGAAAAAAAAGGGGCGCTTACCATTGTCTTCCAGTCGTTTTCCGTGGGTGTCCTGTCTAATGACTTTGCCCCGAGGGCGGGGCCGTTGAGCACAAGCGAGAGGCGGTGCAGCGGCGTTCGGCGGGGGGACGCCAACAGGCGACACAGGTCAGATGTGAAATCACAGAAATCCATAGCCAGAGATTTCAGGTTGATCAGTCGATCGACATGCGGCGGTGTGACCAGAGGCTCTGCGGGCAAACGCGTAGAAAGAAAGATATATATATATATATAAAAAAAAACGTTTTTTTTTTTAAACACCACACCCACAGCGGAACGGATCTCTCCCACACATACCCAGCTGGTGGTTCAGTATGCAGAGGTGCTGCAGGCTCTCGGCGGAAGTGTTGGACAGGCAAGCTAGAGAGGCAGGCGTCACCAGGCCCAGCATGAAGCTGGTGGACAACCACTTCAGTTTGCAGGTGTTGGACATCAGCTCCATGAAAAACTGCTGCATTCTGCGGTGAGCACAGAACACAAAGAGAGCGACGACTCACCGCAGTGGAACTGGATTCATGACTGAATTATTTACGCTAAAAAATGGCTAGAGAGCTCATCTGAAACTAAATAAATAACAGTTGGTTACCATTAGTAACCTTGTTTTGCATGTGCGATCAAATAAAATGGTTCTACAGCACAATGACCACCGAGTCAAATGCTCCCGACGGTTGGCAGAAAGAAATTCAGACTTACTCTTTGACCTTCTTGGGTCCCTGGTGGACCTGGAGGAGGGTGGAGCCATCCAGCAGTCCCTCCTGATGGAGAACACAGACATCTCCGAACACAACCAGCTTCCGCAGGTGTCTTCAAAACAGCACGGAGGGAAGCAGGAAAAGCAGAAAATTACAACCGATAAATTACGATTAATCAATCCAAACGTTATAACGCATCTAAACGCTGAAAACATACAACACGATAATAATAATGATAGAACCAGGGATTTTGTTATTAAGATCAGCAGATTTTTGTTCTTTTTTTTTTACTTAATTACTTTCCGACTTCTTCGCCATCACACAACTTGTGTGAGCTGCGCATTTGGTTCTACCATGCAACTTGCATCAGGTGTGTGTCTGTTGAGGTCGAGAACCCGCGAATGGCAGCCGTGCTCAACTGCACACTGTATGTCAAAAAGCAGTCGGAGGAGAATCACACATTTGGTGAGAGGTGGAATATTAATAATCACACACACACACACACACACACACACACACACACACACACACACACACACACACACACACACACACACACACACACACACACACACACACACACACACACACACACACACACACACACACACAAGTTCCTGCTGTGCACATCGCGCTTTAAGCAACTTCCTGTAAATCTGGGGGCTTAGTTTCGGAGAAAGCCAAACCAATAAACAAGTCTCATGTTCACATAGCGAGCACTTTGACCCACTAATGAAGGATTTGATGTAGTGTTTTAACACCGATAAAGGCTCTACTTCCCTTACATAACGTGCGTCGGTAGACTCACGGCCTTGATAAATTTGGTCCGCGGCCGGATGGAAATTTTGGTCACCTGATAACATTGAGAATGAGAGTTGCGCGCTGCAGCTGGCTCTTCCCTCCATCACCGACGCTTTTTAACGCTGCCTTGCGAATACGTTTGAATACGTCAGAAATCGAAGACGACCGTTTGTGTTCGTCGGATGTGATTCTGTCCTGCTGTTAAAAAAAAAAAATTACGCCCAACCCCACCCACCCCTGCAACCAATCTCATGGTGCATCTGTTAGACACACTAGCAGACACAAAAAGGGACGTTGTGTAAAATGTAGAGCGTTCAGACCTACAAGAAGACAAATTCATGTTTTAGAGTTGAACAGACTTGCTAAAGATCAGAACACTGTTGAATGATGAAAGACCTACACCTTCCACGACAACCTTTGCTCATTTTCAAAAGGTTTTGAGCATTCTGATAATACACAAAAAAACAAAAACAAATTTCTGATGAAAATCATCAGAGTTGGCTTGCCTCTCGCTGTCGGCATAACGTGAATTACATAGATTTCGAAAACAAAACAAAACAACAACAACAACAAAAGAATAAGTCACAAATAACAAAACTGGCTCCACAAATTCAGCAACGGGTGAATTTGCCAATAGTCAGCTGTGGCGAGGAGGCAGACAAAAATGACGGGGTTTCAGCCCTCTCAGCAGAACTAAGACGCGAAGCACGCAGCTTTTTGATGGGGTTGGACATTTCAATACCACAAAAGGACCGTGGGGCATAATGGAGAATGTGGGAGAAGGCAGACCGGAGTGCGAAGCCGCATTCTGGCATCTCAAGCTCTTGGACGCAACAAACACACACACACACACACACACACACACACACACACACACACACACACACACACACACACACACACACACACACACACACACAGACAGAAGAAACAAGGTCTAATGTGAGCCGAATTTAATCCAGCATTCAACCTCAGCCACCACAGCCAAATGTATGCACATAATACAGTAAATGCGTGCGGCAATGCTGACGTCGTGAATGGGCAAAGCGTCGGGGGCAAGACCCCACTCAAATAATAAAAATTCGGGGGAAAAAAACACCCAAACAAACCACTATTACTATCTATGTTATTGTTATTATTATGAGAGGTACACCTTCTTCGTCATTTCACAAAACATTCCATCAATACCACTCAATTTAAAACGAACCCCTCAAACATATGTTTTCAATGGAAAACGTGAGCCAGCTGCTCTGCTGCAAAGGCATGACCTGCTTACGTAACAGCTAACGTCGAGGTTTGTTTATAGCTAACTAAGCTAGGTAGCTAGCCGCTGCCTCACTGCGATTTTAGGAGGAGTGGTGATGTCAAGCGGATTTCATCATTCAATTGAACCAAACTCTTATTTTTTAAATTATTTTTTTTGAAGCTCACCTGTTGTTGCGTAAATGTGCGAACACAATCACCACCTGGTCCAAGTAGGTGGCGACGGCGTCTTTCCATCGCGGAGAGAGCTCCGAGTCATTGACGGGGGGGATGGAAAGCTGGTCCACCCTTTCCAACGACGACTCCTCCTCGCTCAGGAGGTTGATATAGTGCTCGCCCGGCGTCAGCTCCAGCTGCAGCTCCCTCACGAAGTTGCCGAACTTCCTCATGACGAACTCCAGTTTCGAGGTCTCCTCGGAGCCGTTTATCTGTAGCCGGAGTTTAGTCCACAGCGCGGGGTAGAAGAGGCACTCCCTCCATCGCCAGCAGACGGCCGAGGCCCGCAGCTTGTCCCGGTTGGACAGAAAGGAGAATATGTGGACGATTAGCTCGCTAGGCAAAGCCATGGCTCCCACATCCCCGCACAGAGCCATGGCGAGCTGAAGAGGTCGATGTTCGTCAACTAAACCGGCTGTAAAATAAACGTTTTTCAGTTGCTGTTTTTTTTTTTAAATTTTTTTTTAAAGACCCCCCCTCTCCGCTCCACCGTCGGCGAGTGCTAGCAGCGCTTCTTCCTCGCCGTGAAAACAAACCGTTTTCAAGCTTCAGTACTACAGGACTGCACCACGGCTATTGAGAAAAGGGAGGAAAACAGTCGGAACAACGGCTGCGACCGGAACGCGAGGTGACAAGGATCGATGGACGTGCGCCTGAGAAACGCAGCTTTATATCCTGGGACTAGAGTTTGGATTAATTGCCGGCGCATTTTGGTAATTCGTCGTCACGTCCCCGTTAGAGTTGAGTCAATGGTTTAATCCCGAAGTGGTGTTATTTTTGCCATACTTACTTTTCGCCAGCAGATGGCGGTGTTTCTCAGCAGTGGAAAAAAACCCGTCAGCGACCTTTTCGGGAGCGGGTTTCATCGTTTCATCGCCCCCTTCGGTCAGGATTAGTAGTCGATAGATATGGCGCGGGCTTGAGTCCCTGATGAAGTCTCGTCTGTAATTTCATCAGTGCAAATAATTCTTGTAAAAAAAAAAAAAGTAATAAAAATAAAAATTGAAAGTTGGTTCAAGTTGTCTGTTTGATTTAGAATTTGTGTAACCTTAATAGCCTAAACGCAAAATTAATTACATCATAATGTTATAAACAATATTTTACTTGGATTCTGATGCCAAGATAATCATTACAATTGAAGAGGTGGTGTGACTGAGAGGACAGAGGTAATTAATCACGGTATTTGTGTCTCTTTGTGTGTAAACACATGCTATTTAATAGGATGTTATGTTTAGAGCAATGCATCTGTAGAGATTACCCCACACAAAACCTCTGACTGATTTTGTATTGTTTTAACAGCTAGCCGTTTTGTTCCCGCTGTCGCCACGTCAGAGTGCTGCAGTGGCAGAGAGTCGTGCCACTGACTCCCACTTAGAATTTCCAATCCTTCCTGCCGCACCGTCTCATACATTCTTGGTCAGTCACACTCGTTAAGTTTCTGGCAGGGAATTACTGCGGGCAGAGTGGCGGTGGAAAGAAAAAGAAAAGCCAGTTCTTCTACTTGAGTTCACCTCATATAAAGTGCCACATAAGAGAGCACTTTGTGTCACGGTGATAGACTGCACTGATCTTGAGTTAAAAAGATGATTTTTCTTCCGTTACTGCATCAAACTCAGGAAGCCCTTTCATCTCTGTAGTGTTCGTGATCATTTGCCACATCGGATTTATTCCTTTTCAAGTGATTATGAAAGAAACTTGTGAATTCTGATGACTCCGCTCAGCTCTGTCCGACGAGGAGCCACATTACAGATTGAACAGGTGTGGATTTTTTGTGACTTTTTGAAACTGCTGAACAATTAATGTACAGGAGGGTAGCGCAAGGTTACAGCTCACAGGTTCTGAGAAAACCGACAGCTACTGCTTTTCTGGGATGAAGATGGGTGAAGCATGAAATGTGGCAGCTGCCTCGGTGTTGAGTTCTGACAGACAGCAGATCTGCAGGACAGGTATATTTGACCCTGAAAGTATCCTGTGATGCCCTACAGAGATGAACAGTCTTGATAAGTTGCTATGTAAGTTTGCAGGCTTTTTTTCTACTGTCCTAATTTTCTGAAAAATCTGTTTACAGCTTTTATTTTTTACTGTCTTTGGCATATTTAATGTAAATATCAATTATATGCACGCTGTTTTGTCAAGTATAGCCTTTCAAAACTTGAAGAAAATATAGTTTATCATAAAGAAACGACATAAGCAGAAAATCTGTTCTTGTGATAGTTTTCTAGGCCTGAACTTTTTTATTTAAATGACTCAACCGCACCGCAACAGGGCCAAAATTGGCTGTGGGTCATTACTGTAACATGCCAGATATCAGATTCCTTTGTAACCCTCTCCAGCTGCAGTTCTCCCGTCCTCCACTCGGTGGGGGTAGAGCACCATGAAATGTTTCAATAAAATTAAATAAAAACGATAGACGGCAGATTTATGCAGTAGTTTAATGTTTTGAAGCAGATCCGTTTTAATGAACGTCAATGTTGTAGACGTGTGAGCCTGCGCCCAAAGCAGGCAGAGCCAATGCGAATAAATGAGAGAGGCTGCGGTTGAGGATATTTTGCGAAGGGAACAGGCTGAGCGGCTGGAGGACGCCAGGTGTTGCAGAGAGGGAAGTGGCCATCCATCAGAGGAGATTCAACAACAGACAGCTCCTTCTGCCGTCTGCCAGGAGAAGCGCAGGACTAAGTAGAGGGGCCGAAAGAACTGGCAGCTGCTCATCAGGTGGAGTGCGGCTTTTGAAGCCCTCGCGAGCGAGGACAGCAAACCAGAGAGTCTGCAGCTGCCTAAAACTCTTGAGTGCCAGCCAGGCCTCAGCTTGGACACACATGCAAGGTTTCTGGCTGACTGACACCTGTGGATGAATTTTCCAAATGAAGTTGCAGGTTTGCAGGGAAAGGTGAACACGAGGAGGGAAGGCCCAGGGAAATGAGTTTGTTTGTAATATGCAGTATATATATCCCTCGGCGGGCTGATCCTCGGCAAGGCGTAGCTGAGATATGAGTCGAGTCGAAAATAGGCAGCGAAGAGCCGAGTCAATACTGCCAGATTTAGCGTTCGGCGTCTTTGATGCGAGGAGAAATATTGGAGGATGATGTTCCAGGTCGGGGGACACGTGCAAGTGGTGCTCAAACACTGGAAAAAAAACAACCTATAAGTTCGTGTTAGATAAACATGGTTGTGATAAGCTCAAAGATATTTGGCGCCGCGAGTCATCATCATCATCATCATCATCATTGTCATCAAACCTGAGAAGAACCCCTTGATATGATATTCATTTCTTATGGCTACAGAGGGGACTGTTGGTTGTCGTCTGACAGGGTTTGTATTCTTATGCAAAAACGCCATTTTTTTTTTAGAAGGTTGTTTTTATCAGAATATGGAACTCTGTGGTGCATGCAAACATTGTTAAATGTCAGATAGGGCAATGTATGAAAAAAAAAGAACTGGACGGTTGGCCAGTTGGCTTTCTCCAGTCAAAAGTTGACTTTCTGTTTTTTTGAATTTTCTTCAACTATTCGATCCCCCCTGACCCGTGTTGCCACATCGGAAATTTTGTCACGTCCCGCTGCATCTCATTCAAATGCAGAAGGTTCCCTTCAGTGTCTGGATGAGGCGGCGGTGGCCTTAATGCACCTGCAGCTTGTGCAACACTACGGAACGATCAAAGAGGCCTGCAGAGCGCCGCACGGCTTCCAAAGTGAGAAGAGAACTCGGCGCAGGTGAAGGTTGGCGCTGAAAAGTGGGAGTCGGAAAAACAAAAAGTACTGACGTTGGCCAACATGCAGTGCAAGCACAGCTGATATTACAAATCCCGCTTCTGTTCTCTTGTTTGTTTTCAAGTAAGTCAAAATTATTGAGCTTAAAAAAAACTAGTTGCGCTTCAGCTCGCGAGAAAAGATACAAAAAATGTCCTTGTACACAACCAGAGTTAAAAAACCCCCGACACATCGCCATTCAGAACGAAGATTGGAAACACCAAGCTTGCCTGGCTCAACTTCAGAAGATTTCTCAACACAAAGTTTAAAACACACTGTGAAAGTAGCCAGGCACCGGAATGAGAAGGAGGACAGATGGACCACTTTGCCGTCTCAGGGATGTTTTGTGCTTACACGCGACAAAGCGCACTCGGCTGCGAAAACGAAGAAAAACCTCAAAGTAATTTATTCTGCGGGAGCATCGAGTTTCCCCGTCAACCTAGAGACGGCGGCGGAACAAGCGTCTCGACAAACATCCCCTCCGCTCTCCTGCCTCAGCCTTCAGGGGAGGGATTTTATTTACATTTTTTTCCTTTGGGTTGCTGAAGTACAAAATTAAATCTTTGGAAACAAATTCCAGTTGTCTGTCTTTACCCATTTAGGCAAATCGGAAGTCTCTGTGGAATTTGTGCTGCTTTTTACAGAACAGCAAACGCCGCTGGACACTTTTTCACTGAGGTGTCTTTTCGTTGTCTGAAAATTCAGACGCCGCAGAATTAACGACCAGAACCGCAGGATCACACCTGAGCCGTGTAGCTGCAAGAAGCTGCAAGAAGGATGGAGCACGAGGCAAAAAAAAGGAAGTAATTGTTGACTGATGGTTAAAAATGACCAAAAATGGAAATCTTAACAGAGGTCCTGAACAACAGGAAACAGAACAGCCAAAGTACAAATAATCATAAATGGCCAATTTGCCAAATCTTTGCACTCATCCTACATGGCAGTTCACCACAACAGAAAAGTAAAAAATGGAGATACAATTATTTTGTTTTCCAACAATAATCTATGTCTCTGTTCATCCTTCACTTCTTCAGCTTGCTGCGTGCAGCACCCACAAACTGGGCTGCTGAGGATGTGTGGATGTTCCCACAGCAAACACTCATACCTGTCATCACTGTGGTGAGTAAGCCGCTTGGAAAAAGAGCCACTGGGGTCTTAATCTGCCGACAGCGCTGGCTGGAAGCTCGGCTGGAACAGCAGGAGAAATACCCGCAACCCTGCAGGAGGACTGACTTAGACCATGGCACTAGCGGCTGCAGCGAAAGGCAACTCGGAATAAGAGCAGACGCTAAAAACAGGTCGGGAGCTAACTCCGATGCTACACGCCTAGCGTGCGTGACTTTGGTCACATAGCGCTGCACCTCGTACTGTACCGCTGACATCCGTAATCCACGGGAGGATTTGCCAAACCTAACGATGCCCACAGCTGGGGGACACAGTACAGGGGAATTTTTTTTTTCCTTGCTCTTCCGAATTGTACCGCTTTTTACCTTTTTTTTTTTTTCACCGGCAGCCGTGGAGGCCGTGGAGGCCCGTGTGTCTGTTCACTCCACAAGACAAGAGGGCTCTCGGAGAAACGCGCTTGCCAGGCCTAATGAGCAGCAACCCTGCGGCTGTAACTCGGAGCCTGCAGCTCCTTCCAGATCAAAACTGCCCCCCTCCTCAACCTCCCACACACACACACACACACGCACCGCCAGCTCTGCAGCAGTCAGATCCCTGCCCAGGTGAATCTTCACGTCTGCTCTGCTGATTCCCCGCAATAAGCAGCCCGGGCTGCTTCCTCCAGAGCGGAGCGGAGGACGCGAGTGTAATAGTGATTATTTATGAGAGCTGCAAGGTAATATCTCGGCATATCCGGCTGTAATCTGATTGACAGAGCAGGCGGGGAGGGCCAGGAGGGGGAAAAAAAGACAAAGATGATTGCCAAGGAGGGTGCAAGTCTGCAGTCGGTGGAGGTGCGTAACAAGGAGATTTATTCAGAAGCATGTGCATAATGTGCAACCCATTCATGTCACATAGACACTCGGCGGCCTCTTATTACCATTTATGATCTTGACCCGGAGTTTAAGGGGGCTGCAAATATACTGCAACTGTCTGTTTCGGTCCAGCCGTCGCATCTATTTTGAATAGCGGAGCGCGCACGTGCGGATTTATGCGCCACGACGGGATTGATTTCCGCGTCTCATTATCTGTAAATGTGCAACTGCAGGGATAACGGTGCAAGGAGGTGGAGTTCACCGAGATTCAACGCACTTGGTGCTCAGACTGATCTGCACGGAGGCTCCACTGGCTCCACACGACCGTTCACGAGTTTCACACAAGTTAAGGGTGATGCCGACGCCAAGAACATTATTTTTTCATGTTCTCCTCCACAGCTAGATCCAGTTCTGGTATCAAAAGAAAACCTTTCTGAACCTGCCTTTGCTTGCAGCAGCAACACAACGTGGTAGCTGGAGGTTGATTTCGATAAAAACCGGCTATCAGCGTTTCCACTTTGAGCTGAACCGGACCTGAGCGTCAGCGGTACACTGTTGCGACCTAGGAAAAGAATCGGGGGCCAGTGCAGATGTTCCCGGGTCCTCCTGGACAACTAATGTTCAATTGCTTGTTGGTAGCCGGTGATTAATTAACTCCCAGTTGAAATAAGGCAAAGTACTCAAGGATCAGAGTCATTTCTTGCAGGTTTAATTGCAGCAACCTGGGGTCATCCAGAATTATCACAGCAAAGCAAAGAAAAGCAACAGCACCCAATGGTGAACCGGCGATGAACACTTGGTCAACCCATGATGAAAACCCCTGCTCAACCCCTGATTAACCCTCTATTACAGGGGTGGGCAAACTTTTTGACTGGTGGGCCAAATTTGAGAGAGGGCCCTATAAAATATGTATGAAAACATATGTAGCTTTAATGTCCATTGACAATGAACCAAAGCAAACTTACAGCAAAATCTGTGTCTTTGAAGCCCCACTATATTTAGCTCTTTATTGAAATGACCCTTAAAACACTGAAAAAAATTGTTTTTTTGTTGTTGGCCTTCATGCTTCTATAGCCAAGTATATGATGACTGGATATATGAGCTGCTGCCGTCTAAATAAAGTTGGAAACGCACGTACAAACACACACACATGCCCGATGGAGATTGAGTGGGAGGAGAGTTTTGATTGGTCGGCTTTATGACTGCCTGGGAAGGCTGCAGTGTGCCGGCTCTCGAGGTCAGTGTGCACTGTCGGTCTGTGTTTGTACAGTTATGAAGCCGTCGAAGAGGAGCGGACGGACGGAATGAAGCTCAGGGTTGTTCAGGTGAGGGAGTGAGAGAGAAAGAGAGAGAGAGAGAGAGAGAGAGAGAGAGATGAGAAATGCAAGCGCAGGAGCAAAAGTGATTTGGGAATAAAAGAAAATCGAAGGAAAACACGAAAGAGTGAGACTAAAAGGGGAATTCTCACAAAGAACGAGAGACTGCAGAGGCAGAGAAAAGAAAAGCAGCAATGTCAAACCCAAGCAAATCAATTCCAAACACCCATGTATTGTACTGTATAATCCTATAGTTATTTTCCTAGACTTCATTGGAACAGCCACTGCTCAAGAAAATCCCAGTAAATCTAATAGCAGCATAATTAGCCCTCTGTTTACAGTCTCCTGCTAAAACTGACGTTTAATTGGACCTTAAATATGATTTGAAGGGGACAAAAACAAGGCGGTGTCTGAGGGTGGAGCCAACACTTGGCCTGGAAGTGTGGGAGAAGGCGTTTGATGATGGACCTTTTCCAGAGCTTGGAGATTTGCAGACAGGACGGAGACACTTGGGCTTACTTGAACTTTGCAGAACATGGGATTTGAAAAGAAACAAATCATCATTTCCTTCCACAGCTTCCACAGCCGGGTCTTTTCGTCTCCCTCGTTTTTGCCCCTTCTCCAAGGATTCAGTGTGAATTTTCCGCCTGACGGAGAATCGACGTTACGTTGCCGGGAGAACCGGGAATCTAAACAAGCGGACGGGGATGGACGGGATTTCTCAGCCTTGTCAGCTCCCCCGAAAACAAATCTCTGGAACACGAGTCACGGCGGAGCGGGGGATTGCGGGAGGGCTGAGTGCCGACGGGCCCGGGCGCCGCCGCTCGCTCCGAGTCTCCCCTGCTGGCTGATAACATCTCAGGCCGCGGCTCTTGGAAGATTGCGGCGGATTACTTGTCCCTTTCGAGAGGCGGCGCTGGATTTAGTTCGCCGTCTGGCCGGTGTCCGCGCTCCTCTGGGGCGACGCTGCTAAAATGCTGATGGCCTCCAGCCATCAGAGAACCGTGAAGACACAGAGAGTGGGAGTGCATCACCTGCGTCGTCTTGTCAGATTTTTTTTCCCATTTGGCAAATGTGCATTTGAATTAGCGTCGCGCAGTGATGTGGATCGGTTCTTCTCCCTCGCGCTCGTGGCAATGAACCACAAAAACGGACGGCGGGCTGATTAATTAGAGGGCGAGCCGCAGCCAGTCGGCTGGAGGGGACGGCGGGGGGGGACGGCGGGGGGCGGGGGGTCCTCGGCTGGAGGGCAAACACCCCGCTGTAATTGCCTCGCTGGTGATTGTCACTCCGAAACCGCGGCCAACCCCTGAACGCTGCTCAGGAGCTCGGCACATTTGCTCTGCGCTTGAGGGCAGGTGGCGGAAAAAGAGAAAACTGGGTGTTGCCGCCAACCCCAGCGTACCTTCGCCAGTATGGACACCGCCGAACCCAAACCTGAACCCGAGAGGAAAATCGTAGTTGACCTTTCAAAACAAACGCCCCGGTTCCACCAGTTTGTCCTGCTGTCTTTGTTTTGTTTTTTGTTTTTTTGAAATTATTTAACCTTTTTTTTACCAGGAAAGTCCCACTGAGATTAAAAGTCTCTTTTCCACGGGAGTCCTGGCTATTATAGTGGTTTTGGATTAGCCGTTCGCTCCTGGGGTCTCTCGCGGTACAACGACCGCGAGAGATTCATGAACTTTTTTCTATAGTCTGAAGCTGAATGGATGAGCCAGATACACTACACATTCTTGGATTGCGAGGCTGTGGATGTGACGTTCGGAGCAAATAGCGCGCCAACTACGACTCCCAAACACTCAGTGAGATGTGTGATTAAAAAAAAAAATAAAAAATTGGTGTTATAAAACAAAATGCAAATTTTAGTTATTAAACCTTCCATTTACAATTTGGCCTCTGATTCATTTCCCTCGTTAAGCCAAATTTGCTCTCACTGCTCGCACATTTTTTGGACACCTTTCCTCACCGCTATTCATCCATTTTCCGTCAACACTTACTCAATGAGTTCAGTTAAAAGTGTTGTCACCGCCTCTACAGAACCTTGACAAATAGCAACAAAGACCTACAGCCTGTCTGAGTGCCCTGATATTCTCAGGTTTCAGGTTCTCTTGTCACACCGCAGCCAACAGTTCCCATTGATAATTATAAAAAGCTCCCCACTGCTTCCGGCTCCCTGCGGGCCGTTTTTTTCCCGCTGGAAACCTGCGGCGTCAAGGCCGCGTCTCCGGAGACGCGATTGTGTCCTTTCTGCCGCGTCTGCGGCTCCTTCTTCTAGTTCGCTGCCATTTTCCTTGTTGTTGTGAGGTGGAGCAGAGGTTGCACAACACCCCGCGGGCTGCAGGAGACCAGTAATTACAGTGCGTGTAAGTGTGTGCGTGTGCATGTGTGTGTGTGTGTGTGTCTCCCAAGAGGCGAGCTGAAACGAGAAATAAGACTTTTGTCACAGCAGGTGAAAAAGAGTGTCGAAGAAAAAATACATGAGAGTGAACTTATCCCAGTGGATCTTGTCTGGGCTCTTTCCGGACGCTCAGCAATCGAGAAAAAAGGAAAACAGAGAAAAAAAAAAATCAAAAAGTGTCTTTAATGGGTGTCTGGAGGGGGGGATCATGCCACGGAATGCATCGGCCATTGTGTTTGTGGCACCGTGCACTCACGCCGAGTCCTTTTGAAGCATCTCCAGTCAGGCTTCTTCCCACCAGGTCAAGAGGCTCCGCTCCCGCCGCCGCCGCCGCCTCGCAGGTTCACCGCACACTGATGAAAGCAGCGGCAAGAACTTCGTGAAAGGTTTTCTGACGCAGCGGCGGACTGCAATCTGGTTGCAACATTTAGCGCCGGAGACCACAGACCAGACCAAACCAGACCACAAATGCTCGAAGGAACCGACACCTTTACACTTCCTCTGCAAAATAATATAAAATAAATAAAATAAAATAAAATAAAATGAAATAAAATAAATCTCCTCTGCGTTTGCTCTGCAGAAGTCTTTTTCATTCAACAAAGTTGGTGAGCAGCATTTGTGTGAAGGCTGCGTGAACTTTCCGAAGCGCTGAGGACCAGAGTTTGTTACCGCCGGCGCCTTTTGCATGGAGCTTAAAAGAAGGCAGTCGGATGCGTCTCCAAAATAAACTCGCGGGGCGGCGAAGACTGAAAACAATTGCGATGTTTACGATGTTGCGAGTGTCCTTCTTCGCTGCCGCCGCCGCTCCCACTCGCTCATACAACTTTTACAACACTGAGAAAGCGATATAAATAGACGAAGAAAGCGAGGGGATGTTTTTGCTTTGGCATCTGGCCGCTTTTCCCTCAAAAGACGCCGAGCGTCGTATCACAAGGAAACTTTGCAAGCAGCTGAAAACGACTCTGGCGGAGGGTTTTTTTTCGAGAAGGATCAGCGAGAGTTCAGTCTTGAAATCTCACTGAGCCACACTGTGTTTGCTTAGTGCTGGTGCACTGAAACTTGCCAGTCAGTGACATTTTAGTTCATTTTTTTTTTTTTTTTTTTTTACTGTTCACTGTTTATATAGTAGCCATGAAACACAATAATGTTTAATTCACACTGCCTTTTAATATTTCATCACCAAATCTCACTAATAACCAATCAGGCAGCCCAGGAGAGCCTCCAGCTGGCCTCTCTGTTTGCTTCAGTGGGATTTAAAGGGATAAACAAGCTGTTAGTATGACTTCATTTTTGCGCTTCTCTTTGCCTCTTAATTACTGACTTACTGGGAGGGGAGAAAATGAAACTGGAAAATTGGAAAAGGGGTGAAAACGCATTAATTGCCAATTGGCCACAAATCAATAGGGCCACATGCAACCACAACGCGGCACCGCAGTTTGTGGCACACGCAAGAAAAGCAGCCAATTTCAAGCTTGCCGATGGTTCCCCGGGAAATCCCCACAAAGTTAATTATCCTGAATTTGTGAAAGCCTTTCTTTGTCTCCTTTCATAGCTCATTAGGCCACAAATTGATTCATTCAAAGTGAGCGATTAAAACGTTTCGCAACGCTCACGCCGACTTTTCACGTTTCGACGGGGAAAATAAGAAACTACAAAAAGTCTCTGGGCTTATGTGCACTTCATTAGTCTTTTGTGAAGAACAAAATAAAAGCATAATGTTTTCATTGAAAAAAATGATGCGAGAAACGCTGCGAACACTTCGTAGCATGGCAAATGAGACGCGATGATTTAATACCGCGAGGCCTCAGAGAAGATATTAATTTTTGCTCCACGCTTTTGGCCATTGACAAACTGATCCTCTACATTTTAAGCCGATTCTGTTTTTTTTTCCCCCAACCCCCCCCAAGGATATTTTCAGCTGCGGCGGTCCTACGAATGAAAAGCCAACAAAGTGTTTACAGCAGTGCAATAAAACAACTCCGAACAGCTTTTACTAAACAAAGGCCTGAAGGGCAAACGCTGCTGCTGCTTCCACTTGTGTTTTTAATTGGAGGATTTTTGGAGTTGCAGATAAAACATCTAAAACTTTAACGCAAAAAAATAATCTTTTCATTTCTTTCTGCTTCTGAAGTCGTGGCACATCTTGGGGGGGGGGTGACAGGAAATTCAAGCGGCTTCCTGTGACTCGGATGGAGAGTTGGTGAGAAGAAACGAGAGAAAGCACAAGCCTTTTCAAGATAAAAAGAAATGAAAACAGGAAGTGGCAAGTGACAAGGCGTAGGTGAACGAACAAGTCGCAGAGTTGCATCGGTAAACATGCTGTCCTGTGTCTGCCGCAAGTAATCGTCCAAAAACCTCCTGAAAGCAGCCCGGTGTTTACAGCCCGCTGCTAAAAATGACGCTTTGTTGGACCCCCCACATGTTTCGAGAGGTGGACGGCGGCAGCTGACTGAAGGTGTGGTCAGTCCCCTAGCGGCGCCCTTTGCGACATCATGGAGGGATGGTTTTGCTGATTGGTGACAGATATTACTTTAGATAACTTTGGCAAGTTTGGGTTTTTTTGCACAGTACGGGGTTTCTAATCATGCATCTCATAAAAAAATGAAAAGGATCGCGGCAAACCCCCCCCCCCGAAAAACATGTTTGATGTTCTTCACGGCGTAAGCGGCAGCAGCAGCAGCCAGAATTTCAGCTAATATCAATTTTTGATTTGGTCGTGATGGAATCGCCAGATTTTCTCTCCCACTCAGCCACTTCAGGGCCGAATGGTCTGAAACTCTTACTTGAGGCCCCTGGTCTTGTTTACTGCTCTCTCTCTCTCTCTCTCTCTCTCTCTCTCTCCTCTTTTTTTTTTTTTTTTTAAAGAAATTAAATCATTATTTTTTTTTTTATCTCTGCACATGAAGACTGAATTAATTGGTCTCCCTTCCACGGAGCCGAAGCTGCTGTGACCTTCACGAGTGAGAAACTCTCATTAAGAAATCACTCGGCTTGTTTGTAAGATGTGGCTGCTTTAAGCGAACGGCGTGCGTGATCGCGAACGCGCACACAGACCCACACCAGACACACACACACACCACACCCGCACACACTGATTGCGCTGAATGAAAAGTGACTCTGAGGCAGCTATCCATAGCAGTGGAACCATTAGATATTCACACCATTAGTCTCACTCCGCCGATGGATTTAACTGTACGCTGACCTCTGCAGTGAATAAAACCGCAAAGGAGGTTTGGATTATAGGGACTTGATAATTAATTTAGTCCAAATATAAGACCTTCATAAATGCAGTGTGTGTGTGTGTGTGTGTGTGTGTGTGTGTGTGTGTGTGTGTGGGAAGGAGTTTGACTGGGGACAGGGACCTTCAGCGTGCGCTAGTGGCAGCGGATTAAGTGCTAATGAAGCTCAATTCACCTCTGTGAAACTTTAGGTCATGCAGTTTCTGCAAGTCACTGTTTAATCTCTCATTCATTACCCCTCGTCGTATTTACATTACATACATGATGCAAATTGACTTCACTGGAGCTTTTAATATAGCCGCTTTTCCTTCACCGCTTCCTGCTCTCTGCTGATGCAGAAAGTCATTAACAGCCTGCACATGGAGATATTGTGGAGAGTGATATGACACAAGTGTGACCATAATGCTTTCGGCGGTGCAGTCTGGATAGACACGGTCCGCGCAGGTCAGCACAACTGTCAAAGAGGCAACAGTCAAATTAAGAAGAGGCACGAACCAGGTCAAGGAAAAGTCAGGATGAAGTCGAGATAAATAGTCATAGGAAATATTTATTGCAAAAAATACCAAATAGTAGTAATTACAAATGAAGAAAAGCAAAAACATCAACATCTGTCTATGAAAAAAAAATGTGTTCACTGTCATGCTGACAGTGGTGATGCAGTTCTTTAATGCAGCCACAGGGGGCAGTGTCGATCTGCACTAAAGTCTAAACTCTTCCTCGCTCAATGCCAGGAAGTATTGTCTTCACCCTGCCAGTCCTTTCTGTGCCACTCTCTCACACACACACACACACATGCATGCGCACACACACACACACACACACAAGCACACGATGGTGATGGCGCAGGACTATGTGCGCTGATCAGAAGCTGGTGACTAATAGAATGAAGATGTGTTTGCATGGTCACGTCTGTGTGTGTGTGTGTGTGTGTGTGTGCACATGAGCACAGAAGCAAATGCCAAATTTGTTTTGGGGGCATCAAAGTCTCCTGTGTACAATTTTCCACGAGCCTCAGAAAATGTGAGAATTGCAGTGCTGCCAAATCACTGGAATCAGATCCTGCAGAATCTCTCAAAAGCTGCCCTCAAAAATCACGTAAGACAAAAAAAAGGCCAGTGCTAAAACAATTAGCTTGGATGATAACTTGGATGCTAGTTTAGATGCTAGTTTGGATGCTAGCTGCGACAGTTTGGACAGAAATGGACAGAAATGAAAAGTTTCCAAGCTGGAAAAAGACCAAATCTGAGGTCATTCACGGATGTTTAATTGCTGATTCAGGTAAACATGCCCCCAGTGGCGCATTGCTTGCATTGCTGACCATAAAGAATCCGATTGGTCTGATCTTCCTCTTCTCCTTTTCCTCTAAAAAAAACAACAACAAAAAAGAATTTAATTTCATAATGATCAATCGCATTTATCATCAGAATTGCATCACCGACAGAAAAATCAGCGGTGCTCAATGTAAAAATCTTCAGTTTACCTTCACATTCCTGCCGCGACTGAGTCTCAAAATGGCTTTCTGAATGCATCATATCTCCCCTGATTATGCCTTTGCCGGAGCAGCTGGACGGCGTTTTCACACTCTGCGTGCGGACTGATTGCAGCCGAGGCCGTCGCGAGCGAGATTTGATGGAAGACCGGAGGCCGTTTGCATCGTTGCATCAGTCGTCTCTATTCTGGGATGGCAGATATGTGAGATACAGTGAGGCAGATGGGGCACTTAGTCAAAGCACTTTAGCAGTGCAGGCCATTACAGGGGCCCCGTGCTGAAATAGCAGATCTGTTGTTTTAACAATGTAACGAGCCCATATGGCTCCACGCAATGTTTGTCGTGGTTGTTGTTGTTGTTGTTGTTTTTTTTTTTTGGGCTAAGGCCGCTTTACGTTGCCGTTGGTGGGAATCAGACCTTGAGCTCTTGGAACACGACACGGTGATGTCTCGCATAGAAGCGCTGTGACGCCGCTGCAACGCATTGTTGTCACCTCACAAGCGAAGCACATCTCACGATGAAAAGACGGCGCGTGTATGAAACCCGGGAGACGTGTGTGTGTGTGTGTGTGTGTGTTTGTGTCATGTTTCCTTCCTTTGTCCCGGTCCCAGTGAAGACGAGTTGGTGCGATGATGATCCCAAACACGCTGCAGACCTCCAGAACTTTAATCAGCGAGCGGGAGAAAAAGTGAAGAATGGACGGGTTAGAGGCAGATTATTCTTTCTATTATAATTCTTATTTGAGGAAATGACTCTAATTTTGCACCACATGTAACCTTCAGCATCTAAATGTCAGGAGACCAAACAGCTTTTTTGCTCTGAAGTCGACCTCATGAAAGGCAAGACTCGATTTTCAGCGCTGCATTAATAAGGCTCAATTTCAAAATATATAAATTAGTCTAGATGGATAGAATAAGATAATAATTCCTTAAAGGAAATAGCAGTGCATTGCAATGCAGCCGAGCACTTCAGATTTTTTCACACTCAGGTAACAAAAAGGAAAAAAAAAAAAAAAAAATCACACGCACAAAAAAACATCATCTGAATTTAATTTTAAAGTAATGTTTAATGGAAAATGTTGAACAGATGATTGGTTATTCATTTGAAATCACTGAATCGGAGGCTGAATAAAAAAAAAAAAAAAAATTCTTTTTGAATACCTATAAAGATTAGAAGTTGTACTTTAATCTGGTGAGAAGAGGTTGTTTTGTTCCTTGCACACGTCGGACTTTGTGAGAGAGGCAGGTTGCAGCAAAAAGCTGCACGCTGGAGTTAAAAGGTGTGTTTTAGCTATCAGCCTCAGAAATGATGCGGCCTGCTGTCCTTTTTCCCCACCTTCCTGGCCCTGAAGGCTCTCAAAGCTCCATTTGAAGCTGACAAGAGGAAGAAAGAGAGGGAGAAACAGAAGAGCAGAGCATCTTTGTTCATCACAGTGACACGCCCTGATGGAGTCGTGATGCAGTGGGCGGCTGCGGAGCTGTTAATAAGACCTTGATGTGTGAGAAAAAAAGATATTAATACAAATGTCTTGATGGAGAAGAAAGCAGCCACGCAGATTGAAAACAAATTGAATTTAGGATTATTGTTAATTAAACAGGAAACTACCAGAATTAAAGCATTGATGGGAATGACAAAGAAGCGAGTAATTCCGCCAAACAGCAAATTGAAGCGCTGTGCAGCGACGAGGCGCCTCGTCGACGACCCGGAAGACTGACGGACAGACAGGAAGTGGGCGGAGGGGAGACAGGAAGCCGGCCCCCGTGCCTCTGTCTGTTTGAGTTGGACCCTCCAGCCAGTGGGCGCAGGAGGTCCGGAGGCTCGTGCTGTCCCCTGGAGGCAGAATTCCAGCGTGCGGACGCCTGGATTTAAATTTTGATCTCTGAACCTTCGGGTGTAGGAGCCATTTACTATTAATTTATTCTATAATTTTTTTAGTTTCCCTTTAAGTCAGCAAGTGGAAATAAAAAAAGAAAAGTCAAGTCATCACGTTCACGACCCCTGCTGGCAGTTTTTGGAATCACATAAAAGGCTCTAACACAAAGCAGACGAAGGCCAGGTTGGATTTTGTTGAAGCAGTGAATATTGGAATTGGAGACGCCAGCAGGCAAATGGTCTTTAATTGGTCTTGCTTTTGAGTCACTTTTTGAATCGGTTTAAATCATCATCTATCATCTACTGTATTCTTTTGGCCATTTTTGCCCATTTTGGGATCACTGGACATTCAAATAAGAAGACCTTTTTTCTCTCGTCGTCTTGATTCTCAACTTTGTTTTTTTTGTTTTTTTAACCTTTTCTACAAATGGACATATTGAAACCACCTCGGCGTCCTTAAAAGAAGGCGTTCAAACAATCAAGGAGGCGTGTGAATTAAAGGCTGTGAAAGGCTTTCGAGACTGTGTGGGTTTCCTCGCTTCAGTGAAATTTAGTTGACGAGGTTGTTCACTTAAAATTTCGGAACAAAGGGAAACAAAACCAAAAACAAAATGACTGTGAAAGTCTTCTATTATGTTGGCAGTGGGTGGAATTTCTATCCAGATTCCGCAAGCGATGACAACATGCCAGTAAGTCCAGCAGGAATTACAACTTGACTAAACTCCCTGCGGGCTGCTTTATTGATTTTCTTTTTCTTTTACAAACGCATAAACTGTCACATGACCAAAGCCGCCGGCTCGGTCGGGTCGCCGCCGACTTTGCAAAGCGCAGGGTGTTGTTTTTGCAAGCGGGAAGTTTGCAAACACAACTCGCTGACCCGTCGGCTCCTCCCTGGAAGTATGTGGGCGGGGTTTGATTGGATCCAAACGGTCCGGGCTTTGTTCCGAGTCTGGTTCTGGGGCGTCGCCAGACTGGGAGTGCCTTCATCTGAACGGAGAGGAAGTCAGTGTGTGGGCAGCACAGGACGTCTGGCAAGCAGAAACCAAGCAGGAGGCTGTAAACGGAGGGTTAAATATGCTATTTTATGGAAACCCAGAAAGCTTGTTCTTTTTTTTTTTTTTAATTAATATTTTGCTTCATTTCCTCCTGGAAAGCTGCTTTACCAGAATTCTAGAATGACAAAAAAAATGGTTTTAGCACACCGCCTTTTAAAAAAAATCCCTCCCTCTGCTCTGCACCTGTCACACAAATACAAATACAATGCAGAAAACAAAATTAATTAACTAACCGACCTCCATCATGTCGGCAAAGCTCTGGGTGGCTGCAGAAACAGGAACAAACACAGCCTGTGTGCATGTGTGCGTGCGTGCATATGCGCGCGCACGAGAGCAATATTTCTATTTACCTTGGGCCCTCAAATCAACTCATTACCCTCAATTAATTTATGCACAAATAAAAACCTGGCAGGCAGGCAAATGCAATTAACCCACATAATGGGAGGTAATAGGAGAGAACGTGCGTATTCTTATGCATTGATGGCAACATATGCCGCAGTCACGTTAATACATGCGCGTGGGGGCCCTGGCGGCTCGGCGGTCGGGGGGGGGGCAGCGTGATTAACGGGAGGCTGCAGAGGTTCCTGGGACGTGGTGGGCGGCGGCCAGGACACTCGGCCGATCATCCAGGCTGGAACTTCTTTCCTTCCGCAGCACCGTGAAGCCCCGACAAGCGTCGATCCCGGCGCCGGTACGGTGATCAGGGTCGACAGCATGTTTATCAACAGCGCGGAGATGACGGAGGAAAACATGATGGGAAAATAGGAAAACGCACCGGCAATAACAGCTGATTTTGTGAGTGGTTTTCCCGAACATTTTTTTTCTCCCGGGGTTCGGATCCGGGCGGGGAAAATAACACGCGGGCCGGATTGCTACGTTTTAGGTAAACCAATAAAAATTTCAAACTACAGACAACTATCTCATTGGACGAGGGTATCAACACGGCTTCCACTGTCTGACAAGCGCCGATTCCGAAACAGGAAACGGTTATTAAGGTATTTGAGAAATAAGAGAATAAAACGTGCAGCTATTGATGGGATCTGGAGTTGTTTTTTCTGTTTCTCCTCCTCCATTCCTGTTGTTTTCTGTCTGGTCTGGGAGGGATCACCAACGTGATCAGCTACACCTGCTCCCTTGACTCACCTGCCACTGGTCCACCTGATTGCGTTCTGCTCATCCACACCTGGACTTAAACCTGGTCTGATCACCTAGCCGCTTCCAGTTGGTCAGTTACTTCCAGAGCACCAGTCGTTCGACTGCATCCTCGCCACAGCCTGCTTATCTGCTGTTTTTCCATCCCTGCAGTTTTTGGACTGACTCCTTAGGTTGAACCTTATACCTTTTGAGTTAATAAACCTTTGTTTGTTAAGTCTGCATTGTGGGCTCAGTTCGTTGAACTTCACAGCTCAGACTTTGTAACATTGCTAAAGTGTTTCCATGGGGATTTACTTCTCTCCGGCTCAGGAGATCTTGAAAATTGGACCTGTGCCGGACTCTCGCAGGCTCTGTGAGGGAGCGCGGCTCTTAATTGGCAAAAGCAGAAAATAGACGTTTGTTTGCAGAAGCGAAGAGAAAAAAATTGGAAAATCTTCACACATCTGCCTCTCAGGATTTAAAAAAAACTTTCCACCAGATCAGTCCCAGACAGTGACTTATGGGCCTGGCTAGGCGACCAGCGCCGCCGCTCCGGGTCGCAATAGATCTAATCTGCTGGTCGGGCGGCGCCATCGGTCAGTGCCAGGCTGAGCCCGACCGACCGGCCGGCCGGACTGACTCAGATAGCGGCCGGGGATTACGGCCATGTGTCTAATCTGCACATCATCTCTGAGATAAACACAGGAACAATCATGAAGTGCGTCTAATCTGGCAGGTCAGAACAAAAGCGGACTCACCTGCGGGCGAGCGTGCGTGTGTGTTTGTGTGTGTTTGATCCGACTCTCTTTCACTCTCTTCCTGTCTACCGTCATCTGCAGATGAAGAAGAGGAGCATCAGAGACGTCCGTGCAGGGCGAGGAGTCGGCCGGTTCAGATCCGCAAAGAATGGAGCGCAGCAGGAAATTGCGGCGACTTTGCGGCCGTAATCCCCGCCACCTTTGCGTCGTATCCACTAAGGTTTTTGCGCAGGAGCTTAAAGGACGTACAAACAAATATTGTGGGAACACGACGAACATGAGGAACTTTCATCGCTCGCTGGCCGGAGTTGGAGGAAAAGACAGAAAATCCTCCAGTTGCTCCAAACCAGACAACCATCCCCAACACCAGAACAAAGCTGCCAATATAGTCGCAAAGGGCGAGGCCAATTACAGAGTCTATAGGGACTTTGTCGTTCTGCGGTATGTTGCATGCTTTGGATATATATATATATATATATATATATATATATATATGTGTGTGTGTGTGTGTATATGTATATATGTATATGAATCGTGATTCTCGATTAATCGCGATTAATTGCATCGTAGCCCTCTGAATCGGAATCGAATTGAATCGTCAGGTACCTAGCGAGATTCCCACCCCTTTCCAGCCCCCCCTGGCAACGTCATGAGCCGCTGGAAGTGGCCTTGGAGATGATCGGCTTTGAACCCCTCCAACCCCCCGCCTGCCCCCCAACCCCCCTCACATTCCAGCTTCTCCAAGATACATCGCTGTCACTGACTGCGGGGTGGCGGCGGTGGTGGGAGGGGAGGGGGCGGGGGGGGGGGTTTCATCACTTCACGTCTTTTGCTCCCCAACGCCCTGTCCTCGAAGGAACCGAGTTCGCCTCATCAGTCACGCTTCTGTTGACTTCAAGCGCCAAGTCGAGAGAGAGAGAGAACGAAAAAAAAAAAAAAAACACACACACACACACACACACACACACACACACAAAAAAACAAAAAAGGCCGAGCCCAGAGCGCCTCAGCACAGCTTGCGTGTCCCCGTCTTTGTGTGGCGGCTGTGTTTTCCTCCTCTTCCTCCTCCTCCTCCTCCTTCTCCGCTTCTTCTCAATCTCACCTTCCCTCAGCCTCCCTCCTCTGCTTCACTCCATCCCTCCCTCCTCCTCCTCCCTCCCTCTCCGGCGAATGCCTCTGTAATTCCTATTCTTATCTACTCGTCGGCGCGAGGATAAGAGCTTCTTTTACTTATGTGCTCCTGCTCTCCGCGGGGAGGAGGAGACAGAGAAAACATTTTAAAAAGCTAAAATTACATGCAGGGAAGCAGGGCGGAGGGAAGGGGGAGGGAGGGGTGGGGGGAAGGAGGGAGGGAGGAAGAGGAAACAATTTTTGTGCTGGGGTTGCATGCAAAGCAGAGACAAAAAAAAGAGGGTGTGACTGAGGAAGATGAGGAAAAACCTGAAAAACACGCAGCGTTTAAAAGCCCCATGATATGTGACATTCCCTTGTTTTTTTCCTCTTGAATCAGTGTTCCTATCCTGCCAGTGAACTACCCATAAGTGTCAGTCTTTTCTTTACCTGCTTCACTTGCTCCACTGGTTTTTTTTGCCTATTTTTTTTTTTTTTTTTTTTTTTTAGCAATTGTGTGCCAAAATACATCGTTCTGTAGTTCAGCCTGGCTGTGATGTCCCTCGGGGCACAGACAAGCCTCCTAGCTAGTTCTTGGCTCTGCTAAAGGCAGCAGGAGGCTGTAAACAGAGAGCCTAATGTGCTTTTATTTTAGAATCTGGAGTTTTTTTTCTTTTTAAATAAGAATTAATCATGCAAAACTTTCCCAGCTGGAGCTGACGGTGAAGACAAATCAGGATGTGAAAAAAGGGGAGAATATGAGATTATCAAAGCAGCGCTTTCTTTTGTGTCATCTTTTTCCTGTGGTTTGGTTTGAGCCTTCAACTTCCGCAATTCCGCATTAATCTGCTTAAAAACTGAAGGAGCTGAAAAATGGAAGGAACATGGCGCCTCGAGGTTCTTCCAGTTTGCTCGTTTTTGTGTTGCGTTAATCCTGTTTTGGTTGCGTCAAAAATTCTCCGGACGCTTCCCACAATCCCTTGCAGGCCTCTCACAGAAATTAAGGCTTTTGTCTTTGGAGGAGGGCCGGATGGTCACACACACACACACACACACACACACACACACACACACTGAAGAGGAACACTTTGCTTTGAGCTGCACAAAAAAAACTTCAGCTCCCGCAAGACGCTGATAGATGACACGTGCCTTTGTGTGTGTGTGTGTGTGTGCTCAGCCCAGCCCCTCCAGAGACTGTCACAAAGAGGGCGCTGATTAAAAAAATGTCATTAGGTTTCAATCAGGCCAGAAGTGGGCCGGCGCTTGGCCGCTTCACGGCGCTGCGACACGACTGCAGGAGACGCGAGTTAATCAATGAATCAGTCCCCACATGTGTCACGTTATTACGCCGCCAAGACGACGGGAATGTGACTCAGGCGGAGAGTTAACGACACCCGGAGAAAAGAAGGCAGCTGACACGGCTCCCTTCCTCCTCTGTGCCGCTGGGACTTGACGGGTTCGTGTGGGGAAAAAAGAGAGCGAAAGCGGCGAGTTTATTCTTCGATCCGGGCTCGTTTCACAGCAGCGGTTGTATTTATAGCGTAAAATCACGACATTGAGCGGACGCTGGAAGACCGTCGCAATGGCGGCGGCGGCGGCAGACGGAGCCAAAGTACGTCCTTGCACACTCTTGAACTCACAAGATTAAAGAGCGTAAACAGGAAAATAAAAAAGCAGCAACAACCACCAAAGGATCAGAAGGGACGGAAATAAACACAAAAGGATTTAAAGAGGCAAGTCGGGTTACGTTGAGGGGCAGCGTCCGTCGAGTTGCAATCAAAACACACACACACACACACACACACACACACACACACACACACGGTTTAAGTGTTTTCATTGTTGGAATCAGATATTTAACATCATGCATCATAGCATATTGTGTGTGCAGCGTTTATATGTTGGAATTATTATATTGAGTTGAATGTATAAATGTATTGAATGTTACTATATGTAATGCTTTGGTGATTATTTGCTGATCATAACCAGTGCCCCGGGGGTGTTCAAAACTTGGTAAGCAAAGACTGTGTAACTCATCAAGTGTCATGAAGAGTGACCCTGGGTCACCAGTGGATAAACACAGGAATTGCCTTTGCGACCCTCATAAAGTTTGTGACCCTTTTAGTCACAGGGATGGGAACTTATCACCTCAGGCTTTTCTGGAGGGAAATTGGTTCAGCAGGTCACACCAGAAGGAAGGATGGACCATTTGGCTCTTGGTTAAATAAGGACCTTCTTCTTCCTGACTCACAAACAATGACCGTAACACCCAGGAACTGAAGGGGGAAGAACGGACAGCCAATCAAAGGACGACACTGGAGAAGACATTCAAATCAGGAGTCAGCTTGTTTGTCTTTGCATTTAAGGACTTTTTTTTAGGAGAAGGGAGTCAGTCTGACTCCGGCGCCGGCCAGGACCCGACTCCAGAGATGTCTGCATCAGATCTCTGTACCAAATATCTTGTTCTTCCTTTCACTAAAACTTAGAAAGATTTTACTTGTCTCCTACTTTCTTCATTAAACAAACACACAGTTTGGTAGCACGACATTAGATAAAGGAGACAAATCAACGTCATCCAACAGAGACTAAAATTAGCCGCACGCGTCGGCCCCCGTCACACAAACGCGTTTCCCCGTCTGAAGTGCTCTCAAACCTGCTCGGAGGCTCCCGTTACGCAACAGGTGAGCCGACGGCAGGCGGCGGCTCACGACATCTTTCAAAACCTTCTTGACAAAAACAAAAAAAAAACAAAAACAAAAACTGACGCATCAGGTGTCGTCGGGGGGGGGTTTGTGATCTTTGCCGGCGTCTGACACCCGATGTCACGACTTGTCGGTCACATCAGTCGCGCGGCTGACGCCTCTCCGTGATATGCGCCTTCAAGCAGGCAACAACAGCCGTCTGACGGCCGCGACAGCGGGACTGCGTGACAGAGACAAAACAAAACACGATAATAAACGCCGCACAAAGACGAGGCTGGAAGAGGCGAGCGGAGGGCGGGGGGGTATTTATACCGCGGCTGTTGTGATTTGATTATGCAGGGACCAGAGGGCAGGATGCCGGGTGAACGCCGTCGCTAACAGAGAGAGAGGGAGAGAGAGAGGGGGAACACAACAACATCCCTCCCATCTCCAGCGGTAAACAACTCTTGAAAACGGCCTCGGGCCGCGGCAGCGCCGCCAATCCAATTCCCGCTCAGTCCCGTCACCTGAAGAATGAGGAAGCGAACAAAACGCAAACAAACAATAGACACTTCCGCCGAAAAAACAACCTCCGCAGCAGCGAAATGTCTGGAGGCGGAATATTAAGAGTCCTTCCGCCCTCTCCGAGCATGATGCTGGAGTCGGCGGCGGCGGGCATGGGGGGGCACATAAATAATCCACGAGGACGCCCAGTAGGAACTCGGAGGTAATGCAAGTTGACAGTATTTGGAATGGCAAAACACGACTAAACTGGATTATTGCCGATATACCGAAGAGGAGAAGAGGAGTGAAGGGGAGGAATAATAGGATAAGGAGCTGGGAAAGAGGAGGATGAAAGCGCGAGAGGGGGGGAGAGAAAAAAAGAGACGGGGCTGAGGAGGAAGAGCGCAAAGCCGACGGGATGCAGAGGGGTGAGGCGAGGCGATCAGAGAGGGCAAACGGGGATGAGTCTGGGAGGGAGAGGAGGGAGGGAGAGGAGCGGAGGAGAGGAGGAGCAAAAGGAGATCGAATGAAGAAAAGAATTAGAAAGCGCGGAGGAAGAAAGGAGGAGCGCCAGAGGGCAAGAGTAAAGAGGTGAGAGGAGGAGATGAAAAGGCGAAGGGGAGGTGAGGGGAGGGGGGACGGAGCGCCGAGGCCGAGAGAAGGAGGGAGACAACAGTGTTGGGGAAGGGATGTGTGGGGGGGTGGGGGGTGGGGGAGCAAAAAAGGTGAAGAAAAGAAGTTGCGGTGCGGGAGGAGTATATGCGACGACGTCGACGACGAGCCGGGCCGGGAAGACGAGACGAAGGCGAGGAAGTGAGGAGTGAGAGATTAGAGGAGATAATGGAGAGATGAAAAGGAATAATAATGAGTGAGGCGAGGCGGAGGAGGGAGACGGTAACCTTCACAGGTGAATTATCAGCCGGCTCTGTTGCCACGGCGACCGGGAGACACCTGTCGGCTCTGGCAGGCGCCTTGACGGACGATGTCGGAGTCGAGTCGGGCCCTTCCGAACACGGTGTCGCCGGGCGGATCGGCGAAGACGACAATCACGACGGTCACACGACGTGTGTGTCCTTGTGTGTGTGTGTGTGTGTGTGTATGAGCATTGTGAGTAAAATGCTGATTAGCAAGAAAAGAGCTGGGCAACAACCAGGCAATCCGAGGATTTAGTCGTTTGTGGACACACACACACACACAGACACATACACACGCGTGCGCCCGCGCGCACACACACACACAAACTCGCGGCCATCATTGTTATGTACGCAGCCACGCTTGAAGCCCAGCGCCGCCCTTGTCAGATCGGACGTCGTGACAGCGGGACGGACGTCAAACAGCGGGCTAACTCCTGTCAGCCCGATGTCATCCGAGCGTTCAGAGGTGCGAGATGTGACAAAAGGTTCAGTCGCGCTCGGCGACTCCCAGCTCCAGGTGTGAGGCACTTTTCTCGTGCCTCGCATCGGAGGCTCAGACAGAAGGGGGCGCCGAGAACCCTCCCGAGGCGCGCAAAGTCGCCACTACTGAAAAAAAAAAACAAACAAATGAAAACATTTTGACTTGATACTGATATGATTGGTTGCGTTAAAGCAGCCTCATCCAACTCGCTCACACAGCCGGCCTCGAATCTGAGCTTAATCTTTGATGACATCATAACTCAACTTAACTTAACAGCCTCTGGGTAAAGAAGCAGGAAATCAATCAATTCCGGTAAACTTTCCCTTTAAAACACGAAAGCAATATTTTCAATTGACTTGCAAATGAAAAAACATACTATATAAACACAAGTCCATTTGTCATTAGCTGCGTTTCCATGACAGTTTTTCGCAAAATACAAGCGATATTTCTAAAATATCGACAAAGTACAATTGCGATTTGCAGGTGTTTCCATTGAACGGTGTGAAGCGCATCACCCGTAATCCTCGTAGAATCTCGTCCTGCGAGATTTACGTTTGTTTGCTGTCAAGAATGGTTGTTATATTTTTCACTGTGATTAAAATCTCCTCCTCTGTCTGAACGTGGCGCGCCATTTTCACTTGAAGCGACATGGTCACGTGACCCCGTACGTCACGTCTGGCGACGCATAAATGCGAAAAAGTGTTTCCATTGCACTTTCGCGACATTCCTCCGTATCGATACGTCTGAAAAACCTCATGAGAGCGTAAAAACCTTTCAGCGATATTTGAGAAGTTAGAAGAAGAATATTTTCCAAAGTTCAGCTGTTTCCATTACCCATTAATATTTTTTTATTGCAATATTTAGGTTTTGCGCAATTCTAGAGGTAATGGAAACGCAGCTATTTACTTCAGGTTCCGATTTCCAGACGGTCTAAGCTACAAACACACAGTTCTGGGAATCAGCTTGTCATGACGTCACAAAGGGCTCTGGTATCTCATTGACGCCTCCTCCAGTGTTACAGGCCTCGACCCCGAGCAGGTATTGGCTCCGCCCTCTGACGCCGCCTTAATTTTGTCCTCCTCCAAACAAGTGGAGGGGCCGACCAAACGTCAGCTTCAGTAGGAGGCTGCAAACACAGGGCCAAATGCGATGTTTCCTGCATTATTTTCTGAATGGGTTTCTTGGGACCTTTAAACATTATTTAGTTGCGAGTGTGTCTTTTAAGATGATGGAGTGCACAAAGTTGGGTAAGACAAGGGGATGCAGCAAAGTCCACTCACTTTTGGCCGCACATTTCGAGTATTTCTGGAGTTTCTGAAGCCCACTTGAACTTCAAAAGCAGGGCGTTAATTATAGACGAGAACGTTCTGAATCCTTTGTGGGGAAAAAAGAAAGGAAAAAAAAACAAAAGCCTGCACCGTGTCCACTTAATTTTTTCCTTTTTCTTTCGCCTCTCTCTTCTCTCTCCTTGATTGCGTTGCCCTCCTCCCTCTGTTCCACTTTTCCCGTGGACACACACATCCTCCGCCACCACTTTGATCCTGCATTTAAAGGCCTTTGTGTTCCTCTACTTAAACCTTAAAGCTCCCCGGAACAAAACCTGGCTTCTCTCCCAGCCACGCTCTCATTTTCACAGGGGAAGGAGGCGCCGCCCGCCTCTCGTCCTTCAGTCAGAGGGAGAGAGAGAGGTCGAAAGGTCAACGGTGGCCGCAGACAACGCGATGGGGGAAGAGGCAGCGACCCCTCAGAACGATGAACGTTACCAGCAGCAATTTGTCAAACTGACTCTCCTCCAGACATTTTCTCTCGCCAAGTTTGGGGAATTTTCCTCTGGTATAAATGCAGCAAATCTGAAAAAGATTAGACTTGTATAATACATATTTTCACATATTGGAAGAAAAATAATAGGACTTCAAAGATAGAACTGCTTACTAAAGTTCACAACAAGCCAAAGCTGAGAAAAAAAAGCCTTTTAGTTCTTTGCACTGACCACAGTGGAACATCCACTATGCAAAAAATTCAATTTTATATCCAATCCCCGCCCATTGCTATTGGTTCCTTCCTGTTTGGTCCGTTTATTTTCTGACCTTCTGAAAAAACAAAAATGATAATAATAATCCAAAATATCTGATTTGAGCTTCCCATGGACTTTTCAGATGGGAAATCTGAGAAATCTTTCTGCCTTGTGAGGTTGAAATCTGCCCTTTTACAACAGAGCAAACAGACAAACTAACTAATAAATCACTTTTAATTTATTCAGATGTTTTCTTGATTTCTGCAAAAGTTGAGTGCGTGCACAGCGGACAGATCTACACCAGACTCCGCCGGGTGCTGGGGTTGCCATGACAAACAACCCGGTGCAGCGACAAATACAAACCCGCAGCCTGGCATCGGCCGGCCGTCCGCTTCTGCCCACTGCGGTGATCATGGCGATGATTACACCGATGCCTGTCGTGTCCCGGGGATATGCAAATGTTTTAAATATTTAGGGAGTGTAAAAATACAGGTGCCTGCAAACGGCCCGATAAAATAAATCCGCTCGACATCCGCGAGATCAAACTTTAATGGTTGTGAGTCGAGGAGGAGAAAGAGATGCAGCGCAGCAGCCGCAGCCGCAGCCGCACTCGTGGCCGGACACGCCGCCGCATTAAACTTTGATGGGCACTCGGCCCTCAACCTGGTTCCCTCTGTGGCGGCGGCCAAACGCGCTCCTGTTTACGCGCGCTAAAGTGCAAACGGCGGAGGAGGCGGGCCAATTATGCACGTACGAGTGCGTGCGTGTGCGCGTGCACGCCGGCGCCATGAATATTTGATGCGGCGCTCAGTATTCATGAGGCTGGAAGACGGAGCGGAGCTAAGGGAGGCTGAGAGAGATGGAGGGGGTGGCGGAAAATGGGATGGTGGGAGATTTAAATCACACGACAACGGCGCCTGGTTGCCACCGTGGCCGTCAAGCTGTAAGTCCTTAAATGTGATTATGACCACAAAAGGTGAGCCCGCCCGACTGCCCACCTGCCTGCGGTGGCGGCAGCGGCAGCGTCTGAGCAAGGAAGTCTCCTTAAGCCAGCAGGAGTCAGCCTGCGTTCCATATGGAAAAATGAGCAACTGCCACAACTGCAACTTGGTCAGGGAGCAACTTGGGAGAATTAAACAGGAGGATGGAAGGAGTCGGAATTCTCCACGTCTAAAAAAACCTATTGGGCTGTGTAGTGGTTTGTCAAGCAGTGATGTGTAGACGATGAAGGAATCGTTATTCACACCGACTTGATTATCTAGGAGTTTAATTCAAAAGGGTCTTGTGGCCAACACACACACACACACACAGACACACACACACATGCTAAGTACTTGCATGTGAGATTGACCATTTCACTATGTGCTCCTTCATTGCTTGTGTGTGTGTGTGTGTGTGTGTGTGTGTGTGCGTGTGTGTTTGTATGTTAGTTTGTTTAATCTCTTTCACAGTCTGATACTAGATACTGACAGATATAACGTACACAAATACGATCGCATTTGTAAATTGCGGTATTTTATTTCAAAAATTGCTTTTATTCTGAAATTAACCAGATTCTCTCTTGTTTCTTTGAGTGACTTCATGTTTCAGCTTGACGAGTCTGGTGTGAACTACACCATCGGTTAACAAAGGCGCCGGAGGGGAAGCAGGCTCCGTTCCGCTGCCGGTGTGAACGCACGCAGGACACGGAGAAGTAGAGGGACTTGTCTGAATGGGAGTAAACAACAGCTGAGCAGAAGCGCTTGCCGACCGTCGCGGAGAAACGCGCGTCTAGTCTGAATCGGAGGGCTGCGCCTCACGCGCGACTTTCATGCCTTCGGCGTGAACCAGGCGTTAATCGCCCGTTAAAAAAATAGTGCCTTTAAAAGCAGTTTATTTATTATTATACTAGAACTCTTTCAGCACGTAAGATTCCATACAATACGTTTAACAATTCCCATGCAAACAACACACACATATATATGTATACATGGGATTGCATGCGAGATGTTAAACATATTGTATGGAATCTGATATCCAGGGGAAATCCAAATTTAAACACTTCTTCTTTTTTTGCATTGCAAACAAACATCACCATATTGACCCTGAAAGCGTGGACGTGTTTAATTTGGGAAAACAAGTCAGCTGGGATGGATGGCTTTCAAGAACTTGAGCCCATTACGCCGGAAAGTTTGTTCAGTCCTTGCAGCCTTTTGTAGCAAGCAAGGAGAAATCTTCTCATTCTTCTCAGAAAGACGACAGAGCAAAGGCCTTTTTGTCAATAAAGTTCGCTGTGGCTCCGTCGCTCTAACTGAGCCGTCCAGCTAATGAACACACAGAGAAGAGCACAAAGTGAGACCTGGCTGCTTGAACGCTACCTCGCTCAACAGAATTCCACTGCCTGCTTTCGTTTGACGTGGCTGTTCACAAAGTTTTGTCAACAAAAACCAATCAGTGGCGGCGCTCTCACTTTAAACTCTCGTGTTCCACTTTGCATGCCAGTTCAGTTGATGCTGACGTTGCCAAAATACGAGCGATTGAACTGGGGTAGTTTTTCTTTTTTTTTTTTTCTCCCAGCAATGTGAATGACGTGCCACCCGGAATAACGGAGAACAATCTGGCGACTGTCCTGCCTGCTGTGATACGTCTCTGGAGTCCTGCTCCCTCGTAAACTAGTTCCATCATGTAAGCAAAAAAGAAAAAACAAAAACGTGATCATCTCCAGTGAGATAAAAAAAATGAAAAAAAGGGAGTTGGCGGCAGAAAATCCTTCAGTTTCCGCCTGCACACGTTCAAGTCTGACGTTGCTTAATCCGCCCCTGTGTAACTGTGGAAACAGACAGTTTAAGTAAATGGAAGAGGAACAAGTGAAGCTGTATGGCTCCCCATGGGGTGATTGAGTTAAAACTGCAAGTAAAATTGAAATAAAAAAAAAAAAGATGACTTGATACAAAGTGAATGAGCAAAGCAGATTGTAATACGTCTGCACAGCGAGCAGTATGGGGGGTATTTATATTGCACATGTTGGCGGAGTAATAAAACATGGGGAAAGAAAAAAAGGGGGAATGTTTAATTTTGGTGACGGAGCGATGTTGTGCAATCTCGAAAAGTCATTATGGCAAAAATTAGGCCCCAGTGGCCGAATCAATTGATGCAAAGTGGAGCTAATTGCCGTCTGGCAGCAGCCTGTACATCAGCCTCCCTGTTCCACTGCCACTCACCAAAAACATTCGTCCTCTGGTCCCAAAGTATCGACTTGGAATTACTTCATTACACGACGGGGGCAATTTGCGAGGCCCTTGGTGTCGTCGGCCGGCTAATTCAACAAGGCCGGAACGCCTTCGCGGTCTCAAAGTGAGAAAAAAACAACAACACAGTCACAGAGTGAGTGGTGGGGAGGCGGTGGGGGGCAGATGCCAAGTCGCTGGTGTGTTGGAATGACTGGGCGCCAAGACGGGTGGCAGATATCGACGGTCAACCGTTGGTGGAACTCATTGAAGACTGAGCTGATTTGGAGTCAAACAAAAAGACACAATGAAGATTTAATGGTCCAGTGTGCAATATTTGGCTTGACTTATGATTTTTATATTGGTAATAGCTTAATATACTGCAGATACATACATTAATAAAAGTGTTTAATCGCAGTACAAGTAATTTTATGACTTGTTCTTATATATGTATATATATATATATATATATGAACATACATACTGCAGATCAATGTTCTTGCTCCTAGTCAGCTGCCATCTTTCACCACCATATTTCTAAGGAAGCTTGGTGTGGACAATTCAGGTCGCCTGACATTGCGTTTTGTAATCAGGGTGAATGTCCACATCTTCAAATAATCCAAAGAAGAAGAAGGAGGACGAACGTACTCAGGTTTGGGTGCGCACACCAACGTAGCTCACTGGCAAGCTCCGGAGGGGGAGGGAGATGAAAGACGCTGCCATCTAAAATATAACCACTTGATGTCGCTGTTTCCTCTTCTCTAATTATTACACACTTAACCTTCAAATAGTCTGAAATCTGTCTTTTCAATGGATTATCTGGAAGGATCGCCTGTGATGTAGAAAAGCAGGAAATTATGGGATATTTCTTTCCCCTGCCGCCTTCCGTCTCAGATGCTGCCGCTCTTTGTGGGGGCAGGCGCCGCTTTGCTCGTCGCACCTTTGAGGCGGCAACTCACTGTTGTTGCTGTTGATGCTCAACTTCACTTCGGCATCAAAACCAGGCCTACAGCCGAGGAGTTTGTTTCCAGCAGCGGCGGGTTTCCAAACAGCAGGCCTGGCGGGACGCCTCTCGCCTTTCTTCTCTCCCCGCCCGCTTCCCCCCCCTTCCTCGCAAGCGCCTCCACCGTCCCGCCCATGCGTCTCGTTTAATTTCAGCGACTTGAAAGGTTCTCGCTGCTCCCCGCCATCCCCTTCGTTCCCCAACCCCGCCTCTTTTTGTTTCCCCAGCATGAGAGGTTTGGAAAAATCTCCTTTCAAGCTGGCTGATGACCGACTTAAAAAGAGAAGAGCGGCGGGGATCGGCGTTGACGCACACGGTGCAGATCAGGAGGGGCGGGCTGTTGTCAAGTTGAACACTGGTACAAGGGGCAGGACACGGATTGACAGCTTCCTGTACCAGGGCTGGATCCCACCAGTCACTCAGTTTCTCCAACTACCAGCATGTCAACCATCCAGAACATACTAAAAGATTTCTAATTCCGCCAAACTCGTCGCCAGAGCCCAAAGTCTGTCACAGAGGCCCGTCTTGGAGCCATTGCCCTGCCTGGTTTTTACACACACCACACACACACCACGACGGCGCAGGTACACGACCACGACCAGCGAAGAGTTGTGGGAGAGCAGCGGAGGAGGCGAGATTGGATTTCCAGGGGAATCTCATCTCAGCCCAGACTCATCAGAGACAGCCGCCGCTGCAGTGTGGAGCCGAGTCTGATGAGAAGCACGAAGAAGCTCTGCGCCTATGTGTGTGAAAAGAAAAAGCATCAATGCCATACAGTTTTAAAATGTACTCTTATACAACACCGATTTTGAGATCTTCGTTTACGTGCATTTCAACTGAATTTTATCCAAAAGAAACTGGTCAGATCTCCAGTACATATCATCTTTAGCCCTCTGTTTACAGCCGTCTGCAGAAGTTTTAGCCTCCCTGCTGAAACTGATGCTGTGGCCAACCTTCCAGATGTTTGGAAGAACCAAAAACAAGGCGGCCAAAGAGCCAAATATTAACAAGCAGAAGGAGGAGGAGGGACCTCCCTCATTTTAGGAAGGTTTACTGATAGAACATGGATTACTGGGAGTTTCAATGACCAGAATTCCATTTGCTAAGATATCCAGCCTTGCATTTTTATATTATTAGGTTGCGGGCTTTAAGTGGACTGATCTTTTCTTTTATATTTTAACCATCTACCAAAAACCTTGGAACTGGCTCCTACCGCTGGAGTTCTCCCTGGATGCTCAGATTTGGATTCCGGCTTAAACAGAATTTTAGAGTTTACGATGTTGGAGTGGCTGAATTTCAGGAGAGGTAAAAATAAAAATAAAACAACAACAAAAAAAAGATCCCAACACTAAACAAAGTAGATGGCAATGCTGGAGAGTGAGAGAGATGCATGCTGGGTAAAGCTATAAAAGTCCCATTAAGCTCTCAGTCTTGATTGCTCCACAATTAAATGTCCATTTTCTTCGCCTACGTAGACAAGGTTGGCAACCTCACTTCAGCAGTTAGTTTACTGCACACACACACACACACACACACACACACACACACACACATGCGCACACTCTAACCCATCAGGCCAACAGATTCCCGCCGTCTGCCAAATTGGTCTCAGGTCAAACTGAAGTAAATTAAATAAAGAGTGAAAACAGCTCAATTGCAGAGATTCGCACAATCTTGGGGAGAGAGAGAGAAATAAAAAAAGCTGTCAAACAATCTTAGCGCATGAGAGAAGCTCTGCTGTCGGTTCTGTCAGATGAAGGCAACGCAGATGCAGCACACGTGGCTGACGGGATATGAATTCTAACGGCCTGCGATGGTGAAAGAGACGAAGGAAAAAAACCAGCCCTGATGTTCTGACGTCCTAAATTATCTTCCCCTCCCCCCTCGGAGCACTAAATTGAGACGTTCATGTTGTTTTTCTTCCACGGAATACATAGGAATCGGTTGGTTCGGCAGTGTGGAACCGCTGCTGCTGCTCTGCTGCTGCTGCTGGTAGCGTCAAAGTCAAACTCTGAATGCATTTGAAGAGTATGTAATGTATTTTATCTCAATGTAAAAAAGATCAAATCTCGATGAATAAAAAAGTTGTATGATGGAAGATAAATCACCTAAAGGTGCTTGCTCAGAATTTCCTGCCGACCTCGAATTCTCACGGCAGGTTTGGCTCCGTTTACGCTGTGAGCGAACTGTTGTTACCGTAGCAGCACAGTTAATCTGGCAGTTGATTAAAAAAAAAAAAAAAAGATAAAAAGGAAAAAAGAAATACAAATAAAAACTTTGGAAAAGTTCTGCCCAAATAAATAACTAACCTGCTGCAACTGAAATGAGACGTGAGTTTCTCCTGTGAGCAACAAAGAATTCATCCAAGTGTTTTCAGCAATACGCAACAAGAAAAATGACATCCTGCTTCATAGTCGCTTCCATTGCAGCAGATTGCTGTAATTTTAAGTTTCATGATTGAATCTCTCTCTCATCGGGTGTATGCGTGCGTGTGTTTGCGTGTGTGTTACGGGCTGCGACCCTGAAGCCAGGAATGAATTTGTACACAGGTCACTGTCGCTTGAATCAAGCGATAATTTTGAATCTCGTTGTTTCCCAAACTGTCAGGGAGAAACAAAAAGATATTGGCGTTATCTGCAAAACAAACAGAGACGCGACCGAGATGAGCCTCCGACTGATAAACACATTCGCGCATCTGCCTCGCTGTCAAAGTACATGAAAAAAGTGTGTCTGTTTTTTAAGAAACAAAATAAACACAGCTTGATTATTTCCTGCGAGACGTCTTGATTTAATAAACCCTGCCAACAGCTCCGACACCTCGCTCTCCCGTCTTGGTGACCTCCAGCGGAGAACATTTCTCAGCTGATGTTAAGATTTCCAGCAGCCGCTTTAGCACAAATGGGAGTTGTTTTGACACTGAAATGACAAAAAAAAAGAAAGAAAAGCTGTTGGACCAATTGACTGCCAACAGTAACCTTCTTCAGTGACAATAAAACAGAACAAGCTCCTAGATTCATGGCAGTTTAAGTTCTGCAGAGTCGTTGGAGGTTGACAGACAGTTCATCACCATCATCTGCCCGAGGTTTGCCTCCACTTCTTCTAAACAATTCCTGCGGCATCTTTGCGGGTGCCTGCATTAAAGATCCAGTGTGTAATATTTGGCTTGATTTATGATTTCTATATTGGTAAAGGCCAAATATACTGCCTATACATACATTAAACATGAAAGTGTTTCACCGCAGTACAATAAAAGTAATTTGGTATTCCTACCTTCAAGAATACAGAGACCACCATATTTCTAGGAAGCCTGGTGTGGACAATCCAGGTCGTCTGACATTGCGTTTCGTAATTAGGGCGAATGCTCGCGTCTTCAAATAAACCAACAAAGAAGAAGGTGGACGAGGGATCCAGGTGAAAATGTCGCAGTAGTTCACTGGCAAGCTGAGGAGGGGAGGAGTGAAAGACAATCTGAAATCTAACCACTTGATGTCGCTGTTTCTTCTTCAAAATGTTAAGTATTACACCCGTAACCTTTAAATGGGAAGGATTTTAGGAATTCTGCCGGTTGATTTTCTCAGTTTCTTTTTGTCACACCAAACAAAATCTGCCTTTTTTTTTCTACAGGCCTGTTATGGTTCAGCTGATGCGTGTCAAGAATAAACGCCACCACCAACAACAAAAACAACAACAGACTTGGTTTGATTGCGTATCAAAGTCTTGGGGAGCCCAACCGGAGATTGTCAGAGCCTCCCTCCATCCTGTTATTTTGCTTAACCCCCCCTCCCCCTCCACTCTGTATGTGTGCAATACAGCCTATTAACATCAACATGATGTGTTTTACATCAGTCTCACCCTCCCCACCGCCAAACCACCCCCCACTTTTTCCCATGAGACCGCAGCTCACCTATTCAAACACGCTCCCACGCCGCGTAATTGCCTGTATGCTGTATGACACTTCCATAATTACACACTCACACTCACACACACGCGCATGACACGCTCGCCTCATTGTTCCTTCACGGGACGCGTCACAAACAAACAGACAGCATGATAAATGCATGTGTGCGTGTGTGCGTGTGTCATGGGAGCAGCGGTGTGACGTGACGACATTGACATCAAGGACGAGCGGCAAGCGGATGATTTATGGCAGACAGTCGGCGCGTCCGTTGGCTTAAGTGTTCATTTCGCAGTTAATCTGCTCTGCGAATCGGAGCGGCGGAGCCGGGAAGTGGACTGGGATTCCCGCCGTCCCGGCAAAGCGCCACTGGGAGAGAGACGGCGGAGACGGATAAACGGGGAAACACTGTTTGTTTTTGTTTATTTCAAAGAGCGTTGGCGAGGAAGCTTCCACGTTGCACGGCCAGACAGCGCCGAGGCGAGACGCAGTGTTAGGGTGAGGCATCAGTGCCCGCTGTGACATCACAAAGAGCTGATTTGAACGGCAAATAATGGAGACATGCTCTCTCTTGCGCAATGGATTGAACCGCTGCCACCCGGTTTCCTAAGAGCTTGTTGGTTTTTCCTTCAATCTACGTTTGCATTTGAACATTGAAGCTTCTGCGCAAGTCTCCCCAATGACATAAAGGAAATTTAAGGACTGAAGGCATCTGTTTAGTTTATTACTTAAACACGACCGGATGGCAGGGAATGCCTATTAGATCCCTTTCGTGAGTTGGTTGTTGCAGACGAATTACTACTTTGTACTCGTTAAAACACGTGCTGCATAAGATATGGGACAAAATGAGCAGCAATTGCCTGTTGCTTATCAGAAAAGGAAAACTACACGCCGTATTGTTTGTAAAATGTAAAGGAAATGAGTTTGTGCGGGGTTGTAATGTCAGTAGCTGCGTCTCCATTACCCCTAGAATTGCGCAAAACCTAAATATCGCAATAGAAAAACTGGTAATGAAAACGCCTACATTTTGAAAAACCTCTCAAATATCGCCAAAAGGTTTTTAGGCTCTAATGTGGTGCTTTTTCAGATGTATCGATAGAGAGGTATATCGCAGAAGCGTCATGGAAACACTTTTTCCGCATTTATGCGTCACCGGACGTGACGTACGGGGGTCACGTGACCAGTTCACTTCAAATGAAAATGGCGCATTATGTTTGGATGGAGGAGGAGACGGATTATTTTAAGTAATCACAGATAAAAATTTAACGACCATTCTTGGCGGCAAACAAACGTAAACAAACAAACGCAAACGTAATTCTCGTAAATGTCGCGGGATGAGATTTTACGAGAATTTCGGCTTATGCGCTTCACACCATTCAATGGAAACACCTGCAAATTGCAATTGTACTTTGTCGAAATTTTTAGAAATATCGCTTTTATTTTGCAAAAAACTCTAATAGAAACGCAACTAGTGAAAAAACAAATCACTCTGCGTTTCCCTTCCAGCCACCACAGAACCCGTACGGCGGTGGCGGCGTCGCACATCACACAAAGACACACGAGACGTCTCCACTGGGACTTTAAGTGGCCGCGTCTGCATCCTGGCGCCGGCGATAAATCATCTGTTTTGCGACAAGGCCGGCGGCGAGGCAGCAGGTAGCTGTTGGGGTCAGATAAAAGAAGGCTTTAAGTCTGCCGGTGAGTAATGGTTCCTCTTCGACTGGGGCCCGGCGCGGAAAATCCACGGTGACCTCATCTGCATGGCGGCCCAGTCGAGGGTGGACTAAATAAGTCATCCAGGAGCCCCACCTGTCCGCTACGTCGGATTTGTGCGGCGAAATGTGCAAAGCAGCCTCGGAGCGTTGCATCAGCCGTGACGGCGAGCGCTTCCCTCTGCGGTGGGCAGACAGACAGACAGACAGGCTTCCCTGCATGTTTCTGAGACGTATCGGGCGAAATTTAAAAGATGTGTAGATGGTGGGGCTTTTCTTATCACTTGAAAGCAATAGAAGTAGGTTAAGCCAGTGTTTTTCAACCTTTTTTGAGACACTGAACATTTTTTACATTGAACAAAAATCCCATGGCGCACCACCAACCAAAAAGACCTTTAAACACGTTTTTAGCCTAATAATGACAATATAGCAAACATAACACAACATAACACCAGGTTCTGTTTAGAGTCACACAAAGCTAATGACCAGGGAGGAAAATAGGCTCACAGTCATTTTGAAGCACAATCACTCCGCAATGGAATGTTTTTTTTTTTTTAGACCAATTAAGTGAACTTAGATAATTTTTCATAGTACAACTGACGTTATCTTACACTACACTAGTGTGTTGTGGCACAGTGGTTGAAAAACACTGGGTTGAGCCATTGACTGTATTTAAAAGTGGGTGGAGTCATCGTGATGTTGGGACGAGGTTGGTTGAAAACTGGAATATCCTGCATTTGGGTGCGTGGATCGTACCGGAGGCTAGCAGTGATTGGAGTTCCAACACCCGCCCACCTAGCCACTGGTTGGCCGACTACAGTTGGCTACTAAGTTTTAGCTAGGCTCACACCTTCATGGCCATTTTCACTTTTTTTTTTACAAGCGATTTAGACCAACAAAAAACTTTTGGTAACACTTTTCTTGAATAGGTGTGATGACAGTCAGTCATTTTTTTTAGTCTTTTTGCAACCATCTTTGGCGGCCCCTGCTAGCCCACTGATGGAATGGCGGTTTTTGCCATGTTTGAGACGGGAAGCGCCGCCCATTTTTTTTACAGGTCTCAAGGCACAATGGTTTTTTTTTTGTCGATCCCTCCACTCTCGTTCCTTTTGTCTGACGAACTGAAAAATGACGGCGCCGCGTCCGCGTCACAAGTGCAGCGAACCGTCTCGTTAGTCACCTGAACTAGCCGTCCCCCGGCAGCGGCGGCAGCGGCAGCAGCAGCACTGACTGATGACGACGCTCCCCGGACTGCATTGTGTGAAGATCCCCGTGAATACGACTCGCGCGGCGCTCCTGCGGCCTACCTCCAACTCTGATGGATGCTGTGGCTAATAAATTCAAATAAAGCCTGCGTCCTTTAATTCCTTTACAACGGCGGTGATTGATGCGGCGCGCGATAGGGAAGGCGCGATAATAAAGACGCTGGCGTATCTTTTGCACGTCGCGGAAACGTCGCCTTAACGCAGCGTCGGGGTGATGGATGTCGTCGATTGCGCGTCGTTGTGCCGTGACGGATGGTTCTAAAATTTGACTACGCGACGAGGAAGAGGACGAACGCGCGCGGGGAGGGGGAGAGCGGCGCTCGGCTCCAGGGTACAAAGGCACGCGATGAATCTGCGTGCGTTACATAAATATATCCTTGAGCTGGAGGGTTCATTAATCAGAGGAAGTAGAGAGCAGGAGGAGGCGGCGCCATTCTTCTTCCCTCCTCATTTTTCTTTGGCCCGGAGACGTTGGGTGAGTTGGCCCGACTCATTTTTGATCGCCTCGTCGCTTTGGAAGCGCTTTTTTCGAAAGGTGCCAGGGAATTCGTCCCAAACCAACATCAGACAAACGGGTTTGAAGATGTTTGGATGAATCTGCCCCAGGGAGCTCAGGTGCTAACTGATGCCTGGCGCAGATTCTTTTGGAATATGTGCAGTTGTAAAGATTAAGTCTTAGCCATGAAGCTCTGCAACCAAACAATCGTGATGTCACCCAGCAGCGACTCTGCCAGTTGACGCCACGATCCAGCGCTGGAATTAAAATAAGCATAAGCAAAACGCTGATTTTCCTCAACAATTACGGTAACGTGAAAAAAAAACCCCAACAACAGTTAGAAGCCAAATTTGAAAAAAAAGAAAGATGACGAAAGTGAAAATGAAGGCTAGTCTCCTTAACACTGCCCCCGGTGGCTTTTTCTTGTAGCGCAGCCATGTGAGGCCCTTCAGTGGAATCTTATCACTGAGCCACAAACTGGGAACTCAGATCCAGTCACGTGAAGAAACACAGTAGGACTTTCATTGACTAGTCGACAGTGTTTTTTTTTTATAAACACCCTCAGTGCTGTTCGAGGCTGTGCAGGTAAACTGCCGCGAAGCCGCTGCACCTTTTTCTCCACCAGCTTTTTGGAAAAAGGCAAAGGACTGAAGCTCTGCCACTGCCAGTGGGTCAAATCACTTTTGTTTTTCGCAAGTTTGTGACTTGCTGCCATGATGTGTCAACTTCACGGCCTAACACACAACATAATGGATTTAAAACTAACCGGTTTTCAAAAATTATTAAAATTAACAATCAACACCAGCGTTGTTGCTCTTTATGACATTTCCATGACCTCAGATCTTTAGTCACATACTAGTTTTTGTCTATGTCCATGCAGTGGTGGGTTTGGGGGACGTCGCAAGTCAGGGACTTTTTTTCACAATTCTTACAAACTTGGATGAGGAAGGAGACAGCCTTGGAGAAGATTTTCTCGCCGTTCGCCGTCAGCAAACCTCTGACAGAAATACGGTGAAGTGTCCAACGAGCCCCGTCCAGCAGGGGAAGTTGTAGCACAGGGACACAAAGATGGCTGAAGGCCATTACCTCCATAAAAATGTACTGACCTGCAGCGCAGCAGCTGTCACCTCAGCTTCAGAGGAGACAAATCTGCGTTAGCAGTATTTTTTTCCCTTTGTTTTGCAAACTGAACGGGGGCTCAGTCGCCCTTTCCTGAGGTTCAGCGTCTTTATTACAGTCTTTGATGATTTTACGTTAAAATTGACGATTTTTGTTGATTTCTTTTTGAATTATTTGTTCAACCATTCCTCCCACTGACACAGATTTTGCCAAATTCTGAGAATTCCTGTCATAGCGATATGAAAATAGGATCAATAAATAAACAGCTGTTCAGAAGCTAACAACTCTCAATGGCACCAGTAAGCACGATCCTGCTTGATAAACCTCGGCGATTGAGTTCCAGGCGGTTTGTGTAGGAAATGCCTTTCCCACCGCTGCCACAAGCCCTCTCCTGGGCCTCCATTTGCATTTCAAAAGTCCTGTCATTTCATCCCGGATGAAAGAGGGGAGCGATTTCACTGATTGCGTGACAGGAGCAACACGTGGAGGGCGGCGAGCAGCTGCAGAGCCACCATGATTACGTGCGACCGCTGCACATGTCCAGCAGTGGCATGATGGGACATTCACCCTCGGCGTCTACGAGTCAGTCAGCGTTTTATTCCTGGACGTAGTTCACCATGTTTTTCAAAAAAATAAAAAAAATATAAAAATCCCAGCTAGCACAAACCTGTCAATGTCATTAAAGTCAATGTCATTATCAGAGAGGCAGAAACTCTGATGAAATAATCAACTGAGGAAAACGCAATAGAACAATGTGAAATTGAAAAAAATAGCAACATTACAAAGGTTTTTTAATGTGCTAAAATAAATAATGAAAGTATTAAACACGTATTTTTTTTCCACCGTAAAGAAACAAAAACTGCAACATGCTTGAGTTGATCTAGTTAGAGACAGCAAACATCCCTTCGACTGGAACCCAGAGTCCCAATACAGCAGGAAAACCTTTAGAATCCACAACAGGAGTTGTGCTAGTTCTTGGTTTTGCTGGAGACCCTGAAACCCTCCAGTGGGACCCCTTCAGGGCCCCAGACCAGAGCTTTGGCCACCACCAAGAGACTTGACCGCATCGGTCTCATTCAAACTTAGCCTCAGTCTGAGAGTGCACACACACACACACACACACACACACACACAGAGTTATCTATGCATGCCAGCCGCCTGCTGAAGGCATCAACAGCGTGTTTCGGAGAGCAGGAGCTCTCAAGATGACCCTCCGCGTGGAATGCGGGTCATGTCCTCGTCTTGCTCATCTACCCAATTATAACTGGGGGGGAGAGAAAGAGATCCTCATTAAGAACTTATTATAGGAATGAGTGCGCAAATGAGGAGGAAATAAATAATAAAAACTCGACAGAAAAAAGAAAAAAAAATTCCATTTGAGTAGCGATGACATGCTTCCCATAAATGAATCGGGTTCCGTCTCGGCCCTGTTTGGAAGAGCCAGTGGGACGTCGGGAACAGAAGAGGCTGGCGGAATACATTAGGGATAATTGCGTCGATGATAATTGTAATTGAGACGGCGTTAATGGCGAGAGTGCCTCGCTGCAGGAATCACTCCGCTTATTCACCGCTCACAATTAGGACGGTGTAATTGCGCCGCCGTCGCACCTCAGCGGCCAAACTCATCACGCATTCGGCTCACGCGGGCAAATTGCACCGGACGAACTCGCGGCGGCGAAGGTGTCTCTCCTCTGCCTCTCTCTGCAGTGCAGCCGGCTGCTCTGCGGACGACTGCGGGGTTGCAGAACAACAATAATAATCATAAATAATGAGGGAATCTGGCGTCTGAATCTACCATCTGAAATCAAGTAATCTTTGATCGTTGAAGCAACGGAATGTTCGATCTGGGTCTGAACCAGTGTGGGAAATGCTGCATCCACCTGATTGTTGCATGCAGTATATTCTTTAAAATGTAATATTAGTGGGAAAGCGTAATATTATTAGAGATTTTAGTGACCATTAGTGACAATAATTTCTATATATTTTTAGCTTTTTGAAAAAAAAGAGAGACCCCCTTCAATTTCATTTTGAGGCTTTCAGGGGTTCTCATAGGTTGATCGGCGGTATCCGACCCCCCAGAATCCCCTGCGTTTCGCACACTGGTCTGAATGCTTCTTGCACACAGTTTGAACCTGTTTGTATTGGTGCAAATCAGAGAGTTGGTGGCCTTCAGTCAGTGCTGAGGCCTCGGCGTTAGAAAATAGGATGTTAACTTGGGTGCATTGACCACTTTTGGAAAACCAAGTCAGTGGACGCCAGGGAATCGAATGAGAAACGCCAGGTTAGAAAAAAACCCCAACAGCAACTACCTCGGCATCCTGACATGCGTAGTTTACGGTGAATGTACCCATCAAAACTGTGCTTTACTTTCAGGATTATGAGGCCACGTCTCAAAACGACACAGTTCTTGTGAAAATAAACAGTAAATATGATAATTTTATGATAATGGCAAAATCAAAAAGCAAAATGCATCATAAAATATTTAAGTTTAAACTTTGTGAGAGTTTCGAAAAAAAATGAAATGCATCATATCAATTTTTTTTATATATATATATATATATATATATATATATATATATATATATATATATATATATATATGTATATATATATATATATATATGTGTGTGTGTGTGTGTGTGCGATTTGGATTTATTAACAACAACTTGTTACAGCGCCGTCCTGAAGGTTTCCCACTGGACTTTTCCTCTCTGATTGGTTGTCGAGGTGAAATAACGCTGCCTGTGTTTCCGCGTGTTGTTTGTTGCCGTGTCAAAACATGTAAGAAAAAACAAAACAAAGATGGAAAAAAAAATATCCTGAAATGCCTTCAGCTTTTTTTTTTTGGGGTGGGGTGGGGGTGTGTGTGTGTGTGTGTGGGGGGGGGGGGCGCTGCCGTTATTAAAAACATATCGACGGCCGGAGGGGCCATGCTGTTGTTCAGGCTGTGTAGTTTGTCTGCGTGTGTTACATCTATCAGCCGGCCTCTCGCCTTCAGACAGGAAGTTGGAAATTTCTGAGACAGAAAAATGGAGCTTGGAGTCCGAGTGCAGCACCCCGGGAGGGGGTGGGGGGGCTCCTTCATGCCGGCTTCTCCTTCTTCCTCCTGTTCCCCGGCCTTCCTCTCACCGGGTGTGCGCTGCTGGTTCGCCGTTACTTCACTTTGCATCAGCGTCATCCCTCCTGCCAGAAGAGCGCCACTTCCTGTTTCCGCCTGACTGACGCCGTGTCAGAAGAGAAGTTGACGTCTGCCTGGGTTTCGCCTTCCTCCCTACTTCTTCTCCCCTTTACGTCCACTGCAACGCCACGCGCTCCACAGCCCGGCATGAAGACACTTCTGTGAGACCATGACAGCATCAGCTCCCTCTGGTGGCTGGTTGAAAGATTTTTTTTCTTCGGAACTGTCGAATGAACTAATCTCATCTCAATCTTCCAGGCAGAATTGGCAGTAGCTGTTGGCTCCATCTTCTCATCCATCTGGCAAACAGCCCTTCCAAAGTGTTTCCAGAAAGTGGAGGCAAAACTCGGAAGGCAATTTGAGGAAACCTGTGTCCAGCAACGGTGGTGGCTTCCCCTCTTTCATCGCAGATTTTAAAGGGGAGCCCACAGCTGCTGTGTCGCATTTCAAAAGAGAAATAGACCTGATGTCCTGATTTAAAGCCTCTGGTTGGAGGTTGGCAAGGGATGAATATCGCTTTGGAGCTGGAAGCCAAGCGATCCAGCCTCCGTTGTTCGCGCCAAAGCATTGCAAAGCGCTGGTGTTGCGCCGCAGCCACAGTGTTTCCTAACCCCAACGCAAAAAAGGACCAACAAAATAACAGATTTGCTGTTTTTTTTTGTCAAGCTGTTTGTGTGCTTCACTGCAGAGAGAGAGAGAGAGAGAGAGAGAGAAAGTGGGCGCGAGGGACAGATGTGTTTTTTCCACACTGATGCCTTCTTTGTCCTTTATTCGGGAGCGCGAAAAAAACAAAACAAAACTCGAAGGCGAGGAAGGGGCGAAACATCGGTGTCAAGGAATCACATTTCATGTGAGACACTTTGTTTCATGGCCGCGAAAAAAAAGAAAGAAAGAAAACAAACAAAACAGAACAGTGCTGAGAGATCAGCTAACCTCTCACACACACACACACACACTAGGACACGCACACGCTGCAGATACATGATGAGGTGGTGGGAGAGAGGTTTCGCAGGTATCAGCAGCCGTGGAAAACACAGCAACCGAGTTAGCACTGTGTTTAAAGCGAGGCGTCAAATCGTCACCTTTAAAAAAAAACGCCTGGGAGTCTGGGAATTCCCCCTGCCCCCAAACTCATCTCGTCCTCGCATGGCCGAGCGCCTCATGTTTTTTTTTCTTCTTCCTACCTGTAGTCATCCCACAATCCACCTCTCTAAAAATCCTCCGTGGATCGGAAGCCTACGAGTTCTTGTCTTCATCTGTCGGCCGATCGATATCACACACACACACACACACACACACACACACACACACACACACACACACACACACACACACACACACACTCTGAAAGCCAGTTTCGTGACCCAAACGTGGGGCCACGCTCAAAGCTCCCACATCAGCTGCTTCTGCTCTCGGCTTGGTCTCCAGTCAAGTCGTCTCCCAGTGGGGCTTCACCGAAGACAGGATTCAGATTTGGGAAGAAAAAAGTTTCGCAGCTACTGCGTGTCCCTCACTGCCTCTGCGGCATTGAGGCCACCGTTTGGAATCCTTCGAGGCCGTCGTTGCAGCAGATGTTGCGCGTTCGAAACACTTTTGAAATAGGAAAAAAAAGAAGAAAAGACTGGCCATCATTCAACGACTAGACAAAGATCAGTTCGCTGGATTAGTTGCATAATAAATCGGGATTATACAGTGTTAAATTTCACATCACATGTGTTGATTAAATTTCCGTTCATTAGCTTATCAGCCACGCTGACAGCAGGGATTACAGCGGGAGTCGAGAACCTGCTCCTCCCCCTTTGTCCGTTAATGAGCTTCCGCTATTCTCTCCCGGGTCTCCCGCAGCGCCGCGACCGAAGGTTATTCCAATGACAGCTACCCGCCTGCACGTATGATAATTCTATTGTAATAACACGGGAATGACATCTTTCCGGGCACCGAGATATTTCAACCTATGAGTTCCGAGGAATTGAAGACAGCGTGACAGTGACTCCTCCTCCTCCTCTAAGGTGATGTGTATTAGATTATGGGAAATTTGACCAGGCGATGGCAAAGTGTGTGAGCTCAGCGGACTGCCAAACACACACACACACACACACACACACACACTGCATCTCAATTTTAAATGCCTGCTCTCCACTCTGGCGGAGGGACACGGTGGTCATGTTCTCTGAGCCGCGTTCAGCTGCAACTGGGCCCGAGTCCTCGCCACTGGCTAGCGGAGCAAAACCAGCAGCTGCTCCGCTGCGACACTAAAGTTGACTTTTGCCAAAGCCGGACGTCTGAGTGCATTGTTGCGCATCACTCGTGATAAATAGTCCCACTTGCGCTACGGTTGCCACCAGCGGCGGATTCAGCCTGAGCACACTGACGCAAGATGTTGACCCACTTGACCCAGCAGTATGCCGGCGTACAGCGTAAAAATGACAGAAACACTGCAATACATCATTTCACCGCTAGATGTCATAGTTTCGTGCAGCATGTACCAACCAAAACAAACCAGCTTCCTGCAGGTCCAATATTTGCCATGGCTGTCGCTCCGCCATGGCGTGGCTCCTTTGAGACTAAGAGGGATATTTTGCTTTTAATTCAGTTCAACAACATGTTGGATAATTTTCATGCCTACTTGGGCTCATGTGTGCTCAACATATTGCTCGTTTTAGCATCCGGACATTAGCGATTTACCGATTAATGTGCCTCCCCATCCCCAAAATTCTCCTATGGTTTCGTAACTGCAGACGTTTTCAATCATACTGTCGAGTTGTGTCAGCATTGTGTTGTTTTGCTACTTTTAATCAAAGCTTTTGTTCCAATTTACATCAGTGAAGTTCAAACCGCTAATATATGTTTGGCACCTCAGAAATAAGCTGGGTGCTGGATTCAGCACTAACACTCGGTGATGTGGGATTAATGGAGCAAAAATACTTTTTAAACTTAAAAATACTTTTTCAAACTGCTGGAACTTGATGTCACTGCTCAAGCATTTTTGTACGAACTGACAAAGACGTTGCGCAGTGACTTGGATCAATTGCAGCTGAGCCGTTTCATCAGGATTCAGTTCAATAGTTATTTTTTTTAATGGAATTGTTTTGTGTCTGTATTTAAAGCCAAATGGAAGGGATTTAAAAAATAATGCGATAAACATTCCTCTTCCTTTTCTTCTTCAGGCTTTTGTCGGTTATTCACAGACTTTTCCTGCTCAAGGTTCCCCTTCGCAAGGACTCGGCGCAATAATGACGGGGTTTGGAAGCCGCGGCAGCTCGAGAAAAGCCGCTAGCGCCGCTTCAGACATCCAGTGTGAGCATTTAATCACACGTTCCACACGTATATCATATAAGGTTAATGAAGGAGTAATTAATTCAGATCGGCAGCAGGGATTATAAAGAGGCGTTAATTAGTGATGAACGCACACAGCAGATGTAACGTCATATGCGGCGAAGCACTCTGGGATTCTGCTACCAGAGTAGTGCTCAGTCAGAGCTGAAACCTGAAGGGTTTTCTATATTATACTGTATATGACTGATATGCTGCAATGTGACGACAACACAGAACAATCAATACCTCTTATTACTTCCTCTACCTGTTTCCCTAGGGTGACTGGGCTGACCCAGCCCACCAAGAAATTAGCACTTATTGCCCGCTGAGTGGAATAATAATAAAGGGAGTCCCAAAAAAAATTTGACATCATTTTAAAAGCAATCATCTTGAAAACTACTAAGTCTAGCTCAATGAAATTGAAAAGTTTAGGTGTTGAACATCATCATTTTTTTATGGGATTGATTTCATAAGTATTAAATAAGTGCTTGGGAGTGAACTGCATGGCTCTCTCTCTTATTTGCCATGAAGTCACCGCTTTGCTATTTGGATCTCTGTGCGGCCCAGCGACTCGACGCATCCCGACGTGACGTCATCGTCCGGTCCGACAGAAAGATCTCAACACTGTAACACTGCCGCCCGCCTACCAGCCAGCCTGCCTGCCTTTCTGCCTGCCTGTCTGCTCGCCCCACAGTCTGTTGCTTCAAAGGCTGAGCGCTAACAAAAAAAAAAAAAAAAAAAGACAAAGTGGCAGAGATGGAGGGAGGAATAATTCGGCTCATCCTTCAGGTGTGTTTGATGTGTGACAGTCCCAGCGCGCGTCTCTGCCGCTACTGAGGAACTCCCATTCTGTCAGGGTGCGAATATCAAAACACATCACGCAAGATAAAAACAAGGAGAGAGAGAGAGAGAGAGAGAGAGAGAGAGAGAGAGGTGAGACTCAGTGTGTTGATTAACGTTTCTTCTGCAGGGTTGGATAAATATTCCCACAAAGTCGGAAGCGGCGGCGGCGGCGGCGGCGGCGGCACGTGACGAGCAGAGGCTTTAGTGGAAATTATTATTCTGCCCTTTCGAACAAGGTGTCACACTTTTTCATGACTTCTTTTTTCAGTCACCAGCCGCCACTGCCAGCGACTTATAGCGTAAAGTCTTGACATTGAGGGCGGAAACCTCACTGAAGGATCAGGAAGTCGGAATCCACCAGTCAAGAAGCAGTCTGGGAGCAAATTTAGTCTCGTTGTCTGTGTTTTTATTTGCACTTGACTCTCTCGTCATAGCACCACACACACTCCAAAAAGGTTAGCGAACAATAATGGAGGTGGACGGTCAGCTCAGCGGCTGTAAAAATCCAAAGCTGCGCTCACATTTCATCTCTAATCAAAAAAAAAAAACCCAAATACATAAACACGAGGTTTCGCATTGATCCAAGAGCGACGCCGCGGCGCTGAAGCCACAGTCGGCTCGTTAATGTCATTTACGACTTAATTATCCGTCCCGAAAGGCTGATTGCCGTCGTATAATTCACCACCGAGCTCCGCGCCATAAGAATAAATGAATATAAATGTGGCAGATTACAAAAGTCAGATCGTATCCCAGTTTTATGTTGGCATCAGAAAAGCCTCCTCCTGCTCTCCAGACGCAGCCGCACCTTCAGTGGCAGAATAAATCATTGTCTCTGGTGGTTTTGGCTTCTTCCAAAATCCCCCCCCCTCCCCCCCACCCCCTCTCTCCTCTGGCAGACAGCCGGCAATATTTGCTTTGTGCCACTCGATGACCTAATGGTCACGTTTCGGCTCCAGGAAACCTGTTTTCCTCTGACGGTAATGCACCGCAACAAAAGGGAAGCGATTTTTCTGCGTACACTGGGGAAAATTTCGGGAAGTAGCAAATACTGTGTGGTAATGTCATGGATTAAAAGCTCTACAATCTCAGGGGGACATCAGAGAGCAGACTGGAGGGAAAACTTGATCGGGTGTTAACCGGCATTGTTTTGTTTTTAAATGCTCTTTGAGGCCTAAGACCTGGACAGGAAAATGCCGTAACTTCGGAGGGAGAAAGTCGAGACGGATGAGTCGACTCACATGGGGAGCCGGAGGAGCAGCAGTCAATCTTGGACTCTGAGCCTCAACTGGCTCAGAACTCAGGTGCCACCTCCTTAAGATTCTCTGACACTCAGGCTAGTAATCTATTACTAAGTAATCCACTACTGCATTTAAACTACTTTTTGAGTAACGGAGTAATGTAACAGGATTACTGTGGCAAAACTGGTAATTATATCATAATTACTTTATCAAGTATAGATTCTGTTACTTTTCCAAAATATTTTGCAAGCTAAAAATGTCTTATTGTCCAGAAAATGTCTGAAATTTAGAAAAACAACCGAAAACAATGATGTTGCAGGTTGATGATGCAGCCGTGCATGCAACGTCATTGACATGCGACGACATACCAAAGCAAGCATGGCGGTGGCAAAAGAATAAACAGCGAATTCGTTTGTAGCTTTGAATACAAACATTATTTTGAGTTCATCTCGTCTAAATCAAAGAATATTGTGGTTCGTTGTACGTCATGTGCAGGAAACAAGACGACGAAATTTGCTCTATAATAAAGTTCATTCCAAAGCACTGAGCAACTGTTACTTTATCTTTCTTTTAACTAAAGTAATTAGTAATTAGTAATTGATTACTTATGAAACAAAGTAGTTAAAGAAGTAACTGGATTACTTTTTAAGGAAGTAATCAGTAATCAGTAGTTGGATTACTTTTATGGAGTAATCCCAACAACAGTGCTGATGCAGGGAGTCGGGCCACCGAGAGATCTGTCCTACGTGACATCAGAGGTTTCGGGTCTCTGTTCCTTCCTCAGACTGCAGGTGGTTTGGTGAGCAATTTTGATGGGGTCAGAGGGGCAGTTTGCGGAATTTTTCCAGGGTTTGGTTCCATTCAGAAGCGTTTGAGCCAGCGAGAAAGCAAAAGCAGCAGCAGACCTGTCTCTCCAGTTGAAATAACAATTTGCAATTTTTGTGTTGCACTTTGAAGTACGAACAACAACAACCCCGCATCTCCATCCTGTCCGTGAACTCCAGTCCATCCTTCACTTCTGCTCCACTTAACGTGATGCAACATGCAGTTCCAGAAAACCAGCCTTTTGCGATGTCACAAAGAGTTTGGTCGGCAACCTCTTGAAGCAGGTTTTCCAACTCCAAAACATGCACAAGGTGTCAGTTTTAGCAGGAGGCTGTAAACAGAGGGCTAAATATGCTGCTTTCTTCAGGTCTATTGAGAGTTTTGAAAAGATTGATTCAGCGAGGTTGCCACACATGGCATATAATTGAAAAAACAACAACAACAACAAAAAAAACAGACAATTATATAATACAATCCAGGATGTTTGAAAGTTGAACAGAATGTTTTTCAAACTGCCCTGTTAACACATTTTTCCTTTTCTTTGTCAAGCAGGTCAATAACTTAATTAAGCAGCTTTTGATTTTGTTTTGTGTGTTTTTTTTTTTTTTTTTAACCTCTTTCAGTCCTGAGAGGAATCGACTACAACACGCAGCGAGACTTCCGCCTGTTCCGCCTCCCCAGCCGGCCTGTTCACGTTGTTTCCTTCGTGCTTTAACAGCAGGTCCACCGTGTGAAGCGGCGCATAGAGAAACAGGTCAGCGTGAAGCACCAGCCCGGGCCTTGGAAAGCGCATCTGGCCGACTGAAATCCAATCAACCTGCTGCTCGTCGTTGTTGTTGTTGTTGTTGTTGTTGCTCTGCGAGTGCACAAGCGAGCAAAGTGAAGCTCCAGATGAAGCGCAGAGCTGCGATTTTAGGTTGCAGTTTTACTGAGACTTCCATTGCAGGAACTGAAACACCACCTGAAACAGTCGAGATCATGTGATCCCTGGACGGCAGCTCCTCCAACGCCGCTGCACGCGTTCCAATTTACCAGCTTTCACTCTGGAACCTGGAGGAGAGAACAAAACAAAAGCAAAAAAACCTAAGTAGGAAACCTGAAAAAAGATTCAGAGAAGAAACAACAAGAACAAAAAGACAATGTAATAAAAAAAAAGCCCACCCGTGTCGTGATTGGCCGTTCACTGTCTTGGGTTGCCAGGTTGGCACCAGAGGAGAGAAAGAAGCTCGCGCGCCGCCAGACTCCGGCGAAACCATTTTGCTGCTCACCAACAAGCCAGCGGAGAGGAAGAATTCGCATTTGCGCAGCCGTTCTGTTCCCTGACCTGCGTGACCTCGCTCTCCTCCTCGCCATGCCTTGTCTACGCCGCCGCCGCCGCCACAACCTGCTCGTCCTCCTTCCTGCAGCTACCGGCAATTTGTCACGCAGCCTGAGAGGAAGAGAGAGGAGGAAGAATAAGAAGAAGAAGCAGCGAACGAGGCCCAAAACACTGAAGGAATTTGCCTGCCCACTGAGAACAGCACAAACCAGTTTTCAACATTGTTCAACATCTTTCCATCGTTTGAGCTTCTGTGTTGCTAGTTTCAATTTCTCGTAGGGTCTGATTCAAACAGTGTGTGAGAGGAAACAAAAAACGACAGCAAAAACAACAAAGAATTCATTTAGAAAAACGTCTCCTCTGCAAGGTTTCTATTGTGTATGTGCGTGTGCTTGTGTGTGTGTCCTAGGTAGTAAATATTACAACACACACACACACACACACGTAGGTCGATCTTAATTACACAATGGCGGATTTGGGTCACAAAATGAAAAAGATGCAGAGATTTTCAGACAGACACACAACGCCAGGCTGCGCAAATGAATCAATCGAAGATCCGTCGACACAAATCACGCAGCTAGCTGTGTTTACGAAGCACAAATTCGCACAAAGAAACATGAGCAAAGAGTTGAGCCAGCAGTTTTTTTTTGTTTTTTTGTTTTGCCAGTGTCTTTACAATGTAAACATTCTGTTCTCACGCTGATTATTTTGCGCCGCGTGCGGGAAAAATAAACCACAGCCGGTAAACAAACGCGCAAGCTAAACACTAAATTACTCAGCCCCGCGCGCGCGTGCACGCACCCACGCGCACGCTCGTCGTCCCGAATACAAAATGACAGTTCAATTTAGCTTTTCCCCGCTGCGACGCCAACTCGGCTCTTCTTCATTTCCCGCCGCCGCCGCTGCCATCAGCTCACAAAACCGGCTCATGCCAACGGGAGAGAGATGACGGCGGGTTAAAATGCGGAACGCAGCTGCCGGGTCGCTGCGGGCGGGTTGTCGCGTGACTTGAGGCTGCGAAGTGGCTCGTCTGCGTGTGTGGTGTGTGACGTTTGTGCTGGGATGTGCGTGTCGTGTCTGCAGCAAACCGCGTGCGACTGTGGTGAGTTTGATGACAATGATGTCGTGAAGATGAGGGAGGAACTGTCCGAGTGCCGGATGGAGACAGTTGACGTAGCAGTCGCCCCCTCACCGGTCGAGAATAAATTAATAAATAAATAAAGTAGTGAATCTGAAAATAAATTAATGAATGCAATTGATTATTTTTGCCTGCAGCGAGCCTCAGATCTGCTTATGTGTCATTTTTGAATTTGAATATTCTGATTTTCAAAGAATTGTATTTTTTTTTTAAATTGAAAGCATTCAAAGTTTGGAAATAATAAGAATCTGTTGGATAATTGGTTTCAAAGAATTAAAAAAAATAAAAAAAATGACATTTTGAATAGAAAAACGGAATGATCTGATAGTTTGGACAGACTGTGTGTGTGTGTGTGTGCATGTGTGTGGCTGCATTTATCTGCCTCCCGCTGGAAATCAGTCCTGGCCAATCGGTGCCTGTTCATTCATTCACAGCGAAATGTCAAAGCCTAGTGAGGGCAGCCTTTCATCTTAAGTGGCAGCCAATCACGGGGCTGCGCTTTGCACGTCAGCCCGGCGGCTCGGACCGAACCTCAAGAACTCTGACAGTAGCCAGTCTGACCACAACCCCTCCATCTTTAGTTGTATTTTCAAAAAATAAACAAATAAATAAAAATTTAAAAAATAAAATAAAATTAACTTTGACTGAAATTGAAAATTGTATTAAGTGTCTATGCTGTTCGTTTCTCTTATTATCACCCTACGACTCTATGATAGATGATGGGTACTTCCTGTTGCTCAAATATATAAAAAGAAAAACAAATACGTCCAGAAATTTGAAACCATCACGGTTTGGGTTCTCCAACAGAACATCCACTTCCTCCAGCCAAGTCGTCTCCCTCCACGGCGCCGACGAGCCTTCGGGATCCTACCGCCGCCGTTACCAAAACACTCGCCGCCGTCCGAAACATTTAGCCGACCGGTCGCTCCACAACCGGGCCGCTCAATTAGCGGAGCAGTCGGCTGCCGGGCCAATCACTCAGCTGAATGGTCCCGCCTCCGCGAGTCAACCGAGCAGGCAGTCAATTACACACTGAAGCCCGGAGACGCCGTGCGTGCAGCAGCAGCAGCAAGAGCTTTAGATATGGCGCTTAATTTAGCATGCCCGATAAACTGCAGCGCCTCGGAAGTCAAAAATATAAACATTCACCTGCGCGAGCGTCAAAGGTCACTCATCACGGCCGACCGCAGCGCACGCATGGACATCTGTGCGGTCTCGCTGCTCCTTTAATCACACATACACACACACACACACACACACACATGTGCCACGATGCTGTGATGTCTGTTGAATTGCAATTATAGTTTCTGACATTAAAGCTGTCAGGCTCTCTGCCCTTCCACATGATTTGACCACATTGACCACTAGATGTCGTAGTTTTGCATTTCGAGCTTCACCTGGAGCTGCTACGTGTTCATCTTCATGCAGCAGCCGCCAGTGCTGGGACACCGGGACCTGCAGGGAGTCGGTTTGTTTTGGTCACACACAAAGTGCAAACTATGACATCTTGTGGTCAAACGGTATAGCAAATTGACCTTTTTAGGCAAAGTATTAATTTTCCTACTGTCAAGGGAGGTAGGTTGATATTTAAGACCAATTACCAACTGGAACAAGAGGTGTGCAAACAAAAATAGAACCAAAAAAAAGGAAATGATAATTATAAAAAAAACACCTGAATCTCCAGACTAACCCAGCAAGCTAGGAGATTCTCTCCCCAGAGAATCTGTTCGCACTGAGCTTTACCCTTTTCCTCAGACAGCAGCAGGTCGACCGACTGCCGGTGAGTGTCGCAGTGCTGGGAACGGCAACGACGCAAAGTGGGAAAGTGCCACCTGGAAGCCGCTCTAACAGCAAGCACCATGTGACCTACACATTGCATTGACATTCACACGTGCCACTGTACACAGGCTTCTGCAAGAGCTGGGCCAGCCACTGTTTGACCTTTTCCGCTGGCGGGAGGGTTGGGTGCCTGAGACGGCGGGCAAACACATTGACACTGCCGGCCAGGTTTTCACCTACTGGAGGGTAAAATGAAAAATATATCTCAAGAAAAATATCTTTCTGTTTGCATGCTTGCGCAACAATGCAAAGGAATTCAACAGAAAACACGACTTGGTAGGATCTCATGCCCTCCACCGCTCTGTTTGCCATGAATCCCTTGGACGGGGAGAGAGAGAGTCAACATGCTAATAGGAATGTAATCCATGCGGCGGCAGTGGTGGCGGCGGAGTCATTAGTGATGCTAAGCACAGCAGCCGCACACAGCCAGGCAGACAAGGGAAATGGGACATGCGGAAGTCTCCGAGGTGATTCTCACATTTCAGAAAACCTTCCGAGGATCTTGCACTCAGCGATCTGATGTTTACAATTCGACCTGTCAATTGTCAGCGCAGTCAATTCTGTTTGAGTCGCCGACTAGCAACCTGCACTCGCGGCGGCCACTGATTTCCCAGGGAAACTAAAAACCGAAGGTGGAATCGAGGAGCTTTTGCTGCAACAGGAGGGACTAAAAATAGTTCAGCGGCGACGTGTCGGCCGGCTACTCTCATTTCCACATCAAACAGACCAAAAAAGAAAAAACAACAACATTAGCATTTATCCAGAGTGGTGTTACAACACAAGTCCAATAATCCTCCTTTTGGTCTGCGTACAGTTGATTCATCAGAAGACTGTTTGCAGCAAGCAGCTGCTGAAATAAACACTCGTTAAGCTCCTCCGTGGCCTTTTACAGAAAGTGTGAGAAAGTGTTTCCTCTGGTGAGGTGGGAGGGGGCAAAATATTTTACGCACCACCACTATAACATTACATCAGTCGGCAGCTCTTGATATGTTGCCACAGTGGGATTCATTTACCAGCGTCCACGTGCAAACTTTTCTCCTTTTCGACAAAAAAATAATAATTGCGGTTTACCAACAAAGCCTCGGTCTGATGGCGGCGTAATGATTTTTTTTGCGGCGACGCCCTGAGAAAGAAGCAGATTAGTGCCATTCGCCATTTAACGGCGGATCAATGGAGGCCGTCCGGCGGTGATTGCTCCAAGTCCAGGGAGCCGCCGACCCCACGGGGGGTGGAAATGGGTTAATCAGAGAGCATTGTTCCCAGAGTGCATGCGCATACTGACACGTGCGCGCGCACAGCGGTTCGGCCGACTGAGTGTAATCAGGGGCGGAGCGCAATCAAAAGATTTTCCTTTACGAGCAGCCTGGACTTCCTCTTTGCCTGGTCCTTTAAAAAAAAAAAAAAAAAAAAAATTCCACTAGCACAACCAAGGAAACAGTTTTGATTCCATGTCGTGCTGGCCATAATTGACAAGGGCGCAAAAAGCACCACTTATTGGGACTAAGCTGCCGTGAAATAATGAACTCTGACTGCAGCTGATTGCAATCTGCTAATTAGCTCTGCTAACATCCACGCCCAAAATAAATTGGCAGCTGTGTCGCTCATTGATTAGACTTGGACCTAGAATCTTCTGGAATGACAGCGTTTATGAGGATTTACAGGTGACATTGATGGCATTTATACCTCCCGGCCAGTAGATGTCACTCTCGTCGATGCGTGATTTCTCTAAGCGAGGAAAGGAAAAACAAAACTCACCTAGAAAAACCGACAGTATCTAACTATGGTTTAGCTAATATTCAACACTGTCTCCAGCAGGGGGCTCCAAACCCACGCAAACATTTTTCGCATTTCATCTCGTTCATGGAATCACGCCTGCCTCTTTGTGTTTGCTTCCCGCGGTTCGGTGATTGCGTGCGGTCCCCTTTGAGATGCAGCTTGCTTTGTATTTCGGCGTTGTCGCTGTGATAACGTTGCACGTTTGGCGTTGTCGCGTTGGCATGTTAGCACTCAATTTGTTTCCGAGCCGCAGTTCTCCGAGGAACCTGCGTAACTCTGAAGCTGTGCACGTCTTTGTGTCTGTGATTCGCGACGAGAGCGTGTGAGTGTAACCCTTAAGTATGCCAGCGTGTGTGTGTCTGTGTTCGTGTGTGTGTGTGCACCTCCCAGGAGCCAGAGATAGAGCTATCTTAAACCCCAGACTCCCCTGTTACCGTGGGCTACCAGGCATAGGGATGTTTTTTTCCCCCCTGGAAAGTTTTTGTGAATCAGTCAAGCATTTGAACATTCCACACACACACACACACACACACACACACACACGCGCGCACACACACACGGACACACAAAGAGTTTGCCTTCTTCCAGGCATTTTGGCGCGTTAGCGTTTAAGGTAAACCATAATTAAAAGTGCATTTACACTTGAGGCCCCCTGAACCATTTGAAAAGACTCGTCGCTCTCCTTTTAATCGAAATTTGAGAGTGACGTGTTCCGACTCAAATGTTGAGTGTTGCCCCCCCCACTAAACCCCTCCCCTTTTATTTGGGGGGTTATACACACATTTCTTTTCCGACCCCTGATGTCTCTGACTGCTGACTGCCTCTCAGAGACACAGAGTCACGACTCTCTTTCGCTCGACTTGCCATTTCGTTGGCGACACTGTTGAATTTTTCTTTCTATTGTTGCACTTTTATTTGGAGTGACTAACCTTGTGTCCTTTTCCTTTCCAAGCGTGTTCACTGCTGCTCAAGTCACAAAAAAAAAAAAAATCCGAATGTTGAGGTTACCAGTTCCACTTCCTGTGAGGTGGAACTTTTAGCACAGAAAACAGGAAAGTTGGAACCAAACGCGGGAAACAGACGTGGATGTTTCCACCGCTGCTATTATTATTTACGTAACGAGATGAAGTTTGCAGGAATAGCTGCCCAACTCCCACCCCACCAAAAGAAATACTTCATCTTGATGTGATTGTGAGTTCTAACCTAATTGCGTGAGTCCTCTTTTGTGCGTCCGCTCTCTGCTTCGCTTATTAGCCGGCTCAGCAGCCCTTCATTAGTTCCGGCCTCGGCAACAATAAAGCTAAAGATGCAAGTCTGATGTTGGCGACCGAAGATTCAAATTTAGACAAAGAAAAATTTGTTGAGCAGCAACTAAGACTTGTTTTCCTGTTTGTTTGTCCCATATTCCTGCCACCGGGTTGTTTCCTCTGCAGTCCCAGCAGCCGCAGGGAAGCAGTTCGCCGGCGGTCTCAAATCCTAATGCATTAAAAAACATGACGCCAGGTAAATAAACAGTTGTGGTGTCACGGGCAACGGCCACGTTAGAAAGCTGACATCAGGGTCAGCCGGGGGTCTGGTCTCCTGGACTGATTAGGCTACTTGATAGCATGGAGCTAAGTGCAAACCCAGTGGCGGGTCGGGCATTTCACACTGAGGCCATCAATGAGGTCATATTTAGTTCACCATAAGATAACACACCTCATAATACCCTCAATATGACACTATGGCTTGAGAATCCATACAGAATCAAACAAACATATCAACATCATGTAGGTGACCTGGTCGAGCAAAACTTTCCGTAGCATTTGAATCACAATCAAGACTTAGGTCACTAAGGCCACTAATACTGGCAAAACTTACAATTAAAATACGATTTTAAGAGATTCCTCAACAAAGTTTTAATAAGTCCACTAATGCATGTGTATGTGTGCAGTTTAGTGTAAGTCCAGCTAGCTGGTTTTGGCATAGCATATTCGAAATCTGATCGGATATTGCAGCCAACTGAGTTCTGTTTACTTAAGCCCCAATTCCACTGGCCAAAAAACGTGGTGATGTCCCGCTACTAATCGGCATTTGGCGGCAGTGGAATTGGCTCACCGAGCCGCGCTGTTCCGCGACAAGACGGGTCAAACAACCCGGCAAGCAACCCGGGTAATAGTCGGCTCCGATCGGCTTGCGATGGAATTGGGACACCCGGGACATCACCGCCTTTTTCACCTGCCGCACGGGGTGACGTTGAGCGTAACGTGCGCTAAATCATAATATCGCGCCAGTCGCGGCGTATATCAAGTACTGATGCAAAAGTTTTCCATCACGTTCCATCAGCGCTCGATAATTGTTCATTGTCCCCTGGCTGTTTCGCCCGCTGCTCGCGCACAAAATGGACCAGACGCCGAAACCGCGGAGGTGCGCGCCGCTTCAGGTCTGGCGTGAACGACGTCATCGTTCCGCTACAGCCAAAAAAAGTGGCCAACAACTGAGAACACTGGCCACCGCCGGACTCTTGAATTCTGTAGCACTTCATCTACGCGATCTCAGCGCGATGACGTCAGCAGACACGCAGCGGTGAAAGCGTGGTGTGGGTGCAGCTTGCAGGCGGAGGTGACACCCCGCTGGGTTTGGTGCGTGGAGACGGGACTCAATGCCGATCCATTCCGCAATGTCCCGCGTTCAAAAACATGGTGACATCGCGCTAATTTTAGTAGAACAGAGGCTTTACAGTGGACTGGAGCCTGCCGTGCCGATTCCGCTGGCCTAAGGCAGATTTCATAGAACCTGGCAACATAAGCTAGATTGACTGATTGGATAAAAACTCTACCGTAATATACAACAATGAAAGCAATGCAACTAAAATGTACTTTTCAGAGAAGGCCTTGTTGGCCCTGATGGCCCTCCACAGTGCAAACCCCAAAACCTAGATCATGGCGGTAAGTAAACAAGGACCCCCCATAATTTAAAGCAGATGATGTAAAACAAACAATGTGGGAAACTCAACCAGCTCCATCGGCACCAACAGCCAGAAGCTAAGACAGTCGTGCTTTCGACTTTCCACAGTGTTTACAGTCCCACTGTTTGATTAGCAGCGGGAATGATGATCGTCGGTGCCACACGGGAGAAGAGCTGTGAATACAAACCACCACCACCGCTGCCGTGGAGAAGGACTAGGAGGAGGAGGAGGAGGAGGAGGAAGCGGCGGATGATTGCGGTCGCTAATAAGGAAAAGTAGCGTCTTTGGCAGAGCTGATTGGTTTCCCGCTGACGCCGGGGCTTCACCTTACTTATCAAACTGGGTGAATCCGCTGAAATCTCAGCAGTGAGGGGCAGTGAGGACGGCACGGAGGACTTGTGTTCTTCTGTTCTTCCTCTGTTCTTCTCTTCTCCAGGAGCCTCGGCACAAACATTCCACTGCTTGAACAAACGGCAACAGCAATCATCTCCTGTCACCTGCTCCCTCCGCCCCATTAGCTGTTTATTCTCCTGGCAGTGAGGCTTTGACACAGTCATCAGGTGTGTGAGGGTCTCTGGTTATTAGCTGTTGGAAGCTTCCTGACGCTCAGTTAAAATCTCCCACATCATGTGACTTTCAAACAATTTCTGAATTTTCTTGAAACAAAGAGTTTCTCTCTTGACCGGATGTGTCATCTGGTCCCACCCATGGATGTATTATAAGACCTGGATACCGGACTGGAAATATGGCAGCATGACAATTTTTCCAAGTGGCTACTCGAGGTACTGCAGCAAAAAAAAAATCCCATGGACCCAGAAAGCATTTTCACCATAGACTGCAATACGAAAATAAACGCCTTTAAAATTGCTGACAGGACGACTGTGACCTGAAATGTGATTCATAGAAAATCTTTCTATTGTAGATTTTTCAGTTCTGGTCTTTTAGTCGTTTGAAAAAAAATGATAAAGGCCAGAAAATCTCAAGAAAAGAGTTTATTCCTAGTGGTCACGACATCGTAGTACATGCTGTCTCAGCTGGTTCTCCTGACGTGTCTGTAAGTGACGTTCTCCAGAATCGTTCTGATTGGCCAAATAGATCATGTGAGTTACAGAGGCATGATGGGAAGTGACCATGAGGAAGTCAAAAACTTTTTCGGCGCATGCGCTGGGTGAGCAACTACATTGAAATTAATAGGCCGCCATCTTGGACTCTGGGGTGCCTGGCCCCCCCGCCCCCACCCTGCCATACCGTTCCATCACCTCCCATCCCATCCCATCAGTTTCACATGTCATGTGACCGGCGTCAAGCGGCGTCTTCCACAAAGACGACCTTGGCGAGTCGCCCCCTCTGATGCTGTAACACCCGGCAAGAGACCGCTGGGCTCACCCTCCCCACCCTCCTCCCCACCCCCCCCCATCCTGCCATCCATCTGATGATGCAACCACGTCCGCCTCCTCTGTCAATAACTGCCATTGCCTCATTACTGTCTCGCGCACAACACACCCCGCTCTCTCCCGCTCTGAACGGATGGCGGGAGGCAAGATCGGTGACGAGAGCGACGCCCCCTGGGGGACAGCCTGTCTTCAGACGGCCGCCATCGCCATGCACGCCGCGTCTCAGCGCCGGTCAGGGCTGAATATTTATGCTGAGCATCCCTAAGGGGACAAATGGGCCTGGAGTGTGTGTGTGTGTGTGTGTTTCTGTGCACAAGTGTGTGTGTACAATGGGGAGACAAGGGAAGAGCGCCGCCGCCCTACAAGTCATGTCACATGTTAGCGGTTAATATTGATGAGCTAATGGAAAAATAATGATGTTGCACCTCTTTGCATGTGTTCCCTCAGCCTGAATTAGCCTCCACACAATGAGAGTGGAGGAGCCGGGGGAAGATCAGGGGCGGCGGTGAAAGTCCTCGGGTTTGGAGCTCCCGCTCATGCGTGTGCACGTGCCTTGTGACCCGCCTCCGACCCCCGCCGAGACTGAAACACGCTGATGGTCGTCCGTCCAATCAGCTACAGCGGCTCAAAGCCTCTCAGGTTATTTACGACCTTAGACTCTCCTCCAAAGAGTACACAACGGTGCTGTTTCATGTGTGTGTGTGTGTGTGTGTGTGTGTGTGTGTATCTTTCTTCCCCGTCCCCAGCCGACTATTGTCCCAGTACCTGCCTCATTGCTTTCACAACTGCTATTGATTTATGGCACCACTTCCTCCTCTACAGCCTGACTGGACACTTAAATTGCATCCTTGTGACTGTATGTGTGTGTGTGTGTGTGTGTGTTGTTTGTGCGTGTTGTTTGTGTGTTTTAGAAACAAAAAAAGATTGGTCGGACATGCTGTGGTCTGGACACTTAATGCTACCCTGCTGCCACGGTCATTATCTAAATATTTGTCCCATCCATGCATCCATGCATCCATGCATCCATAAATCCATCCATCCATCCATCCATCCATCCACATTCTCACCTATGCAGAGTTTAGAGTCAGCTTCATTTACGATGAATCTTTGGACTTTGGGAGGGACCAGAGCCACAACCTTCTTCTTCTTCTTCTTCTTCTTCCTCCTTGCAGCAGCAGCCCGTGTGGCCTGCACGGCTCTTTGTCTCTACCGGAAGCCCGCTGGAGGAGGAGTGGCCGGGCCGCGGACTCTCAGGCCACTCTATCGATCAGAAGGTCCGTTAACGAGCGCGGCGAGGGTTTTGATTAGCTCGTTAAGGAGTCATTGAAGCCCTGTGCTCCGGACCTTTGACGAGCGCCGCGACGCAGCTGGACTCGCCGAGTCTTTATGAAAGCAGGCAGGGTCCATTAAAAGTCCAGTTAAGAGTTAATTGAAAATCGCAACGTGCAGGCAGTCAGACATTGCTACTGCTGCGCGAAGTGTGTGCGTGTGTGTGGGTGTTACCTTGTCCCCGCCCCTCGCGTTTCTGCTTCTCTATTTTTCTCTCTCTCTCTCTCCCACTGATTGTGTTAGCTTGAGCCCATAAATAACGTTAGCTCATGAATAATTTGCGGGGCTGCCACACGCTGACGTCAGACGCTGCGCAGACGCAGGATCTGTTCACGCAGGCAGCAGCAGCAGCAACAGGACGAAGAGGAGGATGAGGAGGAGAAAGCAGGTCAGAGCAGATTAAACGTGGAGCCGTGGAGACTTTTGGGGCGGATGCGCAGCTGAGAGTCAGCTGAGCTGCCGGCTGATGCAGGCTTGCTTTTAGATCAGCGGCTTTAGCCCAGGCTCTTAGCCCCGCCTGACTTCTGTGGCCCACCCGAGCTTTTTTTTTTCAATCTGATAAAATCAACATGAAGGAACGAAAAGCGGTGAATTTAAATGCCACAAAGACAGAGTTTGCCCTCAAACACAATCCTGCAAATATACGCTGATGATGCATGAACCTACTTTCTGGACCAAATCACTGCACGCAAAATTCACTTTTTCAACAGTGTTTTCTAACGCTAATCACTTTTTCAATTTTTATCTCTTAATATCTGCTACAACAAATCAGGCCCTCTGAACTCGCCTTGTAAGCATGCGGCAGGGTGCGACAAAGCATCCCTTTTAGCGGCCGGTGCTGCAAACAGAGGGCTAAATACGGCAATTCCTGGATAGTTGGGGAGTGTCTGTCATAGCAGGGGAAGCAGGAAGTGCTTCGTTTCAGCTTGCTAAACAGGAAGTTAAAGGTTTGGAGGTCCGGAGGCACTGACTGGCAGACGCCACACTGGAACGCAGTGCTTCACTTTGATCCGTCGTTAACAGCGAATCTGTGGCGTCTTGTACATTGTTCCTTTACCCAGAAGTCGATCTCTGTGTGTGTCTCTATGTGTGTGTGTTGCTGCGCCGCTCCCCCCTGGGCGATGATGTCAGTATCATTCTCCACACGCAGCTCTGACTCACAGCTCCTGATGCGGTCACGTCCGCCGCTGCCCTTCCTTCGGGCAGCACATGGAATTTTACGGTGTCATTTCTCCTCCTTCCTCCCCTTGACATTCCGAAGTGAAGCTGCCGGTCGGCGGCACTCGAGAAACGTCTCGAGCGCGCTTAGGTGTAATGAAAAAAGCTTTTTTATATTTTTCTTTTGTTCCCGCTTAGTAAGAGGAAAATAATTGTGCCGACGCCCGCAGGATAATGACAATAATGGAGAGGAGGAATTAGAATGCATAGTTAACACAAAGGATTCCTGGATGCGCTTGGCCCAGTTTGATCTTCTTGTAAACAAGCCACAATGTCAGAGTTTTCTTTCTTTTTAAAGGTTCTCAGAATTTTTTTTTTTTGTTCTCCAGCAGTGACAAAAGTCCATCTTTCACTTCTTCTGCCTGTGTTTACTTACTTCGCAGAAAACGTACAACATTTCATCATCACTTCTGGAGGTCGAGAGTCTGTGATGTCACAAAGGGCACCGATACCGAGTGACCACACTGCCATTCAGGTGTGCAGCTCTGACACCGCCCTGCTTTTGTCTCCTCCATAACATGCGGACGATCCAACAAGGCATCGCTTTTTATCGAGGGATGTAAACAGAGGGCTAAATATGCTGCTTATCTGTACAGATTTTTTAAAATGATAATTCTTGTCTTGTTAAGTCTTGTTAAGCAGCTAGAGTGAAATCCACCCTGAAGCCGGGGAAGTGTGCTGGACCAGATGGTATTCCCCTGGAGGTTCTTGGATGACATCATCCTGGATATCTGCAACTGTGCTCTGGTGAACAACAACAATCCTGATATGTGATCTCTCTCTAACATCATACCTCTCAAAATCAGATAACATCGAGGCATCAGTTTGACCTGTGTCATTGCCAGTGTTGTTGGAATTTCTCCATAAAAGTAATCCAACTGCTGATTACTTTCTAAAAAGCAATCTAATTACTTCTTAAACTACTTTGTTTCATAAGTAATCTATTACTAATTACTTTAGTTAAAAAAAGATAAAGTAACAGACGTGGATATTTTCGAAGTTGAGAACGTCTTGTTTCCTGCACGACGTACAACGAACGACAATAATCTTTCATTTAGACGAGATGGACTCAAAATAATGTTAGTATTTCCAGCTATCAAACACAATCGCTGTTTCTTCTTTTGCCGCTGCTTGTTTTGGTGCGTTGTCGCGTATCAATGACGTTGCATGCACGGCTGCATCATCAATCAGCAACATCGTTGTTTTCGGTTGTTTTTCTAAATTTCAGACATTTTTGTGGATAATAAGACATTTTTAGTTTGCAAACGTTTTTCGGAAAAGTAACAGAATCGTTACTTGATGAAGTAATTATGATATAATTACCAGTTTTGCCACAGTAATCCCGTTACATTACGGCGTTATTCAAAAATTAGTTTAATTAAAGTAGTGGATTACTTAGTAATAGATTACTTGCCAACACTGATTGTTGCAAAGATGTACAACTACATGATACTGAACTGAATACAGGGCGCTATTGACCCTCACCTGAGAGAGAACCAGAATGGGTTTAGAGAGGGGAGATCCACCGTAACCCAGATCTTGGCCTTAAGGAGGATCAATGAGGAGGTGAAGAGGAGCAACCTGACAGTAGTGCTGTGTTTCATTGATTTCAAGAAGGCATTTGATTCAATACACAGAGGCGTCATGATGAAGATCCTAAAGGTCTATGGTGTCCTTCCCAGCCTACTCCAGGCCATTTGAGCCATATAATCAGGCACCAGAGCCAAGGTTGGGACCCCAGACGGTACCAGCCAAGAGTGGGACATACTAGCGGGGGTGACACCGAGGGAAGGGAGCAGGAGCTTGGCTTTATGACTGCATCCAGAGACTCTAGACGAGCACATGCTGCAGTCCTAGGGGACCTGGATTATGCGGATGACATCGCCCTGATATCTGATAGAGGGGAGCAGGCACAGGAGCTCTTGACCCAGAGTAGAAACGGAATGTGCCATGGTTGGTCTTAGGCTAAATGCCAAGAAAACTGAGGTCATGACGTACAACACTAGCTCGCCAGACCATCTGCCCCTCATGACACAAGGAGGCACTGCTCTGATGGAAGTCAATGACCTCGAATATCTGGGCTCATGGGTCAACTCATCAGAGGAGTGAGGAAGGCGCTAGCGTTGAAACTCTGAACGGTATGGCTAGTGTATAGAAATCCAACCTCCACCGTGACATCAACCTCTGCTTTTTCGGTGCGGAAGTGGAGTCTGTTGTCCTTTATGTCTTTGAATGCTGGAGCCCGAAGCCTACCCAGCAGAGGTCTCTTGATGGATGCTACACCGGAATGCTCCGTGCAGTACTGAACATCAAACAGAGTGAGCACGTTACTGACAAACATCTGTATGGGGAGTGACCAAATCGCATCCGGCCGGTCACTGCCACAGACACCACAAGCTTCCCGCCAGCAAACTGCTACTGTGGTAACAACGCACGGACACTGATCGCAAGGGCGTCCTACACCAACATGCGTGGACATACTAAAGAAAGATGTGGTTGTGCAAAATACTGGCAAACTTGCAAGATGCATGGAAGATCGGGATGGCTGGAGACTTCGTTGGAAGGCCCGTCTGAGGACGACCCAGTAGTCGTAGTCGTACTAATAGTAAAGCAGCAGCACTGGATTATATAATAAAAATAATGATGATGGCAATAATAAAAAACTAACTATAAACTGGCACAACTGGGACCTTTAAGCTAAGTCTATTGACACAAGTTTTGCAGTTCGGCACTGGGTATTTCTATTTCTGTCGTCTCTGTCAACTTGTCACAACCACCTCGGCTGGAAAAAAACAGAAACAAAAAAAAAAAGAAAAGAAAAAGAATTGCCACCTGCAGGCAAGATGAGACGGAGGAATGCTGACGATTCAATCTGCGACCTCCTCGTCGCTGAAGGGACTCGGCCAACCGATCGGCCTGCTTCTCTCAAACTGCAGTGATTTGCCGCGGTGCGTGCCGTTCGTTTTTTTGGTCTTTTGCTCATACGGACGAGACGGCACCGCCCCCCATCAATTTCCTGCGTCTACCCCCTCCTCCTACCACCCGCCCCGATGTTTCCCGACGGCCTCTCCGTGTGGCTCTGAGATGCAGCCTGCGGCAGTAAAACAAGGCACGGGGCCCCCCATTGGTATGCCGTGCAGCGTCTATTCCTGTGTGGCCATGTGTGTTCATTGGATAGTGCAAAAAAAAAAAAAAAAAAAAAAAGAAAAAAGTGCCGTGGGTCTGTGCTGCTGTCAGCCGGGTACCTGTCTGAGCTGATCCAGGTGGATGTGCCGCTCTGCCTCTCTCTCTCTCTCAGTCTCTGTGCGTGCGTGTCGTTGAGACATCAGATGAGGCTCAGCCTGCAGCCTCGGGGCACGTGGATGAGCGATGTGAGCGGGGGAAAAGGAGGAAAGAGAAGTGCAGGGATGTAAAATTCAAGCCTCTGTTCCACAGTCCCGCTGTTTTCCGCAGGGACACAGCGGGACTGCGGAAGACTCGCTGCTGCCCCCGGGTGTCACGGCTGCACGCACACATCCTGGGCCCACGCTAACAAAGTGGTGGGAGTCGGAGACAACCAGCCTGGACGGACACGTACGAGGCCTGAACTGAACGCTTTCAAGGCAGGTTGTTGGAAGAAAACAGCTTGTCGCGTCTGTGAGTCATGTCATGTGTATTTAGCTCAGTGGTGCGATCGGTGTGACTTTTCTTCAGACTAAAATATCTCGCATCCATCTGAAAAAGCTCAGAACTAATCGATTTCAGGTGGTTCGAAGGATGGCCGTACCAGTCAGTAAATGGGGGTGACAGAGGCTGCGTTCAGACTGCAGGCGAATCTGATTCAAATCAGATTCCTTCTCAAATCTGAATTTTAGGGCTGACTGTCCACACTGTTTTTTAGCAAGTGTCCAAATGGGATCTGTTCAGACTGGGCCACATTCTTGACCCATCTGACAGGTTGCTGTAGCAACGACGTCGGAGCGGAGGCGTCGTCCAGCATAGCGTATAGTCAGTGACGTCATATCATTGCGACAGCGGCACTTGTTGCGATACATGTCCTGGAGCTTGGCTTGAATGGAGCTAATGTATCTCCCCACAGACTGATGAGCCAAAGAGTTTCCTCCTCTGTCCAGGGACTGCTGTTTTCTACTTCTTCTGTCCGCTCCATTGCATTACAGCTCCGCACCTGGAATGGCGCTCTCTGGTCTGGCACGTTGGGTCTTGCGTTGCGTAGAGTGACGTCACAGACAGTCAAAACCCATCGGTGTGTTTGGAGCTGTTCACACTGAGACGCATCTGTTCAAATGCCATTTCAAGCTACCTCCCCAATGTGGTTTCAACCTGTTTGGCAAAAATTGGATTATATGTGGTTTGACATGACTACAGAAGAGTCATCCGGTTTCAATCTGGATGGGCTAAAAATCGGATTTTGGCTGAACAAGGCAAGAGTCTTCAACCCAGATTCAGACTTGACTGACCTTCCAATCGAATGGTTGATGCAAATTCAAGTGTATTTATCAACATGTATTCTGATCATCTTTGTTTGTTTTGGAGAACATGTGAAGTAAAAAAATCGAAATAGTTCAGAACTGACCTCACACCCACTTCACGACCACTTCCACACAATTTCAAAAAACTAGACCGGATTCAGTAAATAGCAACAAGAACTCCAAACAGTAAAATGGAGCAGAGGAGAGATGGAGGAGAGACAGAGGAAGGCTTCTAGGAAGCGATGAGGGACCAACTTCCTGTTGCCGCACTGTAACTGCAGGTCTGAGGACTCTGCACTATTGTAATGAATGACTTACTGTCTTGCGGCGAGATAAATGTCAGACTGGCTGAGTTTAAAGTCCAAAATCAATGTTTACAATCTGGGACAATGAGATTGAACCGTCCTCCTGTGTAATCAGCCGCTTTCTATTTTCAAAATTGATTTGCGTTGGCATTTTTCACCAAATTAGCTATTGACTCGACTGTTTTGTACCAAGTCTGCACACAAACTTTTTTTTTTTTTTTTTTTGGACGATGCAGCGGTTCTTCTTCTCCTTCCTCTTGTTTTTCCCTAAGCCAATAATTCAATCCTTTGTGATTATCGTCACCTTAAACCTGTGGAAGACTTTTGCAAGCCTTCTGTCTTTGAGCGGGGGATCAGGCTGGCGCCGTTCCAGACACTTCAGCAGGCTCCCTCCCGTCCGCCTGTCTGTCCAGGCGTCTGTCTCTAATCTGTTTGTTCCTGCGTCTGTCTAAACCCGCTGCCTTTGTAGTTGGCTTACGACGCACAGACAGATACATTTCTGCCATCTTGATAAGCCGTTTACGCGCCCCTGTCTTTGTTTTTGCGGCACTCTTGGACGGTGTCTCGCCTTTGTAGTCAGACGGCGGCGGCGGCGACGACAAGCCCTTTCCGACACGACTGGAATCATGAAAGCGATGAGTCGCTCCGTGTGAGAGGCGGAGCGGCTCTGGTAACATGGTAACAATCACACTCAGAGATTCCACAGTGAGCGTTACTCGGCTCAGATGTCGCCAAACCCTTCTTAAAGCAGCTCTAGGTAACTTTTCGACCATAAAATTATGATTCCAAACTCAGTAAAGCGGTAGATAAACGATTAATAGGATCAATGGTGCCGCCTCTGCAGCGAGAGGGGGGTTGTGCCGGCTGTAACTGCACTGCGTAACTTTCAAGTGCGACCCGACACGCTGGACGAACCACTATGCGGCAACGTCACACGTTTATTTAGAGGCGGTTTTACATACTACTATTACAAATACATAAGATTATAAAATGACGGAATGGAACCCAATAAGTAACCTCGATGAAAGACAAAGTAATAAAAGTGTTGAACGTTTGCCACGACGTTATTGTCAATGTCTGTTTTGCATTTCATATTGCTGTTTTTCCTGAACACGTCTATTTGTATTTTCCCACATCAACAAACTAGCGCTGCAGCGTGTTCACTTCGTCACTTCGCCATTTCCACCGAAGGTTACCTAGAGCTGCTTTAAAGGGACTCACTGGGCCTCAGATAGCAGCTGACGTCATCAACAGCGATCTCAAAAGGGGGCGTGGCCAAGCCCGCCTGCCTGAAAAACCTCGAAATCAAAACATCGCAGCAGTTGCTGTAAAACTTGCTGCTGTTACCCGGAGCCAAGACGGAGGCAGAGTCAAAGTCTTAAGGCGCTCATAATGCTCAGTGTTGGAGTGGATACAGGCGGAGCAGGTTGAAGGGATAATTAACTAAAAAAACAAACATAAACAAACAAAAAAAAACTTAAGAGGCTGTGGCGGCATTTTCAAATCCATGTAACTGTCATGGAGTTTCACAGACGGAGAGGATTTATACAAGACACAACAAATAAAATGTGCAGAAGATTAAGATGTACGTATATATATATTATATATATATATAGTTTATATATACACACACATATGATACAATTATATTCAGAAGATATTTAGAACTCCTTGTCCTTGCTCATGTCTTGTCATCCAAACGTTTTGACTCGTCGCTCAGTTTGACTGAAAACAGGCGCATTAGCACCGTGTCATCAGCTAATGTATCAACTGCAGACATGAATGCATGAATCAGAGAATGCATCAAACACTGCAGCGCTGCTGCTTCCTTCAGCCGCTTTACACACTGTGGAACATCGCAGTGCACACGTACAGGAGTTGATTTTTCTTTGTATTTCTCCTGCCTTTCCAAACATATGAATAAATGAATAAGTGATGGATAAATATAAGACTTCTCGACGTCGTCAAAATAAACCGCCGCTGCCAGCTGTCGCCGATTCACTCAGAGAAGGCGAAGACCTGCTAATCAACGCCGTTTCGCAAACCTCCAGCTGACGCGTCGACATGTCAAAAACGTAAGAAATGCGCACATTCTTTTTTTTTTTTTTTTTTTATATCCCGCCCCCGCTTAATCTCAAACAGCAACGCAGGCACAGCGGTCTGGTGACAGGAGCCGTCGGTGTGAAGGCGCACCTGCTGTGTCTGACTTTCCGCAGTTGAGTTCCACCACAAAACGAAGACATTTTGCTCATATTCAACAACAGCGCCTCCACTGAGGTATTTGATCCGGTTGCACGGTGGTAAAAAAAACCCCAAACAACCAAAAAAACACAAACTATAATGACAAATAAATAACTGCAGAGTGATTAGTTATCGGTAATTAAACTGAAATGATTAACCTTATTTGAAATAAACAGGTTGCCATGTTGCTTTTATGATATCCCAGGTTCGTGTCAGCGTGACTGTAGGTGCGCAAACTGGGGCCTAGCGCTGACCATGAGAGCCCGCCAGGCCTTTAACGTTACCTAATTATTAAATGACAGGCTGTCTTACGCCGTGTGCAAGTTGGAGCGACTTGGCGCTTTCCAAACCAGCAGCCACAGGGGGCAGCAACGAGCCAACCGCGATCATCAAAACCGAAAAGCTCAATGTGCGATTTTCTGCTGTTGACATCAGCCCACGTATCCCACTTAGACGTACATGCACAAGTGACAAAGTGCGAACTCCAATCCAATCCAATTTAACAGAAGGAACGGTGATGATGTTCTTTCATGTCCCTCCTCCTGTGCGGTGAACACGTCCGCCCGGACACACACACACACACACACACACACACACACCTCTCAGACTGTCACTTTGCTCATCGCTGAGATCTACGATGCGATCGTTTCCCGCCGTCAAGTCGTAAAATGACGAATCGATGCAAAGGGGAAACGGCCGGCGAGTTCGGCGGAAAATATGAGTAACAAGCTCGGCGCGTTCCTGTCCAATACATCAGTCTGTCCCTGCTTTGTTTTGTTTATTCCGCAGACGGTGGCTGCGAGCGGCTTGAACTTCAAATTGATGTGTGTGCACGTGCGTGTTTGTGTGTCCGTGGACGGCCAAGCAGCATCATTCAGGCTGAAGGCCAGACTTTTACACTGACCTTTAGTGAACCCTCATCAACCTCCCTGTCTCGGTAAACACACACACAGGCGCGCACACACCAGATGTCTATTTTCGCACTCTTACACAGCCTGCCAGTGTGCGTGGGTCTGCTGCGTGTGTGTGTGTGTGTGTGCTTGCGCACTTGCGTGACAGCTGGAGAGCCTTTTCGCTAAACGCGGCCGTTCTCACCTCCACTTAACCTGGAGGTAAACATCCCTTCATCCACCAGTCAGGCCACCGCAATGCCCGCAGCCCAGGCGCCGGCGAGCGAACAGTGAATAACGGCCACCGCACGGCGCCGCTGAGCGCTGCTCCGCCGGTGGAGGCCCGGGATCGTGCGACGGCTGCTCGACAGGAACCATCTGGTCCAAACACCCTCGGCCGCCGCCCCCCAGTGAAATTTTGGCAAACAGCGAAAGGTTTGAACGGCAGGCGACAGTGACCGAAATGCAGGACGTCCCTGATAAATCCACCAATCACAAGGTTGCCTGGAAGGGTCTCGTTTGATTGACAGGGACCCCACTTGGCAAACGCAGGAGCTGCAAACCTCCAGTGGATATTGCAATATTTTCTTTTTCTTTTTTTTTTAATTATTTTATTTTTAACCTTCATTTAACCAGGTAGATCCAACTGAGATTAAGAACCTCTTTTTCAAGATAGGCAGCAGCAAATACAAAACACAGTTACAAATTGCACATTTACAAATTTCACACAGATAAAAAAAAAAACCAGCTGAAATAAATTCAAAGTAAGCAAGCAGATGACAAAAAACAAGTACATGTTGTGGATTCTGCCACAAACGTTCGCAGCTTCAATTTAAAAGTCCTCAAAGAAATGAAGCCTGTTAGTTTCCAGTTATTTTGCAACATATTCCATGCTAGAGGTGCGCTGAACTTTTTACCCAGTTCAGTACGTGCATATGGAACAGAAAGCAACATGTGACCTTGAGAACGGAACGAGTCAGGGCCAGGACTTCCCCGTGCGATGAGTGAACAAATATAGGAAGGCAATAGTCCGAGTATTTCAGACCATCCAACCTTGGAGTTTAGCTCACAGTGGAGTGTCAATGGTTTACAGTTGGTAATGAACCTCAAAGAATCCAGCCAAGCACTGGTAAGAAGGTAGCAGCAACAAGTTGCTCTTTTGCATTATAAAGAAAAACATGACTTATTTTGAAAATAAAACCCCAGTTTTATCCTCAGCTTGATCACAAGCTTGTCTCTATGCTGGTTGAAAGCGAGGGCGTCGTCGATTACGACACCCCAGGTATTTATGCTCGTGAACCACCTCTGTTTCATTTCCCTCCAGAGTGGCCACTGGGGGAATAATTTGTGGCCTCTCCTGGAATTGGAGAACAGCGTAAGCTTGGTCTTGTCTGCACTGAGAACGAGTATTATAAATAAATAAGAAATATTTGCTACTCCGCAAGCCCTAAAAATAGTTAGTTTAGCCCTCTGTTTATGGCCTTCAGCCAAAACATAGCTGTGATTGGCTTGACCTGATGTAGTCATTACAGCCTCAGGTTTGCCAACGTTTGATTTGTGTATAATATATTATGCACATTTTTTTTTTGGCTTATTTCCAAAATACGGAAAGATTGAATCCAGTTTTAAAACTCGGCATCGAACTGATGACACTGATTTTCTTCTTTTGACTTCTTCCTCTAGAAAAACGCCAGAGCGAGAGAATTGGTGGAACTCGATATGGCAGCTGTTACATCCAACCTCGTGTCTTTTATTTATTTTTTTTTACATCTCCATCCTGGTGCCAATCACGCGCTGTCCGCGGCCAATCAGCTTGCACGGCTGCGTCCACCCAGACAGACAGACAGACAGACGGCGGGATTCAGATCCCATCGCCGCGGCCAGTTTGTCCTGTGATCAATATTCCCTTTGTGTGTTTGTCTGAACATTTATTCCTCCTCAGTCCGTGTCTGTCTCCCAGTCTGTCTCCCAGTCTGTCTGTCTGTCTGTCTGTCTGTCTGTCAGCGCCTCAGGTTAATCTTTTCATCCTCAGCCTCAGCCCGGCTCTGCCACTCTGCTTCCCTGCAGCCCTCGTTTGACCCTTCCGACACACTGTTGCAGCTGAATTTCATTTTTATTTCGCTCTTTCGTCAGTCAGTCAGTCAGTCAGTCAGTCAGTCAGTCAGTCACATTGGCGACTGAGCATCAGCTCAAAAGTTCCCCATAATAATGTGCTCAATCTGAATCGAGGAGGAAGTTTCTCCTCCACTATTACGGAGCACAGAGTCTCCTAATCACGATCAGTTATTCCTCCCAGGAAAACAGACGAGATGTTTTTTTTTTTGTTATTGTTTTTGTCATGTTTTTTCGTCTTCTAAAACCGAGCAGAAGGAAAATATGCCCCCCCGGACGACGGTGGCCGTCTCTTGAGTCGCGTCCTGAGCTCAACTCGTTCCGCCCGCCCGCACTCGCAGAAAACACAGGGGAATAAAAAAAACAAAAAACAAACAAACAATGAAAAGCCAAGGAGAAGTCTGGAACACAGCTTTGCCTCCCTTTCATTAGTTTGCATCAAGCGCGTCTCCATCACTGCAGCGCAATGACGGCGACGGGATCCGCGTGGCTGGCATCAGACGGAGCTTTGAAAAGCGTATCGTCCGTATCGAGCAGCCAACATTGGACAGGTGCAACAGGAAAACCAAGAGGTGGCGATAGTGAGCGGGTGGTGGCCAACCAGGAAAAAGCAGAACTGGTAAATTACTGCTACCTGGAAGGTAGCAGGTAACAGAGTGGATGGTCCAGAAACTGAAGATTCGAGGCACAATTGAAAACACATGAATGATAAATACTACTACTACTACTACTACTACTAATAATAATAATCATAATAATATTGATAATAAGATAAGTTTTTTTTAAACTCCTCAAACTTTTTATTTTTTTGTTTTTTCCAAGACCCTCGGGTCTGCATGCAGACAAAAGGCCAAATGTGGTGTGGGGACGAGGCCTTCGTCATGTCTTGCATGAAATTAAAATAGAAATGAAATGTTTTTTTTTTTTTGGGGGCCGGCTCGGAATGCATCATTACCAAAATTACAGTCAAAGTTAACTTTGCGGCTTGTTTTTAGGAAACCCCCGGGCGCCGAGAGAGACCCACTGATGCAAAATGCATCAAACCGCAAAGTTTATTCTGGGCTTTAATTCAGTCGAAATGATCCGCACTAATGAGCGTTTTCACTCCGGCTGCTCTGATCAGGCCAGGGAAAGTATAAATAAAATATATATGTACAAAAATAACAAAATGGAATTTTGGATTCGATGTTGTTTCATTGAACGAGTGGCCTTGATTTATGTCAAGACTACACAGACGCACACGCACACGCACACACACACACACACAGGGAACATTCATTCATTGATTCAGTGTGTCAACAGGAAGTGAGAAATCCTTCCTGTTTTCCTGCCACTTGTCTTTGCTGATCAGAACTTGGCTTCGTCTGCCACCTGCTTTATGAAAAACTGATACGGCGATATGGAGGAACTGAGCAGCTAGTTATTATATATATACAATAACTATGTATACTATGTATATATACACACACACATAGTTATTGTATATACCTATGTATATATATACATATATATATATATATTTTTTTTCTCTCTCTCTCATTTGCTCTTATAAAATCACACAAAGTCACCGTTACAAACTGGGAAAAACGATGAAAACAAAAATTAAGGGTCTTGACTTGGTTAAACGCTTCCCAGATATTCTGCTGTGTGTGTGTGCGTGCATAAAATAAACTTATACTCGGCTTTGTTTTCACCAGCACCATCGGACGAGTCAACCTGCATCCGGGCACATATTCTACCTCAATTACCCACAATTCCCCTCATCAGTTTTTCTTCCTTCTAGCCCTAATCAACAGTCTGTTTAGCCGTCTTCACTCCACCTCCACTTTTTAGAACTCCCATGAGAGCACTTTGTTTTTCGCCTAACATTTGGAAGGTCCAGCGAAGCATCGGTTTTCGCAGGAGGCTGGAAACAGAGGGCTAAATATGTATTTTTTTTTAAAACTGATAATTGATTAATGGGATGATGTGATTGGATCTGACAAACATTACAGTGTTTTGATCAACTCCGGATAGACATGTTCAGTCTCTGATTTCACACAACATTATTTACAGTTTTGTGTTTGTTTACGTCAGGAGGATGCTCTCCAAAAGTTTGACTCTGACAGAAGTTCCAAACATACTTCTGATGACATTTTGGCCCATTCAAAGCCTCGGGGCGGCCTCTGTCCTCTCGAGTTTGTATTTTGTATTTTTTCCTGTAAGCTGGCTTGAAATCAGCTGACCTCAGATGGTCAAATCCCATTCTGGAGGGGCGCCCCCATGCAGAGCCGGGATCAGGGCTCTCCCTGTGAGGCTGATGACTCTGCACTGAGGGCCGCGGTGGCCGCCGCGGCTCCCAGCGGCTGCTCTGACCCCGCGGCCGCTAGTTAGCCGCACACCTCTGAGCTGTTCAAAATGGATCGGATGCTTTTGTCTCGCAAAATGAAAGTGTGTGAGGGTGGCGCAGAAGTCTTTGATTTTTGAAAATGTACAAAGGCTGATTAAATAAGATTATGAAGAAAACTGCACAAAACACCAGCAGACTGGAATTTAATTTACCACGGGAACATTTTGGAGAATTGCATTAAAGATTTTACATAAAGTTTTAGGGAAAAAGTTTCGACGTACAAATTTTGTTATGAGGTGTTTTTTGTTTCGGCCCAAAAAAAATAAAATAAAATTATGTGCAAAAAAATTGATGGATGACTTGGCGGAGGATTTGGCAAAAGTAGTTGTGAAGTGAATAAAAATGTTGGACGCGCATGCCGATGGCGTCTCGTCCTCCAAACACGTGACATCATGGCTCTTGGCAACATCAGGCTGCAAAAACAGGTGCAGGTCACCAAAATATTCCTCTCATCCAGCCAAAAGATCCGGAAGTATCTGGAGCTCCTGCTCTGGTTGCTCCACCCTCTCTTTTCTTGCTTTGTGAGTTCCTCTTCCATCTTCTGCAAATCATCACGTCACCTGTCGGTGCATCACTTTGATCGCCATCTACTGGCAGGAGCGGCGTGGTTCACCTGCTGCGAACCACTTGATGGGGAAAAAAACCGCTTCAGTCGTGTTTTGTGCTTTCCCCCTTTGACTGACAACCGTCGCGACGATTTTCTCTTGCCGCCGGATCCGACCTGGAGTTTCTGATCCGATCTCTCCGTTGCTCTCCTCACCTCCACCCACCTCCCGCCGCTCATTTCTCCGCCTCTTGCCTCCATTATGCCTCCACCTACTTCCTGCGGCAGCGCCGTCTCCCTGTAATTGCTATAATTGTTCGGTCCAGAAGTGCGTGTGCGTGTGTGTGTGTGTGTGTATAGCAGGTGTCACAGCACTTAGAGCTCCGCATGGATGGACGTTCAACACATAGAGAGCAGGACGTCGACTTGACTCACTAGATCCAGTGTTCAGGCGTCAAGAAACGTGACGTCTTCCTCAAAATGCCCCTTTTCCCCTCCTCTCTCTTTGCTGGCTTTTGATTGGCTCGCATGATAAATAGAGTGAAACCTTTGTATGAGGAAAAATAACCTTCAGGAATCCTTCAGACTGGTCAAGTCGCGCACTCGCTGGTGATCAGGTAACGAGTCGGAAGCTGCAACCACTTTTAGAGTTTTTTTTTTCTTTTTTAAAGGACCAATCCCCTCACCAGCTTCATATGCAAATGAAAAGCAACTGAAGTGAAGTAAATTCCAGAAAGATTTTTGACGCAGCGTTTTAGCTAGCTCGGGACTCCCTTTTGATATTTGGCTTCACTTACGGAGGATGAAGGGTGCCAGTGAGGAGGTGCAGGGGTTTCCTTCCCATCGAGGAGGTTTGAGCTCGGCGGCTAATCATATTTTCTGATGCTGGTGTGATTACTTGTTAAAATTGAGGGATTTTTTTTTTTTGAAAGTGAACCTTTATTTTGCATCCGCGGCCGACGTCCGGCCGAAATAGGAGAAGCACAGCCTTGTTGTTTTCCCCCCCGAGTCCGAACTGGCTCAGTGTGAAGACGCCGCGCTGAACCGGCGGTGACTCATGTTCCGACGGCGAAACACGTCGGAGGGATAATTGGGCGGTGCGTTATTAAAACACAGCTTCGGGCCAATATGCTGGAGATTGTCCCGACCGTCACAACACAGATGCTTCTCCGATGACTCACAACCGCCTGTAATTCATTTACCAAAAACATTACGTCCGGTGCTTCGCCGTTCCGCCGTAGGCAGAAATTCCATTTTGGGGCGGCCCAGGGCAACGTCTAATGGGAAATATTTTCCCTAAAAAAAAAAAAAAAAATAAAGTTAAACTCAAGTAGAATAAACTGAACAAAAGCGTTACTGTTACCTGTAACATTTATGCCTTTGAACGACGAAGGGGGAGCGTTGATGAGCCAGTCTGTTAGCTAGCTAGGTGACGACCCACAGCCCGCTGCTAGGCTAACTGTCAGAAGCTGGGGGACCGGGATCGACCTTGGCCTTATCGTGACTGCAGCTGATGTGGGATTGGAAGGTGAATGTCTGAGGGAGGGGCTTAATAAATGTTCTGGAGGAGTGGTTCTCAACTGGTGGAGTCTCAGGACCTACTTTTTTTTCATTATTATGAAGTGACCAGTGTTGTCTACTGATTAATTCTTAAAAAGTAATCTAATTACTTCTTCAACTACTTTGTCTCATAAGTAATCAATTACTAATTACTTTAGTTAAAAAAAGATAAAGTAACAGTTGCTCAGTGCTTTGGAATGAACTTTATTAAAGTGCAAATTGTGCAATTCCAAATATTGCCTCTGTCCTCTTAACATGAATGAATGTTTGCTCTCTGAACACAAACTGCACATTTCACAGAACAAACTCATACACAGCACTGGGGCCTTTTGCACAGCCCATATTGTTAAAATAATTAGAAGCACAGCAGTTGAAAGATCTCTACTGTGCAGAGCACTGCTGACTTACTTGTATGGTTTAAAAAACAAAGGAAACTGCCCATGAAGCCGCGACCCAATCAGAACAGCTCCACGACCCACTTTTAGGTCGCGACCTACCGGTTGAGAACCACTGTTTGGGAGACTTCCTGCAGACTTGGCCCGCCGGGCCCGATACAAGCAGGAACAAAGGTCTCCTGCGCAGAGAAACCGCTTGAAAAAAGCGGGTAATTGTAGAATCACTGAAGAAGAAAAAAAAAAAGAAAGCCCGGAGAAATCCACGCTTTGTTTACGCTCTAAAGAGATGTCAGGGAGTGACGTGTGAGCCTGAGCGCTGTGATAATTGACGATGATGATGATGATGGCGACTGCCGAAGGAGCTGAACTCACGCTGAGCGTCGCCGCTCTCTGCTGATCAATGGCTGGCGAAGATGTGAGCGGAGGAGGAGGGGGAGGAGGCGGAGGAGGAGGAGGAGGAGGAGGAGGAGAGAGACAACAAACACATCAAGCCGAGAGAGCCCGAGTGAAAACACGACGCGGGGAGCAGAGACTGTCGTAATTACAGCCTCCTCTCTCCCCTCCTCCTCCTCCTCCTCCTCCTCCTCCTCCTCTTTCCTTCCTTTAGTAAATAAATGAGCATCAATTAGCCTCAGCCACTTGTTCCCCACAGCCGGGGTGTCAGAGAGCTAATTATGATTTTTCATCTAAGCACTGGCGCCGCTGCCGTCTCGACACCTTCCCTCAAATCTTCCGCTCCCTTCATCTCGGTTCAGAGTCGTGTAAGAATGGTAATTTTTTTTTTTTTTTGCCTCCCCCCTCGACCTCCGACCTGCTGAACCCGCTGTTTATGCAAGCGGAGCCCGTTTCAGTTTTCTTGTTTTTGTCTCTAATTTTTGATTTCTTTTTTTTTTTTTTTTCTATTTCGAAGGATAAAAGCTCAGGTGGATCGCTACAAAGTTTAACAATTTAGCAGTCTTACTTTGATGGTGATATTTAACCTTTGACCTTTTAAAGTCTATCTATCTATCTATCTATCTATCTATCTGTCTGTCTATCATGTGGCTTCCCTGATTGGTCCTGGTTGGATCGCTACAAAGTTTCCCAAGTTACCACCCTTATGTTGATGGTGATTTTTAACCTTTGACCTTTGAAAGCCTATCTATCTATCTATCTATCTATCTATCTGTCTGTCTGTCTGTCTGTCTGTCTGTCTGTTTGATTGGTCGTCGCCGTTTTCCTGGAGGAATTTCAGAACTTCAAACTCAAACTCCTCCATCCTGATGATTCCACCTGGATGATTCCTGCGTGCTGCAACGTGGACTTGCTGGTGCAGCAATGTGGCTTTGTTTTTGTCGACCTGCAGTTGTGCGTCGCGTGCACTTTTTTCCCCGTCTTTGGCCGCCACGCTGTGGCGCGGCCCGCCTGTGTGCTCAGCTGCAGAACGCGCTGCTGTTGGCCGTCGCGGTTCGTTTCGTCTCCTAACGACCGCAGGGTGAACAAACAGTCGTTTCGCCCGCTCGTGTTGTTTTTTTTTCTGCTTTTGCAGGCTCGCCGTGCACCGTGACGCCGGTGCTCCTGCGGCAAAACGGCGACTTGAACCTGGAAGCGACGCCTCCGAGAGCTCCGGGTGAAGACTTCACCACCGGGGTTGTCCCCGGTGTTGTGTGTCAGTGACGCACTACAGACTTCAACTGCTCCGTTCCTGCCCTCCGCTGTCAGCAGAACCTTGCGCTCCGGCCGTGTTTGATCATCGGCGCTCCCAGTGCGGCCGGCCGGCCGTCTGTCCGTCCGTCCCTGCTCGCCGGTCGCTCGCCTCGTCTTTCATCTGATCCGCCGCCGCGTCTGAGACGACAAACACGACATCATGGAGACCCGAGCAGTCCTGCAAACCCCCCCGCGACATCTCGCCAGCTAAGGAGTGAACACACACACACACACACACGCACACACAGGCAGCTGGCACGACACACACTCCTCCTCTTGTCCGCTGACACTTACACTGAGGGCGACTCTCTGCTGCTGTTGAGATCAGTTGGCTTCTTGCTGCCACAGAAAAATGTCGCGACCCTGTTGTCATGCGATTCAAGTCCAGAGAAGTTTCCAGGATTTTCAGGAGGCCGATCTAAAGAGAATCTCGTACGGGTACGTTTCATTCTGCGTGAGAAAGCGATGACATAATTGTTTGTTACTGCCAAGCAGTGGTTGTTAGAATTCATGACTGTATCAAATATAATGGTATGTTAATGATGATGATAACTCTGAGGAGAGGAAAAACAAGGAGAAGAAGGAGAAACAGAGTCAGAAAACTGCAGCTGTTCGAAGAGAGTTTAATATCATTGCGGCATATGAATTAATTCCACCAATTTAGGCCAATAGGGGCCGCTGTGCCAGCGACAGTGGTTTGCCATTTACCCACGACTTTTGAAATTGGTTCCGGCTTGAACTTCCGGAACGCTCACTTCCTGCAGGGGGCGCTGAAAAACAAAGCAAAACAAAACGAACACAATCTAGACAAAGCCTCAAGTTTCCATCCACTCAGCCAAACAACATGCTGGGGGAAAACTGGCCAAGCTGTTTATTCCCACCTGTACATTTCATTCCAGGAGGCTGAGGTGCAATTACCCAGAGTTCCCTCTGTCCTCCTTCTCCTCCAGCGGCATTCCCCCCCCGGCGGCGCCGCCGCCCTCTGATCTTTGCGGCCGTCCGCCACGCGGCCGACCCCTTGGCCGCATCGCCCGGCGCCATAATGATCCTGCACTGTCCTGCCGTCTCCTGTTTGACCGCCGGGCTACGTTCTCGCACTCGCCCACCTGCTCGCGTTCTCTGGCGAAGAGCAACCCGATAAACAGCCTGTAGTTATTGACGACCTCAGCGGAGCATCCAAAGAGACGCTGGAACCCTGACCAAAGCTGAACAAAGCAGAAGCTGCCTGACGTGGCAGCTGCAGGTCCAGACTAGTGGCCAAAGTTTATACTGCCATTAGACTGCCCCTTTAAGAGGGTGGCGGAGACTCCGAGGCTGTGGGGATTTTTGCAATGCGCATATTATTTGACAGCAAAAAAAAAAAAAAAAATTCCGTTGGAAATTAAACGTCCGGCGATTGACGTTTGCACCATCGTTACATTAGCTGCATTTCCATTACCACTAGAATTGTACAAAACCTAAATATCGCAATAAAAAACTGGTAATGGAAATACCTACATTTCGTAGGTTTCGACGTATCGATAGAGAGGCATATCGCAAAAGCGTCATGGAAACACTTTTTCGCATTTACGCGTCGCCGGACGTGACATACGGGGTCACGTGACCAGTTCACCTAAAGTGAAAATGGCGCGTTATGTTTGGACGGAGGAGAAGACGGAATTATTTTCACAAGTAAAAAAAAAAGAGAAAAATATAGCAACCATTCTTGACAGCAAACAAACGTAAACAAACAAAAGCCAACGTAATTCTCGTAAATCTCGCAGGAGGGGATTTTACCAGAATTATGGCTGATGCGCTTCACACCATTCCATGGAAACGCCTGCAAATCGCAATTGAGTAAAACCACAGCGCCACCTAAGGGCTGGCGAAAGTACTTTCCAGCGTTTCCGTGTACGAGTGTATATTTTTGGAGACGTGTAATCTCTTTGTTTTCAAATGCTTTTCTTAACACACTCAGTTTTTTTTAGCCACTGCAGAGGCGCAGAAGAGCCGGGTTGCCAGGTTGCCGACCCCCGACCTATACTTTGAGATGATGAGTTGAAGGATATTTGTGGTTATAATCACAGCTGTTTTCTGAGACTTTTCACCCCCAACGAAATTAGAACCATCCCTGCTACTCCGTTCCGAGGTCCAGAAGAAGTGTGCTTTTTTATTTTTTTTTACACTCATGTAAATCCGCAGGGGCAACGGCAGCAGAAGCAGCAGGGTGCTGACGTGCAAAGGCACACATCACAACACAACCGGCCTGGGCTCCCGGGGGGCTAAAACACTTTGATGGATGGGTAATTACATGTAGCGAGAAGAACGCCTGCTACGCTAAGTGTGATTGAAGCGGTCGGAGGCGGAGACTCGGAGGAATCCATCAGATTCACGTCAGAGCTCATTCAGGGATTCGACTGCTCCAGCTCTTTTATATTATTGTGATTATTACTGTTATTGTTCATCGCGTCTCCTCTCATTCCTCCACCTTCTTGTCACTTTTATGTGCCCTCCTTCCTCCAGCCTGCCCGTCTACTATCAGCCCGCTCTCGCCATCCAACCCAACCCCCATCCCGAGGGACGGAGAGACTGTCAGCTTGTAAAAAGTTGGAGGACCAGTTTCCACAGATATGGTCTTGCAATAAAACAAACAAACAAACAAACAAAACAAAAGACACAACAACATACAGACAGACTTGTGATAATAGCGAAGGTGGATCATGTTTCGTTGCGACATGCTGATGTATCTACAGTATTTGTGTTTATAAAGTCTCTGCACCAAGCTTTAAATCCTGGGCAAAGTTTTTCATATTACTTCATAGCCACCCTGGCTACTCCTGTCGCAATCAACCGTGGATGCACTCCCACAGGTTTTATACTTAATTATAATAATAATGCTAACAATGGTAACGACAATAAACGGAATGGAAATGAGGTTTAAACGCCCTGGTTTTGCTGCATTGCAGAGGGTCGAGGTCAGGAGAGGCGTGTGGATCCTTTTGTAAAGGCAGCAGAGAAATAAAATATGACGAGAAGCTCTCGCCGCCTCCCTGCGAGGCCATTGTGTCTTCAGCGGAGCCTCAGTCAATAGAGCGCAGATAGGACGTGTGTGTGTGTGTGCGTGCGAAGAGAGAGAGAGAGAGAGAGAGAGAGAGAGAGAGAGAGAGAGAGGGTGAAGGTGTGTGTGAGGACTTTATGGTGCAGCGGTGGCTGATTGGCCAGATACATCAAGAGGAAATCATGCGAGGGCTTCCTTCCCCTCCTCCTCATCATTTTCTCCCTCCCTCATCCATCCTCCTCACCACTCTGTCCCCTCTCATCCACCCTGGCAGTTCAGATGGAATGTCACACATAACCACTGGATTTATTTCACATGTCCACCCCATGGAAAACATTTAGAAAGGAAGTTTCCCCCAGGTGCTGGAAGTCTGAGACTTCCTGCTGGCCGGTGGTGGCTTCCTGTTCTTTGCCATGACTAAAAACTGAAGCTTTCCTCCTTAAAAAAGGAGTTCCGGTAACGCTTGATATTACACTCCTTGTAATGAGCATTAGTTCATAGGTAGTAAGTACCCTATAAGATGCTTATTAACATTAATAAGTGTTAATGATAAGTAACGCTTTATATTACACACCTTGTAATAAGTGTTAGTTCCTATGAACTAAGGTGTGTATTAAGTACCCTATAAGCTGTTTATTACCATTAATAAGCGTTAAGGTCCTTGTAAAAAGCATTAGTTAATAGTTGATAAATAACGCTTTATACTACACTCCTTGTAATAAGCATTAGTTCATAGGTAATAAGTAACCTGTACTATTACCTAATGCTTATTACAAGGGCCTTAACACTTCTTAATGTTAATAAGCATCTAAAAGGGCACTTATTACCTATTAACTACTGCTTATTACAAGGAGTGCTCAATAAAGCGTTACTGGAGTTTGTTGGATCGCCTTATTTTCTAGTGTCGTGCTGACGACCCGCGTGTTCGTTTAATGAACAGTCTTAGGAGAAGAACGCTGATTTTATCTTTAGTATGCTAATTCAGAATACAAGTATACAGAGCTCTGGGTCGAGTTCAAGCCTAACGTCAACAAGTGCTATCAGGTCCTGAAGTCTGACTGACTCTTTGTCCCCTGGTCAGTCTTTTTAGACAGAGAAGATCCAGTTGTTCTCGCTGGCGCGCTCAAATTACGTCCTCCTCTGATTGGCTCTCTGGTCTCCGCATCCCAGCCTCATTGGATGTTGCTGCTGCCTTTGTTCCCAGATGCAGGCTGAGGTCCGAGGTAGAGATGCTTGGTGGTGGGAGGCTGGATCCTCTCTCAGCCTGGTCCCGCGGGTCACCTAAAGTCACTGTTTTACGATGGGTGATTCCTGTGTCCTCTCTTAGGCATCATGTTACTCTATACAAAGCTTACAAGGCACATTATGCATACATTGCCCATCTTATGAATGGGTTAACTGACTGGATTAAACACATTCATACCACTGATTATATGATTATGCCTATTTATATCAGTGAGTATATGATTATGCTCAAGCATCTCGATTAAAACATAACGTTACCTTCAAGTTCCTTCAGACAGATTCCATCTCTTCCCGTTAGCCACAGGGTTCCCTCTGTAGAGCAGGTGGGGCTTTTCTGTGCTTTAACATATTTTGCCGTTCAAAAGGCAGAGAAGAAGCAGGGGGAAGCTCATTGGAGGAGCGACGCTGCGTGTGCTTGTGGGAGGAGACGAGAGGCAGCCACAAGGGGAAAAACTCTTTGGATTTAATGGCCTTTGTTGAGACTGAAACATAAACGAGAATGACCTGCACGCTCATGCGCGCGCGCACACACACACACTGCATCAGAGCGGCTGGTTCAGATGGAGGTCAGATAAACGCGCTGTAAACACAGTTGTGTGATTAAAAGGCTTAGTGACAACGGAGAGTCGGTGCCTTGCGGGCAGCTGGAAATGGAGCAAGGCAGGGATTGGACTTAGAATAAAGTAATGACAACATTTATAGTGAAACGGCAAACATAAACAGAAAGAAAGAGACTTTTTATTTAAAGTAACAGCATTTTTTTTTTTCCTGGATCATTCTTTTTTTTTTTTTTTTTAAGTTAGAAACCCGTATTTTTGAGTCCACTGAAGCTGCTTTGCATCACTAATTCATGCCAACATACAAACACCAATTCTTTTTTAGCTCTGTGTATACAGCGCGCCGCTAAAAACCGACGCTTCGTTGGACCTTCCAGCACTTTTCTGGAGTCGTCAGACCCGCCCACCTGGAAGAGGGGATCAGTGCCCTTTGTGACATCACAGCGGGCCGTCCTCCACCACTGCGTGATTGAGAGCAGACCAGACAAACAGGAACTTGTTAGCGTTAGAAAAATATTGGTAGAGTGACTTTTGCAGTGTGTATTCATTCCCCCCCCCAGTGACCCTGAGTTTTTATTCAAATCCAAGATGCCGTTATTCCATTCAGTCGGAGCGCCAACTCTGCCCCGTGTCTAAATGAAAAATCAAACCAACCCACGAGGAGCCCACAAAAAACATCAAACAAATCGTCCCCTAACTGATGCCTTCTACACAAGCAGCTCAGTGGAAGTTCACAGGAAGAGAGGAAGAGGAGGAGGAGGAGGAGGAAGGCTCGAGAGACGCCGCCGTCGCCCGGATTGGAGGCGTCTCACCGACTCACCTCGGATCTCCCTCCTCCACGTCTACTCCTTCGCCCCCGCGAGCCATCCGTCACCTCCTTCCGCCGACAGCTCCACCTGCTCGGCTCCATCTGGAAGTCAAAGCAGCCCTGGAAGTGGACGGTTGGAGCTGGTGATTATGACGACTAATTGCACGTTTTCCCAAAAATAATTGATAGTGATAAATTGCGCACAGGCTCGCGCACACACACGCGCACAACATGCACACACGCAGAGTTGAAGCCAGTTTGTTTCGCAGTGAAAGGAAAAAAGTCGTCGTCCTTGGCAGCTCAGACTTCACTTTCTGTCCTTTTTATTTATTTTTTTATTCACTCATTCATTCTCTGTTAACACCGAGCGGGTATAGCAGTGGCTCAAGGCCACAGACTGGACCGCATTTTTTTGGATTGCATTGATTTGGATGCATTTTTATTTTCTCTTTGATATTTAGGATAATTGGGACCTAATTTGAGCTAATTTTAGTTTCTGAGATATTACATATTTCATACATATTTATACACATCCATATTTTACAAAATTGAACTTCCATAAGAAACATTGAACACTCCTATTCATATCTGAACAAGAATCAACCATGAAATTTGTTTGAATTATTTTTTTACCTGGGAGCAGCCATCTGAACTCCTGGGTAGGTTGTCGGCCATCTTGAATCTAACATGCGATGTGTTGTACTCTCCTTCCACCACTAGGTGACAGTTTGATATTCTCGTAAGTGGACACCAGGCCCTTGTGGACCAAAATTTAATCTTGTAGTCTCAACGGCCGAAAATGCGATGTCCACACATGTGGATGCCAGGTCTTAGGAGGTTAAAGGTCACGATGGAGGCGAGAGACCGCAGTCAGCCCAGTCAGTGTGCAGGGAAATCATATTGGAACTAGACCTTCTGATGAAATAAAGGCTACAACACACCTGAAAACATCAATTTTTTGTGCTTGTGCTTTTATTTTGTAATCTTGGAGCACAGGAGGTACAGACTACCAGAAGCCAAACTCATCCTCCTGATAGTAGAACCAAACCTGGCTGGTCCAATCAAACCAACCCTTGGAATCTTCCCTCTCCTCTTCCTCCCTCGTCTTCCTCCCTTCTGCTGGTTTCCGTCTCGTTCGGCTCCAGTCTCGTTTGGCTTGTGAGCTGGCGTCAAATCCTCCCATTCCGTGCTCAAATGAAAGTCTCATTGATGGAGGATTAGTGCGAAGCGGCTTCTTTTCTCTGTCTCAGCCGACTTAATAGAATGAGAGAATTAAGCTGCGACTATCTGGTGGCCGAGCGGTGATGGACACTATCAGATGGCGGAGGCTTTGCTTCCCGAAAACCAAACAGCATGGAAGATATTTCAAACAGCACGTAGACTTGCGCCACCTATAGGAAGCAGGCACATTCATTTCAATGAAAAAAAAAAAAAATGTTTTTGACTTCCGCATTGATGGGCCAATAGTGCATGCGCAGTAGTGTCACTTCCCATCATGCCTCTGCAACTCACATGATCTAGTTGGCCAATCAGATTGATCCTGGAGAACGTCACTTACAGACACGTCAGGATGCAGCCAATCAGAACGAGCTGAGTCACAGCAGCACGTACGACGTTGTGACGTCACGCTGGGAATAAACTCTTTTCTGGTGATTTTCTGGCCTTTAACATTTTTTTTAAACGACTAAAAAACCGTAACTGAAAAATCTACAATAGAAAGATTTGCTATGAATCGCGTTTCAGGTCATAGTCTTCCTTTCGTTTTAAAGGCGTTTATTTTTGTATTGCTGTCCATGGGAAAAATACTTTTTGGGGCCCATGGGATTTTTTTTGATGCAGTACCTCGAATGGCCACTGGGAAATATCGGCACGCCGCCATATTGCCAGTTCTTACAATACATCCACGATAGGAAGTGCAAGTTTTGGCTCCACGTACCCAAGACTAAACTAGAGTCTAAACTGAACTTGGAATCGCAGCAGCTGAAAGGTTGAGACTGAGCATCGTCAGCGTGCGGCGGCGACGAAAGTCAGCGGCGACATGTGGCTTCTATTATTGATAAAGCATGTCACGTGCAGTGAAAACAGAGCGCGTTCTGAGCCTCCCATTCAAAAATAGTCACTCCAGTGAAGCCTTTTTGCTTTGCTTTTATTTTTGCAGCAGTAACGACAGCGGCAGCAGCGGCAGCAGGCAGCGGCAGCAGCTCTCGGGGAACGACGGCTGTCAGCCGCGTCTCAGAACCGTCTCACCTGCCTGCCGGCTTGACACTTAAACCCAGATTAGCATCGGTGCTTAATGTCTGCCAGTCCATCCAGGAAGCATCTTCCCGCCCGTCCATCCCGCCGCCTGACGGCTGACGGCTGACGGCGCCGCTCACTCATGGCTTCGGCTGAAGGTCGGAGCTGACAGTCATCCCGTCTCGCCGTCCGTCGTTTGGATCTGAGGACCGAAATGAAAATCTTTGAAAAGTTGCGAGAAATTCTCGGAAAATCCAACAGAGCGTTACAAAATAGACATACGGTCTGTTATGTCATAAGGGGCACCTCTACCAGCTTGGGGTCTCAACCGCTGAATTCACAAATGGACATTGTTTTAAAAATTTGTGAAATGTAAAAAAAAAAGGAAAAGAAAATATGAAAAATTATTTTTGCCCCGAATAGTAAAGGAAGTGGGATTTTTAGTTTTACAGAATTGGCTCTAGAGATCTTTTCGATGTTTCAAGTGTGTGTGTGCATGTATTTGTGTGTGTGTGTGTGTGCGCGCGCGTGCCGAGCGGCCCCTGATTTATTGATCGACCAAAGTCTGGGAGGCAGATTTGAAGTGACAACTACAGACAGACGACACGCACGGGCGTCACTGCGTGGAAATGCACATCAATGAATCATCAGCGTATGCGTGGATGTGAGAGACAGAGACTCCACTCCGCAACGTGACAATAAACACTCCCCTCCACCCCATTACAGGATTACATAACATGCACATACAAACAGACGCAGCAGCGCAAGCGCCGTCGCGGTCGGCTTCCGGCCTCCTCCTGCTCCACGTGCACGGGCGCGTCTCGTCCGCGCGCGCTCCTTCAACGCCGTGTCTCGATTCTGCACTCAGTGTTTTGCGCATAAATACTGCATGCGCTCCCCGACGTGGGCGGAGCGTGTGCGCAGTGCGGTTTTCGCGTGCCGGCGCCGCAAAGTGCCTTTTTGGAGGAATCTTGTTGTGTCGCAGCGCGCTAGCCTGTTGTCGTCATGCGGAACCAAAACCTCCGTCAGACAAAGAGGCCCGCGGCGTGGAGTGGCGTTGGCACGCAGCAGCAGCAGGGAACATTGCATTGTGTGTAATAACATGTTTAATGTTCAACTATGTGTAATTTGTTTGGTTTAATGTGGAAAATTGCTTGATTCGCCATACGCTAATAGCCATGCTAATATCGGCCTCACGGTAGTGGTGTCGAGCCAACAATGGCCTTTGAGCCTGTTTATGTGTTGATGGCAAACGTTTCATTGCCATGAGAAATGTTGATTACTGTTCGGATGTATAGCTACGAGGCATATTTCGGTGAGAATCATTTGCAAAGGTTATTTTTATTTATTTCGTACGAGCTCATTTTATTTCATTTGTCTGTGCTTTAGCTCTTACGGTGTTGAAAGAAGAACGGATATGAATGAAGGAGAAATGGATGACAGCTGAACATGAATAAAGGCTTCTTAAATCAGTAAGCTTCGCCATTGTCTGGGGTTAGCTACAGTAGGTTTCCATTTTTCAGTTTTTTTTGCTTTCGCAGCTCAGGTGACGCAGCAGGAAAACTTGAAAAAAACAAACAAACAACCTTGGTTGCAAACAAGATTTAACTGGCACAGCAAACAACAGTTTTCTTTTTGTTTTGAGTTGTTCCCCTTGCAAATTTGTGTCGCACCCAATTTGCGTTCAGACGTTTTCCATTGTCACGGGACTCTGTCACGTGAGTCTGACTCTAAGCCGTGATACGACTCATGAGACAAAAGAGACGTCGTCCTCTAAGACTCTTCTTAGCGACTTCGGCAGCCAATTAAATTGGACCTTTGCCGTTCTCCCCCCCCCGCGTTTAGTCGCCACGCCGCTCACACGACAAAGCGGGCGAAAACAAATAAACAGCGCCGAGACGCGACGCTTCCCGAGGACAATTAGAATTCGAAGACCATTTCGTCTTCTCGCTCTCGGTTTCCTCGCTGCCGTGTAATCACGGCGGCGCAGACATCAAGCCCGCCCGCCTCCCGCAGTGCTGGGACCTTCTAGCCAATCAACAGCCACCAGCAGAACGCGGCGTCTCGCAAACTCGAGCTCAAAGTCTTTGGAGAAGTTGGGCTCCGTCGACGCTCTCTCGTCGCAGCCTTCTCGTTTCATAGAGCGACTTGGAATCAAACAATTTCAAATTTCCAGCACCGGTCTTTCAAAATGTTGCTGCTTTGCTTCTCGAAATAGAGACGCGGCGCCGAGCGAGCGGCTGCTCCCTGTAGAAGCCGGATTCTCAGGATTTAGTTTTTTTGGTTAAAGTTGCACCGTCACAAATTCTTTTTTGAATAATTACTGTTTTCATTTTCATCTTATTTATTTATTCATTTTTTAAATCTACGCTGCCAGTCAGCCAGCATCTCCCACTCGCTCAGAGTATCGCCGAGCTCGTTAGTCGGCGTCTCAACAACAGGAACAAGGTCGCGCGGTTCACTTGCACCGGAGTCCCTCAAGGCGCCGCCAGCCCGTGCAAACAAATTAAAATGTGTGTTTAATCAAAACGGCTTCGCATGTGTGTGTGTGTGTGTGTGTGTGTGTGTGTGAGTGAATGTTCCAATATTAATTACAAGCATTTGAATTCAAGTTCAGGGACAGAGTTCAGTCGACAGACGGCGAACTGGGTTCAAACCTCGACGTGAAGTCAATCTTCTGAGACGCAAACAGGAAGTTCAAGATGTTTTTTTTTTTTATTTGTGCCAGCAGAGTAGAGAGAGAGAGCATGAGTAGACAGGAAGCGCTTCAGTCGGGGGCAATTTTCATCCACTCTGTCACCGGTGGATGTGGGCAGGACTCAAATGCAGACAACTCCAGGTGTGGAGAACAGAAAAGTTTTTACTGCAAATAATAAACAGAACTTAACTAAAGGTGTGCGACCGAGGAGAAACAACCATGCTGAAACAATAGCTGCGTTTCCATTGAGGTTTTTCACAAAATAAAAGCAATGTTTCTAAAATTTTGTCAAAGTAAAATTGCAATTTGCAGGCGTTTCCAGTGAATGGTGGGAAGCGCGTAAGCCATAATTCTCGTCAAATCTCGTCCTACGTTTGCTTTTGTTTGTTTGTTTGCTGTCAAGAATGGTTGTTATATTTTTTCACCTTGATGACTTGTAAAGAATATTCTGTTCCCTCCTTCGTCCAAAAAAAGAGAGAGCGTAAAAACCTTTTAGCGATATTAGCGAGGTTTTTCCAAGTTCAGGTGTTTCCATTACCAGTTTTTTTATTGCGATATTTAGGTTTTGTGCGATTCTAGGGGTAATGCAAACGTAGCTATCAGACAAGACACAGACAACAGGAGGCGAGGGCAGGAAAACACAGAACAAACACAGAACAATCAAGGGCCGCGCTGACAACGAGACGCAGGTGGAAATCAGAGGCAACTAAAAAAAAAAAAAAAAAAGAGGCGGGAAAACGAGAACAGGAAGTAAAGCACAGGAAATACAAGGGGAGACTTTTCAAATGTAACGGGTGACACTAAAACAGACTGTGACGTCCTTGTTTACATAACTTGTCTTGTGAGGCGTGAGCTCCCGTTTTGTGCAGCTGCTGCTGCCGCCGCCGCCGCCGCCGCCGCCGCTGCTGCCGTGGCAACCAGGACGGTGAGCTCAGCTCAACACCAGTCCAGTCAGGAAGCTCGTTCTTAAGGAAATGAAAAGAGTAAACATGGATACGATGAGCTGAATCCATTATTCCTACCCTCAGTGTGTTGCTGTAATGCTGCAGATTGACAGAGGCTGAAAACTGGATTATTTATTTTTATCACTTATTTAGGCCCGACTGATGAGTCGATGGCCTCGGTGAACATCTTGATGTCATGTATGCCTCTGTTGTTGCCCCCCCCCCCCAGCGGTCCTTTCCTGCTGCCTGGCCTTGAATCTTCGTCACCATTTTTCTGTCGGCACATTTTCGTTTTGAACTCGTGACATTTTTTTTGAGTGCTTCCACCTCTGTGCTGCGATTTTGTTCCGAGCTGGTTTAACTTGTTAATTATCCACTTGTGTGTCAGTCGACTCCGGCGCAGTGGATCAGAGGCCTTTTGTGTGTCCCCCCCGCCCCCCAACTTCTGACAATATTGTCCCAAAGGTCTCTTTTTTGTTTTGAATCTCATCATTATTTCCCTCTTCTGGATCCACCACCCGGATTCTGTTTTTCTTCCATTTGCAGAATAAACTCCCAATTTAAACAGACAATATTTGCAGATTGTTACTGATGCTTGTACTTGACTTTGTCTTGTTCCAAGAACAGCAATGTCCGCTGACCTGCAGGAATCATGATAACTTGGACCTTTTCTACTTCCTGTAGCCGCCACAGCGACAGGCAGTGATTTGCACTGCAAATGGTGTCGGAAAGTGGAGGGGGAAACTCATTTTCTTCGTGATTTTTGCTAGTCAGCCGCTGCCTTCGCAGCAGCAGCTTTCAAACGCTGAAACTTTCTCTGGATTTCTTTTTCTCGTCCAGTCCACATTTATCTGCATTTATCTTGGAGTCTTTTTTTTTTTTTTTTTTTTTTTTTCCGCTCGGAGACGCCGGCAGAGATGTCCAGCCTCCCAGACGCGCTCGCCTCGTGGCTAAACACCCTGAAGGGCAAATTCTTTGCGCTGCAGCCGATAAAATTTCATATCTATCTGCTCGCTGAATGTTTTTTGCGGCTCTGCCAAGCTGTGTTATGACTGTAGCCTCGTTGCACTTCTTGGAGAAGTTCATCTTTTTTTTTTTTTTTGGTTTCCTTTTTTGTGTCCCGCTGCCCTTCGACTGCAGCTCCCAGTTATTCCACGACACATGGGCCGCATTCAGACGGCTCGCAGTCGCATGCAAATGAAAGGCGGCGTTGCCAAGTGATGCACTCCGGTCCAATATCACATCATTGTCCATCACGCCGAGGGCGCCGAGCGGGGCCTGATAGCCGCATCGATTGAACACAGACGGAGAATAATAAAGAATATTGGCAGTCCGAGCGGGACGCAGGCCGAGCGGCGCGGAGGCTGAGGTGACAGCAGGTGATTGTTTCAGGAGAGGGGGGGACAACAACCGCGTTGATGGTGATGATGTTGATTTCTTCTTGTCCTCACGTCACCCCCGCCCGCCGATTCCGTCCGCCGCCTCCGGCTAAATGCAGCTTCCTCTTCCTGCAGCGCCGTCCCTCTCCCTCCGTCAGAGGTGGTTTAATTAACCTCAGCGCTGCCTGCTGCAGCAAAAAAAAGGAGAGAGATCTCGATCTGAATGAGAAGAACAATCTGGAGGTTTTTTTTTTTTTTCTTTTTTCCCTCTCGCGTTGCTCGGAATTAAATCCGACGGGAACGGAAACCTGGCGTAATGAGGGCTCTCAGGTAGCACAGCGCCGTCGAAGAGCGGCTGAGTCACCGCCGGACGTCACCTGACGGCTGCCGCGAGCCGAAAACGACGACGAGGTCGCTTCTCCGTCGGCCATTTGGGGGCGAAGAGGAGACGTGGGAGGTTCGGGAGGAGGGGATGAAAGAGGAGCGGTAGTAGTGGGGAAAATTAAAGGGAAGTAAACAACAGAGGGAGGAAGAGCGATGAAAGGAGAGTTAAAGAAGAAAAAGAAACGGCGAGATGAAAAGAAGATTAGAGAGGATTAAGCGAGTCTGAAAGCGAGACAAGAAGAGAACCGAGGAAGAAAAACAGCAACGAGCTAATTTTTTTTTTAAAATTGTACAATACAGGTCAAACTGAAACTGAAAGCCTGAGAGGTAAATTGTGAAACCACATCTACTAGCATCAATTGGAGTAGAAAAATACACACATGTAAACACGCACGGCTGCAGTATGTGACACATCCATCCATCCATGCATCCATCTTCTACCGCTTTTTTTATTTTGCTTTAACAAGCAAGTAACTCAAAGCTCTGTGTGACGGACGTACACAGGATCACTGTTGATTTATCCGCAATATGCACCTTTACCACTAGGTGCTGCTAAATCTCACGTGCTGGACCTTTAATACGCGTGCGCCGCTGAAAAAAAAATCTTTACGTTTTTTTTCCGGCCGGAAGGAAAAAACAAACAAAGGGTTTAGATCTGAGTCGGATCTCCGAGTGCTGAGCGCCGCTGTCGAGATTCTGCGTCACACCGGGACGTGTTGCCAGCCCTAAACGCCGCGATTTTCCTGGCGGTGGCACGGATCACGTTCACACCATCACCTCCTCCCCCGCCGCTCCCTCCCTCCACACCTCCCTCTCGCTTCTCCCTCACTCTTTTTCACCTCCCCATCCCTTCTGCTCCTCCTTTCTCTTCTCTTCTCTTCCTCTCTTGTTCTCCGTCCTCCTCCTCCTCTCCCGTCCTCCGCTCATCTCTCTCTCTCTCTCTCTCTCTCTCTCTCCCTCTCTGCATTGCAGTATCTGTGTCAGCCATCAGCCGAGTGGGCTGTCTGCTGTGTGTGTGCATGTGTGTGTGTGTGTGTGTGTGTGTGAGAGAGAGAGAGCGAGCACGTGTGCTGCAGCCCCTCCTGAGCAGCTGGACGGGAACTGAGATGGATGGTGTTTGCTCGCCTCGCTCTTCCCGTCGTTTCCTCTCCGTCTCGTCCCTTCCTATCATTTCCAACCATTTTTCTGCCCCCCCCCCACCCCGAACCTTTCCTTTGATTCGCCTCATATAATTTCACCATTTTCTGCAGTAATTCTCCTCCGAAACTTTCTTTGAAAAAGAAAAAAGGAATCCATCCTCCCCCCCGGCTGGCGTCTTCCGCCTTCTGTCTCGTCGTTAAGCAGCGGGCGGCGGGCGGCGTCGTCCTCATTTCAGGCGCAGCCTCACATGACCGGCGCCGAGCGAGCGCAGGACCACCGTCACCACTGACTAATGCACAGGACGCCCTCCTTCCCTCTCGTTTGCCGAGACTGTGCTCCTGCAATATCTCCACATCTTCCCCCCCTTTTTTTTCATTTTCACTCCCCTTTTTCTGCTGTGCAATGAAAATCTCATTTGCGCCTCCGATATGAAAGAGTCGAAGCTCGGAGGCAGACATTTCTGAGACGCTGCGCCACAGATAAAGATCTCTTTAGTCAAATCAGACCGTCTGGGAGACGATACGGGTCGGGACGAGCCGAGTGACAGCCGGCACACGCAGGCTGATTATCTCCTCGCCGCAGATTCTTCTTTTAATTATGCATTAAAAATAAATTGATCAGCGATGTGCAGGGATGATCGGCTCCTCCGGGCTCCCTGCAGACTCGCAGTGACGCGTTGTCTCATTAATCTCTCCCTTGGAGCCTGGACGTGCCGAGGACTGTCAGCAAAAAGTTGCGCCAGAGACAAAATATTTCGCTGGAATGTCCATCAGGGAAACACCCGCAAGCCTTTGGAAGAGACTTGGACGACGATCGGCTGTCGGTTGTCTCTTCCACGTCCAAAACAGACCAATCGGACGTCTTCACTTCCTATCGGTGGCTCCTCGCCCTCAAACCCTGTCCAGAGCTGCACCTCCTTCCCCTGAAAAGGCAGCCCATTGGCCTGTTCATATTGGCTGAAAACCAATCAGTTGGGAGCTTCTCCAGGCGGACGTGCCTTTAAAGGTTAAGTGCGTGACATTTGGAGATTTCGAAGAAGTAACAGCGGCATCAAGTGGTTACGTTTTACATTGCGGCGGCCTTTGACTCTCCTTCTACCTCCTGAGCTTGCCGGTAAACTACAGTGGCCTGCGCACCCAAAGCTGGATACCTTGTCCACCTTCTTCTAATTTGGTTTATTTGAGGACGCGAGCGTTCAACCTAATTAAGAAACGCGCTGCCAGGCTGGCTGAATTGTCCACACCGGGCTTCCTTAGATATACGGTGGAGCAAGATGGCAGCAACCTGGGAGCAAAACCCTTATATGTGAGAACCGTTCTAAGGAAAAGGAAAATACTTTTATTGTGCACTAGGCAGTATATTAAGCTTTTACCAATATAAAAAACTTATATCAAGGAAAATATTACACACTGGACCTTTAAGGCCTTGCAAGAGGCACAAGGTGATACTGAAACCGACCCGGTTTCAGGGATCGTGGTGGGATTCTTCCTGCGGTGCTTGGATTTATACTTGTGCAGGAGGTTTTCTATTTCATCTTTACATTTGAACTTTCTTTCTACCATCTGACAGCATCACAGCCTTTGAATTCTCATTCCCTTAAAAATGAAAAACAACACAAATCTTCCACATATCTTGATCCAGAGCCTGAACCTGAACAAAAAAAAAACAAAAAACAAACCAAACACATGTTTGCGGTGATTAAAAGTAGCTTCTTCACTGGCAGATGGTGCTGATTTGTTCCAGTTGTAAATTAAAAAAAAAGTGATCACCTGCCAAGCAACCAATGAAATCAATCTGGGCTGGAAACCCCCCCCAACTGAAACTGCCTCAGTCAGGATGAAACAGATGTACTTGCTGGTGCAAGTAAATTTAATTTGGTACATTTCTGTCCGCAATGTCAATGTTTTAGTGTTTTAGTAGTGAAATAGTCGTCATTTTTACGTTTTGCAGGGACAATTCTAAACAGACTAATAATTAAGGCTCCTCATAACTGGTAATGGATTTATAAATCATCATCATTTGATAAGGATTTATAAATCCAACACTCCTATGACGTTTGTGGCCCTGCTAGGACTTTATTAAGATAAGTAACCTCTTCAATATTTCTGACTAATTACCTGTTTGCACTCATTCATAATTCACAGACATCAACCAGAATCCCGCTTGTCGTCTGTTTCATTCTGCTGCCTCATCTGTCCAAACTTGTTGCCATGTCTAATTATGCACTCATTATTTTCCAAATGCTGTGGCCTTTTTTTTTTTTTTATTTTTTAAATCTTTTCTCTTTTTTTTTTGGTTCGTTGTTGCAGATGCAGAATGTCAGAAGCAGCAATCCGTCCTGGTGGCTAACGGCGGCTAATGAGCGTTGCCCGGTCACATGCTGCCCACCCACACCGATTCCGCCCGCGCCCCCCACCCACCCTCCCCTTCTTCTATACTCCCACACACGTGCGTCCGTGCACGCAGCTGTTGTCTAATGGCCGGCTGAAGCGCCAAGGTAAACACCGTGGGCGTTAATGGCTGAGTGACGCCGTGTCCTCTCGCCAGCTGAGACGTGAGTGACGATGACACGGAGGGGGTCATCCAGGTAAAAATAAATAAATAAATTGAAAAAGAAAAAAGAAAAAAAATGCTAAAAAAAAACAGGCATTTTTTGGGCGACACGCTAGCGTTCCCGCCGGGTTTCTCCCACAGTCCAAAAACATGCATGTGAGGTGAACTGGAAACTCTATCTTGTCCGTAGGTTTTGTATGTTAGTGCGAATGGTTGTTTGTCTCTATGTGGCCCTGTGGTGAACTGGTGACTTCTCCCTATGACAGCTGTGATTGGCTCCAGCAGACCAGTGAGCCCAGGAAGAAGCGGGTATGGAAAAATGGATGGATGGAACAGGCATTTTTCTAGTTCCTTTCACACTGTGTTTTTCACACTGTCTACTGTAGTTGTGGAATTCAACCTCTTTGTGATGTCACACGTTAGCGACAACACCCCTAGCTGCAAAAAGAGGGCTAAATATACTGTTTTCTGACGCTTTGCGGGCGGACGATCATACACTGGTACGGGCCCCGCCCGTTTTTAAAGATTTGCCAAGCAAACGGCAAGCTTTCAGAGGAGGGTGCGGTTTCCACTTTGGCCTTGTAGAGTTGAAGGGAATCTTTGGGAAATGAGGCGTATATCTGTGTAAATACAGCAAAAACTATAATAAACAAAACATACTGTATGAAGAACGTTTTCTTGTGAGAAAGCACTGAAGGTGAACTTTACAGCAGTAAACACACAACTCGACCTTGAACATGTCGCTCGCTGCCTGACACACCTTTTCATTTCTTCCTTCCCGGCAGCACAGTTTTTTTCACCTTCTCCGTTGTTTAATGAAACTATGGCAACGCCCAGCTCTCTATCTGTATACTAGCTGTTCTTCCACCCTCCTCGTTTTATAAAATGATGACCTGTAAAACTGAAAAGTCTGTCGGTACCAATGAGGCTGTAGCAAACGCATCCCAGCGCCCCCTCCTGGCAACGTGGAACATTACAAAATAAACCCAACAGATGTTTGCAAGCGACTGATCTGACTTTTGAAATCAAACTCTGTGAGGACGCCTGGACGAGGATCATCTCAACCCTTGAAAAAACTGAGGCTGCCTGACTGTCAGATTCCGGCGGCATCGGCGTGAAACTGGATCTCCGTTGACAGATGGGGAATCTGCAGTTCGTCTGTTTAAACTTGATTTCTAAATCTGGCCGCGCCTTCATGCTGCTGCAGCAACGGGCTCGGAAAAACAGCGTTTGACTTCATTCGCCGGTGTCAAGTTAGAGATCGTGTTAACTGTGTTAGGAGGGCGGTGGAGCCAGGACACTTCTGGAACAAAGCCAGATAGTTTCATTAAAGGTCCTTTGTGTAAAATTTTTATGGAAGCTCGCCTGACAGCGTGTTTATTACTTAGGGCACTGTCAGGTCGGGCTTCCTTCAAAAAAATGGCAGCGTAAGATGGCAGGTATAGCTAGGAGCAATGCCCTTATTGCTCCATGTATATTCTTACATACACTCCTGATCAAAATCTTAAGACCAGTTAAGAAATTGCATTCTAAGTAGCGCTTCAAGATGCAAGAAGAATTTGGAGCAAGAGACAGGAAATTCGTTGAAAACAACAATTAAACTGAAATAGGCTATTCATCAGCTGATCAAAAGGCCAAGACCATAGCACAAAAAAAACCCGCCTCAAAAGAAAAATTAAAGGGTCAAAAAACCACTCACTCAGTAATGAGTAGCTCCACCATTCTTGTTGATCACTTGAAAAACTTGTTTCGGCATGTGTGTCTAGAAGGCTCGTGGGAAGGTCGTGCCAAGTGGTGAAGACGGCTTCACGAAGGGCATCCACTGTCTGGAACTGATGTCCATTTTTGTAAACTTCCCTTGCCATCCATCGCCGAATCTTCTCCGTTGGATTTAGATCAGGGGAACACGCGGGGATGGTCTAAAAGAGTGACGTTACTCACAAGCATTGTGAACTGCAGCATTGTCCTGTTAAAAAAAACCCAGTCATCAGCATACAGAGGAGGGCCCTCAGTCATGAGGGATGCCCGCTGCAACATCTCCACACAGCCAGCTGCTGTTTGACGCCCTTGGACAACCTGAAGCTCCATTGTTCCATTGAAGGAGAAAGCACTCCCAGATCCCCGTGGTGGTTCCCCCTCCGCTGTGCCGCATAGAGAACATCTCAGGTGGCATCTCCTTGTCATGCCAGTAATGTTGGAAGCCATCAGGCCCATCAAGGTTAAATTTTTTCTCAGCAGAGAATAAAACTTTCTTCCACCTTTGAATATCCCATGTTTGGTGCTCCCTTGCAAAAGTCCAAACGGGCAATTTTGTGGCGTTGAAGAAGACGTGGCCTTTGGAGACGGGTTTTTTTTTTTTTTTAATGTAGCCCTTTCCTTGCAGATGCGGTCTGATGGTAATTGGGCTGCAGTCAGCACCAGTAATGGCCTTAATTTGGGTCAAGGATTGTCCCGTGTGTTGAAGGACAGCCATTCGTATCCTCCGGCTCAGCGCCAGTGAATTTTTTTTTTGGGGCGGGGGGTCGACCACTTGACTTTTTTGTTCCATAACCCTCAAGCTCTTTTTAAAAAAAAAATCAAAATGACTGTCCTACTGCGTCCAACCTCAGCAGCGATGGCATGTTGTGAGAGGCCTTGCTGATGCAGCTCAACAACTCCTAAACAAACTCCCATCATGTTCAAAGACAGTGAGATTTTTTGCGTTTGCCATCAGGAGATCTTGACAGAAAATGACATGGAACCCAAGATTTTGCACAAGATTTTGGCTTTTAAAGGCTGTGGTCTTAAACTTTTGATCAGCTGATGAACAGTATTTCAATTGCTGTTTTCAACAAATTGCCTGCTCAATTTCTTTTCTCGCGCTCTCATTTCTTCCTTTTGCATTTCGAAGCTCTGCTTAGAACCTTATTTAGGTCCAGCAGTGCAAAATAGAATAGAATAGAATTCAGCTTTATTGTCATTGCACATGTCACAAGTACAGAGCAACGAAATGCAGTTTGCGTCCATCCAGAAGATCTTAGCAAGTATGAATATTTTTTACAAATGTACACAGTATGACGGAAATATATACATTGGTATATCACGAGTATGTAACATTGTTATGAATATGCCATAACTATAAGTATGTACAGGCTATGAACAGACTATAAATATAAGTATATGACAGATAAATATAATATGTTTTAAATATAAGTATATGATAAGTTATGCAGTAGTGAAATGTTGGATGTATTTACAGTAGTGCAGTGGAAGTTGACAGGTTTTAAGTTGGCTATACAGATGTCAGAAAATGCAAATTCTTGCAATTTCTTACCTGTCCAGCTGATTAGCGCCCAATCTCTTCACTAAGATTTTGATCATGAGTGTATTTTATTGTATTGTACTGCGATTATAGACTTTTATTAATCTATTTATGGGCAGTTTTTAAGCTTTTACCAATACAAAAATCATAAATCAAGCCGAATTGGACACACTGGACCTTCAATTGAAAACATGACGGCAGATGGCAGTTTGCACCCAAACATTTATGTCTATTTATTTATTTGTTTTCAATCTTCACACCAATAATTCCCCGGGCGGTCGGCGCTCTCCCTCTACTTTGACTCGCCCCTCCCCCCCGCTCCCCCTCCCGTTTGGCTCTTGAATGGGCTTTTTCTCTGGCGGGTGGGTGTGCGAACTGGCGGCTTTGAAGAACCGGGTGAAATCCAGCGAGAGCGAGCCAGGCTGAAGAGTATGAAACTGCTCTGCGAGGCATCTAATCGCAGCCAGCAGCCTGACAGATGAGAGCGGCGCTACCTGACTGACAAGACAGAGTGCCGGCGGCTGCGGGCCAGCGAGCGGCTGACAGACGGAAGCGCCGCTTGTCAGTCAGCGCCGTCGACGGGCGGCGAGCAAACAACACGAGGTTGAGACGAGGGGGAGAACTTTGCGGGAAATAAAAAATGTTTTGTTTTTTTTTTTTTTTTCTATTAACGTTTAATAGAGCAGCGACAACAGAGGAGTGTTTTATGTAGTGATATAAATGACACAAAGTGGACTCGGCCTCTTACTCTTAATTTAGCTGCCGCTCAGCATGGCAGCGCTTTATTTATTTTTTTCCCCAGTGGAGGAGGTTCATTGCGATTTTCATAACTCAGATTTGGTTGGTTTTTCTGTCACGGATCTGATTAGCCTCTCAATTAATTACTGAAAAAAAAAAAAAAATGTAGAGAGGAAATCTATAGGGTCCAGTGGAAACAGCGAATTAAACCTTCAGGACAGAGGCTTTTTCTTTGGAATGTGACAGAAGCGATATGGCCTTTCAGAGGGCGGAGCCTACACCTGGATGGGGGTGTGGTCAGGAGTACAATGCACAATGATTGACTCTGTTGCCAAGTTGCGCTTCGAGGCTTGCGAAGGAGGATCATAGTTGGTGGACCTTCAAACTGGCCTGAAGCAGCCGGACGTTGACTGCTTCAGGTTAGTTCCATGTCATGAACTCTCTCTCTTCTCTCTCTCTCTCTCTCTCTCTCTCTCTCTCTCCCTCCCTCCCGCCTTCCAACCGAGAGGCCGAGATGAATATTTCAGCCGCGTCTTGTTTTGGGATGGCGGTTATTTTGCTCAGAGGAGACATTACAATGGATTCCCGAACCCATTCCCCACCCCCACCTTTATCAATTATTCAGATGTGACCGAGCCTCATTATGTATGAAAATGTCCTCGGCTGGCTGAATCACGCCGGGGCGGTGTAAATGTGAGCAACGAACATCCACTGGATTAATGCGGCGCGATAAAGCAAAAAAAAAAAAAAAAGGGGAACAAACAGCGAACCTGCGGAGCCGACAGGGCGCCGCGGAAAATTAATTTGTGGGAGAACGAGCCTCAGTTTGTTTGTGTTTTTTCTCCACAACAAACGACCAAATGCTCCGACTGCCGCTGCGTTACGACGATATCCGGAACGACGCTCTTGTGCTACGGGCCGGAGTGCATTGAATCGACAATCTGCACGACAATATCCGACCACGAAGCAAACAAAAGGAAGCACGCGAGGACACGCTAACGTTGACTCGCGGCCGCCTTGCTCGTTTCGCCGTTAAAAGGCTCATCGGTGACGGGTTTTTTCGCGCCGCCGGCGCCGAGAGCTTCTCTCTCATTCACATTCCGAGCGCATTCCCACTAAAAGCAAACTCACCGGATAATTAACAAAGTCGGGATTAGTCTGCAACCGGCCTGAACCCGCTTGATACAGAGGGGCGAAGAAAGAAAATCCTCCCCGGCAATAAAACTTGGCCTGCAGGTGCCTCCAGTTTAGACTTCTGCAGCAATGATGGAAGCGAGTGAATTTAAATTTGAGGGAGGGGGGGACAAAAGGGAGTCGGGGAGTGGGGGGGGCGTTTTCAAAAAAATGGATTAAAATGCTCACAGCCAAAAGTGAAGGATGTTTCATACTGATTCATTCAAGGTCCAGTCCATTTCCATTCTGCCTCACCGGGAATGAAAGTCTTTTCACACTTGGGAACACTGTTGCTGCTTATTTTATTTTATTATTATTATTATTTTTTAAATCATTTTTCAGGCAGCAAAAAAGAGGCTTTGTACAGTCAGGACTCACATCGCAGTCTCTCAGATGGAATCAGTCCCGGGAGTGTGACAGAAAGACTTTCCAAACCTCTTTTTACTCGGAGGCCTGGTGGTAATTCGAAAGATTAAATAAAAAAAAAAAATAAAAAAAACCTTTAAAAAGTTACCAAACTTTTCATATCTGCTCTAAAGTAAATACCAGGGTGCAGCGAGGGAGCCGCCGCCGCTGCAGAATGATAATAAGTCCCGTCAAGTGTCTATTAAAAAATAGCACAGCTCATTTCTTCAGCTCTGATAGGACGCCGCGTGTTTGTGCCAATTATTTCCGCGATGGTTATCTGGCCGTCAGGGCTTCGGCGGCAGAGATTGATTGGCTGTCTCCCTGACGGGGCGGCTCGGGCGGAAGATACGGAGCATCGGGGCGAGACTCAGATCTTTCTGATTCGGAGGGAAAACGGGCCGGATCGAATCCAAACAAGGACGGATGCACCACTACGTGTTGCAACTGTGGTCGTCGCGCCGTCGTGCATGTCAGTCGGTGAGACCTCGTGGTTTCTTTGTCGTGAAAGTCGTCACTGGAACAATTTTTTTTGGAACAGAAGGAGAACAGAAGGAAATATAAAATGGGAAGGAATTTACTGCCATCAAACAAGTAGAAAAATACTATAAATACATGAATGACAAAATCTGCACAGAATGAATAAATACGTTAAAATGGGGCGGTTTCAGAGGGCGGAACACCTTGTTGAAAAGTAGAGCAACCAGTAGAAGCAAAGGAGGGACTCTTCCCATTTTTTGATGGGACAGAGAAGCTGCAGCTGCACTGTGGTGAAGGGAATTTTGTGGAATAATAATTTCTGAACAACAACTCTAGATCCTTAATCACAGCAAAGGTGTCGTCTTGTGATTGTGATTGACAGCAGCCTGTGTGGATCAGATTGCCGCGGACTGGCAGGCTCGGCCACCGTACAGTGGTTTTTGCAGTGACTTTCGACCTCTGCGTGCGCGAACGATGGTGTTTGGATTCATTTACACTGCAACCGCGACCCTCAAAAGTGATTTAGAAAACAACAGGCTGGAGAAGAAGTAGGAGACTCCTTCTCCGGCCGGTTGTTTTTGCTGTTCCAGAGCTTCATCAGCAGTGTTGTTGGGGTTACCCCATAAAAGTAATCCAACTACCGATTACGCCTTAAAAGGTAATCTAATCACTTCTTGAACTACTTTGTTTAATGAGTAATAAATTACTACTTACTTTAGTTTAAAAAGATAAAGTAACAGTTGAGAACGTCTTGTTTCCTGCACATAAAGCACAACGAAGCACAATATTCTTTCATTTAGACGAGATGAACTCAAAATAATGTCATTATTTCCAGCTATCAAAAGCAATCGCTGTCTTTTTCATTTGGCCGCCGCCATGCTTGTTTTGGTGCGTCGTCGCATATCAGTGACGTTGCATGCACGGTTGCATCATCAATCTGCAACATCATTGTTTACAGTTGTTTTTCTAAATTTCAGGCTTTTTGTGGACAATAAGACATTTTTAGCTTTCAAAACATTTCGGAAAAGTAAATAGAATCATCACTTGATATAATTACCGTTTTTGCCAGAGTAATCCCATTACAATACGAATGGGAATGGGATAATGTCGCCAAAAAAGCAGTTTTATTACAGTAGTGGATTACTCAGTAATAGATTACTCGCCAACACTGTTCATCAGTGAATGTTTCTCCGGAGTAGTTTCGTAGTTTAGTTTTTCACTGTCCCATCCGACACAAGGCGGCGGAACCCGTTCACGATAAAAATCAGGACGACCCGGCCAAGGTCGGTCGGCCGCCGGCTTCTCCTTTAAAAATATTCCTCCACCTCCAGGAAACTCCCGAGCTGTGGCGCTATTAAAGTGATGTGGCCGCTCTGCTCCGGAGACGGGGGCGGGCGCAGGACGCCCTCCGGCCATTACACTTAATCGATCTTCTTTCCCCAGAAAAGGCAGTTTTTATTTTTTTTTTCCTAGAGGGAGGGCCTGCAGAGGCTGCTGGGGGAAGAGACAAACTGCAGTGCGGGCGCCCTGGGGAGCGCGTCGGCACAACCTGGCCGTCCGTCTGGAACGTCCGCCTCTGTAAAAGTGCAGCGTCGGAGAAAAAGGGTGGATTCGTCACACGCATTAGCTTGCGTGTCTTTTCTCCGGCAAGTTTGAAGGCGCTGGCGCTAATTATCTTTCTGCCAGTTGATGTTGTTTCAGCGGCCGTCGCTCAGGAGGTTGAGCGGGTTGGTCAATGACTGAAAGGTTGGCGGTTCAAATCCATTCCAGTCACTGAGTCAATGCGAGTGACGAAATCAATGTGAGTGAGTGAATGTTGGCTGGTGCTCTGAGGGCAGATTGGCAGCCAGGCTTCTGTCAGCTGACAGCTGTGGTTAGACATGTAGCTTAGAAGCGCTTAGAGAAGTGCTATATAAATCCAAATTCATTATTACTCATTTAGAGCCATTTCCTGCTGGTTGTTGTTCAGCCTGGACCCTCAAACCCGACTTACAAGCCTTAAATTTCCCTATCCTGAAAATCTCTCATTAGCAGAATGCAAACAATCACCTCCTCCACGCCATCAAAACCCATTCAGTGCTTTTTACACACAAGCGCCGTGGATTTGCTGCTGTCCTTCCCCAGTAGCTCAGCCCCCCCACTCTATTTAGGACTCTGTAACTGCCGTCTAATTGAGCCGAGGCTGGAGCGTGTGCACTTATTACTCCGTATTGCGCGGCCTGACCTGATGGAACTGGTCGGTGGCTCGATAGCTCCGACCGCTCGATCGTTGTGTGTCGGGATGAATCAATGTCGCTCGCGAGACTCGGCCAGTCTGTCGATGCCGAGGTGTCAGTGCGGATTCTGGGAACCGATCGGCTCAGCTCGCGTGTCGGATGTAACGTCTCGCAAATTGGCTTGCGTTTGGTGTATTCATACGAAAACTGGAGGACGATTGGATGAGTCTTTTGTCTGCCTCGTGGAAAAGCAACCAGCCAGTTTTGTTCACATTCTTTGTCTTTCTGAATTTTCCCGTGACATTGACATGGAAACTGCTACCGTGGGCGCGGTCCAAATATTCCAGGAATTGAACAGAAATGGTTGGAAAGAACTCCAATGTACTCTTGAAGATGTAAAAGTGCATCTTCCTGTCCATCCTTTGAAATCTTGTCTGTTTTGCTCTTCTTTTTCTGCAAGTACCAATTGAATGGCAGCTAATTCCAATGAATTCCAATAAAACAATTCCAATAAAAACAAGCGACGCAGCTGCTTACAGGCTCGCAGCGATTCTATCTTGATCGGACCGGAATGGATCAGCGAGTTCACACCTCCTGAAACTGAAACTGCATCTGAGCGATGGAGAACATTCTTCTCATAGTTAGTTGAGGAACAGCGTGTGCCTTGCAGAAACTCCAAACGTTCCTTGACCCTCACCGGAGCTGGAGAGAAGACGTATCATCAGCATCAGCAGGTGATCTCACATCTGCAGCGGACAGGTCGGGGCACCTGGGTGAGGGTGAATGACGATCGGACTGCCTGAAACACCTGCTGACCCGGGTTCATCGCCCAAGACGCGTCCAGATGGTGTTTTGAAGAATATATGACAGCAGAGCCGCTGCAGGAAGTCCGGGACAGAAGAACATCAGGGCGCGTTTCAAATTCTTATTCCAGCCTCTTGTCCTGCCCCTGCGAAATCAGCAAATGGGCCGAAAAACAAACGAGGACACGGCTGATGTTGGCTCTCGCTCGCGGCCTTCTTTAAAATGTCATTTCAACACATCATTTGTTTTATTACAAATATATTCATGTTTACAAGGAAGGAATAAATTGAGGCAGCGTTCCAACACCAGACTTTCATCTCTGCTAAACCATTATGTTTATGCTTAATAAATATATTGAATCTGAGTCCAACACGGGAGAATGAATAAAACATTTCCAACTCTGCTGTTTTTATTATTAATCTGACATTTGCCCCAAGGTTGCAACTGAGTATATTTTAGTTTTTGTCTTGATCTGCTTCCATTTTCTCATCTCACGCCATAGAAATGTACGACTTCAGTGATTTGTCTTTTTTTTTTTTTTTAATTTCGCACTCCTCCTCTGCTCACCGCCAGGTTGACTTCTCCCCTGTGTAAAGACCTGGAAGTCTCCTCTCGCTGTTCATTTCCATTCATCCATATTCATATATTCTATTCTGGGAGAGGTGGCGCGGTGCTTCTCCGCTCCCCTACCGGAGGATCCCTGAGGTGATCTCTGCACCCCCCCCGAGGCCTCCTACCAGGTGGACGGGAAGTCTTATCAGCAGTGAGACGTGAGGAGAAAATGCATGAAGAATTGTTGGAGAGCTCCATGGTTTTTTTTTTCTTCTTTTGATTCCAAAATAAAAGGCGTTAAAAGCTGGGCAAAAATCCAAAAGCCACTAAGCCGTGGATCAGACTTAAGGATTCAGCAGGTGACTCAGACTGCCAGTTGAGGTTGAGCGGTTCAATGCAAAGATTACTTGTCTCCCGTCCCTAAAACTCCAAAAAATAGATGAGTGGGAAGTCAAAGGAACTCTCCACTCCCTGTCTCCAATCCGCTCCGTCCTCAGCCTATCAGATCACGGCGGTGGCTGTGTCCCCCTCTGGCGTCCCACCGTGTGGTCAACTCACACTCCATTTCACCGTCACACGTGGACAAGCCCCGAAGACACTTAATCTCCTTTGCTCGGCTTATTAACTCGCTCCCAATCCCGAGGGAGCGGCTCCGAGCGCTCCAATCGACAGGGAACCCGGGCTCCTGCCTCGGAATTAGAGCCGCCGACTTTCATTCCCGGCCCTCGCACGGATCGGCGAGAGCCTGAAGGTCACGGCCTGATAAAAAAAAAAAAAACAAACAAACAAAAAAGCCAAAATGAAGCGAGTCATCTGCGAGGAAACAGGGTTGCAACAGCGCGGGGTTCCCAGCGCTCACCTTTCCTGGATGGCTGCGTCGCGACATCCCGAGGTACCAACAAACAGGCTGGGAGAAAAAGAGGCAACAACACCCAGCGGAAATGTTTCCGACTTCCTGAGCACAGCTTTTCACTATTGTAAAACAGCGATAGTGGGGAGCCAGAGCAGGTTTGTCCACTGAAGCAGCGCCAAAGGTTTGTGAGGCTTCAAAAACTTGGAGCTGTTAGATTTTGATTTCCATCCACGTTCTCACACCCTGGGCGTCAGTTTTTGTCTCCCTGTTCAAGGTTCAGTGTGTAGAATTTGGCTTGATTTACAATTTTTGTAATGGTAAAAGCTTATTACACTGCCCATAAATACAGTAATAAAAGTGTGTATTCGCAGTATAATAGAAGTAACTTGTTTTTCCTACCCATAGAACAGTTCTTGTATACATGCATAATAGATCAGGGGTCATAGATCAGAGCTTCCATCTTGTGCTTCCATATTTCTACGGAAGCCTGGTGTGGACAATCCTGCTGCCTGACAACACGTTTCGTAATTAGGGTGAATGCTCACATCCTAAAAATAAACCATTGAAGAAAAAGGTTAACAAGGTGCCCAAGTTTGTGTGCGCAGGCCACCGTAGTTCATTGGCAAACTCAGGAGAGGGAGGGGGAGTGTGAGAGCTCTGCAATCTAAAATGAAACCACTTGATGTCGCCGTTTTCTCTCAAAGTCTCCAAATATTGCACACTTGACCTTTAATGTTGCTGTTACGTTGCTATGAGGAGTTAAAAAAAAAACAACCTTCATCCACTTTATTTTTATCACAGTTTTTTCTCCCACAAAGAGAGACCATCCACACTCACACCCGCAGACTTAAACCAGCTTGTAATGGGCGGGTCTTTGGACTGGGTGGAGCCAGAGTCCCTGTGGAGACACACCAGGGAGAACATCCCAGCGCTGGGAGTCAAACCCACAACCTCCCCGCAGCGAGATAACGGTGCAAATGGCCGCAGGAATGTCTTCCTCCTCAAAGCCAATCGGCTTTGTTTGCATAGCACCGGATCATAACAAAGCCAATTATGGCCGATCACAGGCAGCGAGGCGGCAGGAACAAACCCCCTCCCTCTGCATGAAGGCAGAAACCTTGAGCGGAACCCGACTTGCAGCACTGACCCCACTTCATCTTGTTTTTTTTTTTTTTTTTTTTTTTTGTTCTAAAAAGAAAAAGAAAAAATAGAAAAAATAGAAAGAGACCCCCCAGTGCCTGTGCAAGTGAGATACACACAGCACATCAATAATACAAGAGCTGGCTGCTACATAAAGGTCAGACCTGGAGACAACCTTCCTTTACTGTGCAGTAGATGTCATGAGTGCCACCCACACACACACACACACACACACACACACACACACACACACACACACACACACACACACACACACACACACCCATCTGTGTCACCAGTGGATTTTTTTTTTTTTTTTTTTTTGCCGCTATTTGCTCTTCTCGTCTCCTCCAAGTTAAGTCGAACAGCTCGAGCTTTCGGTCTGATAGGCCAATTACCAAGTGTTAAGTCGTGGATTGTCGACCCCCAAGTGGGATTAGCGGGCCTGTCAATCACCTTTGGCTCTAATCCAGCTCAAAGTCACATGGGTCATGGGTGGAGGGGATGGCGCTGGGGTCAAGGGGGGTCGCCCGACGCCGACTTATCTGCTGGTCATCTCACACTCACGGGACGGTTCTGGAGAAAATAGAGCGTCGACCCGCGAGTTGATACGGCAACACGGGTGGCCCACTTTCCAGTTTATTCATATGTGAAACAGAGTCAACCACCAAAGCAAAATAAACTCAAAACAGTGTAGCAGCTCACGGCTAACACAGCTAACTTGTCTAGCTAACTAGTGAGTTTTTTTTTTTTTTTTGGTGCAAGTGTCCTTAATAGCAAATGAGGACCTGGAAGTGACTTCAGACTTCAGTCCTTTATGCAGTTCTATGTATATAATTTTTTTAACTCATTACGTCCCCAACCTGTCAAAGAGACAAAGTCCCAGTGTTGAATCGGCCTCTTCAGTGGGGCTCCTCTGTCAGAGGTGCGTCGCTAACTTGTTGCAATGTGCTCCCTGAGCAAAAAATGTCCTTTGTCCGAGCCAAAAACCATGACAGGGCCCTTTTTTTTCCTGCAGCCTGACACTCGCTCGGCTCTCTTATCTCCTCGGCCGGCGCCGGAGACCATTTGAAAGGCGGCTGCACACCGGCCTGAATCGGCAAATTGCCCATCTGATGGCGGCGAGCATGTCAGCTGCGGTCAAAGCAGCAGAAAACTGGAAGTCTCTCTCTCTCCTTCTCTTTTCCCCCTCTCTCCACTCGTTATCTCTCTTCCTCTCGCCTTTTTTCCCCTCATTGTGTGCTTTTTTTTCTCGTTTCTTTTTGCGAGGGAGCCGAGATAAACGACCTGCCGTGTAATCACGCTGCCTTTTCAGGGAAGATCTGATATGTTTTACATTCTTCCCTGTGTTTTTTTTTTTTTCTTCGCTCCAGCACTCTGTGTTTACTAAAAGTGAACACGTCTGTTATTACAGGAGGTTACGGAGGTGTGTCGCGCTACACATCTCTCAGCTCAGACTTTTGTTGGCGAATCGCGCGGTGAAGTGAACTGGAACTTGGTGTTTTTCCTCTCGGTTCCCCTGGTTGTCCTCCACTCACACTGTTCACACTCACTCTCTCTACATGCGACCAGGTAACATTAGCGTGTCGCTAATTGCTGGTGTCTAAGCTTTGCCTGGCAGCATAAACCTCACAGTCAGCCCTGTTCTGTGGTGATCAACTTGTCCAAACTTTGATTTAAACTTTCAATCCTCGCCGCTTCCCTTTCTCGGCGCCTGACTCAGCGATGAGCGGCTCAGCCGCGCCAGGCTGTCAGCTTTTAACACCAACCGTCATCGCCCTTTAACCGAACAGATGCGATGCCCTCAAAGCCTCAAGGACCGACTCCAACAGACGGAGCAAATGAAACATTGACGCAAAGAGCTGAAGTTTGCTGATGACTCCATTGAATGTCCTGGTGACCAATCAGCGGCCTAATGTCGGACACATAAACGCCGGAAGAAGAAGTTGCAAAGGGTGGGGCGAAAAAAAAGAAAAAGAAAAAAAAAAAACATTTCGGAAATTGAAGTGGAGTGGCGAGGAAGGAGGACGTGGCCCGGCGGTGGACTTCCCGCGGCGTCGGGCCTTGTGAGGAAATGAGAAGTCGACGGGAGCAGTGGGAGATTTTCTGACTTGTGCCAGCAGAGTCCTTTTTTTTAGAAAATGAGAACTGCGAGATCCCTGGAAGGCAGTGACTGGTTGAAAGGCCTTTTAAAATGATCCGGGTCCAAGGAAAAGAAAAAAAAAGCAAGCAAGCAGTCAAGCAGCATAAAAAAAAAATCACAATGATGGCGACCAAGTCGATTCGAATCCTATAAATGTTCCTTCTTTATTACAGTTATATGCATTTCTAGATCCTCAGCATATTTAGCCATTTGTTTACAGCCTCCTGCCTAAAACCGGTGGTTTATTGGACCTTCCACCTGCTCCGAAGGCCCAGGCTGAATCGCTCCATCGACTCGGCACCGATGGAGGGAATTTGGGTCAATGATGCCGTTAACTAGACATTTTCTGCTAAAACTGATGACATGTGGCCATTTTTCCGGCCACTGACCACCGTTTTCGCCATGAGCCATTGCCTCCAACCCTCTCGTCCCCAGAAGGTGCTGCCAGTGCGGCCGAGAGCTGTTTCGGAATGAAGCAGCTTCCCGTGACTGATGGAAAGCCCGGCTCAGCAGGACTCGCCAGAAGAAGAAGAAGAAGAAGAAGAAGAAGAAGAAGAAGAAGAAGAAGTGGCACACTGCGATTGTTCTGCCTCACAGACGGGATGAGGACGCTTTATGTCCCGGAGTTAGAAGGGTCCATAAAACTTGAGAGGTGCAGAAGAGGCACTGTGAATAGCGTCACCAGATGGTGGAGAAGGAAAGAAGGACAAGATGAAGACCAGACGTGAAAGAGACGAAAAAAGAAGAGGGGTAAAAAAAGGAGAGGAGACGAGGGGTGGAAAGAGTGGCTCCGCCCACCTGCGACAGATAAATCAGATAGTTGAAGTCGTGTCAAAAGTCTCGACAACACACACACACACACAGACACACACACGAACTCACACTGATTTGTTGCCGCTGCCTCTCCAGGGTCACGGCTGGTGATTGGCTGCAGCTCCACAGCAGCTGGGGAGATGGGGGGGGTGGCGTAGTGGGTTGAGGGGGGTGGCGGGTTGCCAGTCAAGGCCTCTGAGGAGTGAGGAGCGACGGCGACTCGCCGCCCTGATGAAGTGGCGGAGCGGCGGAGTGGCGAGCGAGGACTCCATCAGCCCAGTGTTCCGTGCGTCTGCGCCCAATAACGGGCGACGAGCGGCGGTTTGTCAGCGGGTCCCGAGTTATTTATGAGTCGCCGCTATCTGTTTAACATCCTATGAAATTAAAAGGGCTGTGCGAGATGCACTTCGCGAGCGTCTTTTGTCAGAAATATTCGAGGAGCGTGAGTCTTTTCAACAAACTCTCTCCAGCCCCAGAAAATCCAAGTCCACTTAGCCCTCTGTTTACAGCCTCCCGCTAATAAAAACACTGGAGTTTAGTTTCCAGCTAAAACGGAGGCTTAGTTGGACGTGCGACGAAAAAAAAAACTTCGGCAGCCTCAGTCGGGGTGGAGCCAACACCCGACTCAGCCGATTTCCCAAAATTACAGTGAATTTTGTGCAATAAGGGAGCTCAATAATCTTGTTATTCCTCATTGAAAACAACAAAAACAATACAAAATGTTTCAGCAGCCACAAAAGCTCTTTCTGCTTTCCTTTACGCCCTCTTAATTAGTCTCCGGCAGCCTCATTAGGACGTTTAATCTCACCTTTATGTAAAAAAAAAAAAAAGAAAAAAAAGGCACATCTGTGACCTGTTATTCCTCGTATTATTCTTGCTTTCGTCATTTCATATTGAACACAGGTGCTTGCCCGCCCGTCCCCCGTCCCCCCCCGCTAATCCACATAATAATCAGCATTAGTGTAGCTTCTCCTTTTTAATCCCTTTAATCCGCCGCGCTGCTCTCTCCGCCAGATTCATGATGCGCCGCTGAAAAGCTTCCGCACCAGACATTCTTTTATTTACCCGCCACTCCACAACAAATGGAATGAGGAAAAATGTGACATACACACACACACACACACGCGCGCACACGCGTGCACTAACTGGAACACACTCACATGCGATGCAAACGACGGAGCCCACGGTGGATTCCGACACGCGTTGTTCACGGCTTCCCGGATGTTTCCGTGCGTGACTTCTGGCGACTTCGTTCCGCTAACGTCCCTCTTTCCCTCTTCCTTAAAGCAAACAAAGACGCAAAGCTGAACAGACTTCCTTCACCCACATGTTCCCTTCCATGTGTGTTCGACAATCCTCACGCAAGCTGAGGTTTCTCTGTTTTTCTCTCCTGGTTGAAGAGTCGGTCAAGTCAAAACCGCTCAGAAGAAATAATAAAAGAAAATCACTTCATTCAGCATTTTTTTTTTTTATTTCATTTCATTTATTTATACCCTTCATGAAGGTGGACAACATCATTTGTACATACACACTCTACACCTTCAAATCAACACATCCATGATTGTAAAGGAGCAGCAAGAAGAAAACATTTCTTATATTTGTCTGCCCCCTATTAAAACAATTAAAAAAAAAAAAAAGACCAAAAGATGGTCTGATATCCCACACTTCAGCAGAGCAGCGTCTCCAAAAAGGCAATATTTAGCCCTCTGTTTACAGCCTCCGGCTAAAAACGGATAATCTTCCGCCTCCTTGTTTGGAAGGGGGGCAGAAAACAAACCTAGCCGAAGCCTGGCTGAGACTGTGGTCGCAATTCCCTGATGTAGATGGTCTGGTTTGGCTTTATGGAGGACAGCATGAAACAAAATCGCCAAGAAGCAAAGAACAGATGTCATCCCATCTCCGTCGCTGTGGAGAAACATTGGTCCGGTAAAATTTAAGCATACCGGGAGACCTTTAAATCCACTCCTCCAATCCTTCTATTCGCTTCCCCTTGACCTCCTCGCCCGAACAATAACCTACAAGTAACTCGCCCGACTATTAAGTGCAGGACGTTATCTGTCGCCTGCTGCCTTTAAAAGTCATAATCCCTCCCTGTGAGTCAGAGAGCTGCAGCGGTTCCTGGTAATGAGAGTGCTGAAATGTCACGGTCAGAGTGAAAAAGAAGGAGAAGAAGAAGAAGAAAAAACATCTTCCAACCACTTTGTCTCCTGAGCTAAAATAAAGCAGAGCTTCATCCTCCCCTGTCAGGATTATGGAACAGTGCAGCGGCCGACCGTAATGAAGGAGGCACAGGAAGTACTGGAGGAAGCAACAAAGCAACAGCGGCCGCGTGTCGGAGCGCTTTTAGGGATTTTTGAGCATAACGTGAGCAAGTGACGCCCCCGAGGTGACTTAATCCGGCAGACAAGAGGGGCCTTCAAACTCTTGGCAGGCTTTTATGAGCCTGAACAGGAGAGGAGGAGGAGGAGGAGATATAGGTATAGCGGCACGAGTCGTTAAACCAGGTCATCCGTTTAATGGCAAGCGATTGCATTTGCGGCGAATGTCTCGCTGTAATTATTGCTGTTGGCGGAGGAACAGAGGAAGACGTGGCCCAGATGAAGAGGGAAGGAGGGGAGGAAGATATCCCGGGACGGCATCGCTGAAATGTTAAAGGAACGGTGGGGGACGATTAAATGGATCTGTTGGGACGAAAAGAAAAATACATCTGGTTGTTCTTTTTAAAAAATATTTTTTTTTTTGACTCGAGTCACTCTGTGTAATTGAGTCAGCGACTGTCCTCAATTACACAGTCCTCAATCCTCACGCAGCGGACCGGATGTGGCCCGCGGGCCGTAGTTTGCCCATGTCTGTTCTAGATGTATGAATCAACTCCTCATTACCTTCACTGATGATTACAGCATGCGACTGAGTCTCTTATTACCTTTATATCTCCGTCTTCACTTGGGGCCAATTATGAGCACTTTTAATATTCCAGCACAACTTTTTTTAAATTATTTATTTATTTTTGTAAAGCGCTTGCCTTTTTTGCGTAATGAAAAACAATAATTAAAAGACTCTTATGACGCGATTTGGCACGCCAGCACACATCTCAATCAGATTAAAGGAGCCGGTTGCAAACATCAGCGCTGGGCTGTTTGATTGGAGCGGATGAAAAGGCAGACAAGCGGCGAGATTTTGGCAGGCGAGGAAAACGCAAATTCAGCACCGCGTTCGCCGTGTCGACCGGCAGCTTCAACAATCCGCCGGCGTCTTTCGCAGGGTTGGTTTAAAATTCTGAAGCGAATCAGAGTTTTTCAAAGGTTGACGGAGGATCAGGCTTCAGTGCTTATTAGAAAAAAACATTGGGAGGAACTGGAGGGGGCGGAGCATCACAACTTTACTGCGCTGCAACCTGTTGGAGCGGAACGAACGGACGCCTACCGATGCTAACGATACCATAGCTGGCTGAAACAGTAGCACGGTTGGCAGTTTAGCAGCCTATCACTGCAGGACCTGCAGGGATGCTTGTTTTGTTCCTAAACATATCAAAACCGTCACAGCTTAAATGTCCAGTGTCAAATATTTGGCTTGATTTATGATTTTTATATTGGTAGCAGCTTAATATACTGCACATAAATACATTATTAAAAGTGTATAATCACATTACAATAAAAGTAAGTTGGTTTTCCTAAAGAATTGTTCACACACACACACACACACACACAATATATAATATATATATATATATATATATATATATATATACATATACCACATACCACATACATGAATGGTACCATCCTGCACCACCATATTTTTAAGTAAGCCAGGTGTCGCATCTTCAAATGAACCTATGAAAACGAAGGTGGACGAGGTAATCAGGTTTGGGTGCGAAGGCCACCGTAGTTCACTGGCAAACCCGGGAGAGGGAGGGTGAGTGAAACAGCGCTGCAATCTAAAATGTAACCATTTCCTCGAAAAGTCTCCAAATATTACACACTTAACCTTAAAAGTAAAGATGAACGGCCAAGTTCGTCTCGCTGACCGTCACACACAACACACTTTTGGCAAGTTGAGACAAACTGGCACAATCACAGTGGACAGGAATCTTTGCACTCCACAGGCACCTTTTCAGTGTCCTGGCGTGAATTCTGTGCAACTGGTAAGACAAAAAAAAACCCAAAACAAACCGTCTAATTCGCTTCTACAGACACGCATCCCAAATTGGAGCCAGACGGACGGACGGACGGAAGGACAGACGGACGGACAGAGGGGCTCTCCGCACCGACCGTCCAGGCTTTGATCCTGCAAATTTTCCTCTCCCCCCGCCCCCCCACCCCTCCATTCGGCGCTGCTCCCCGTTGTCCTGTACCAGGAAACATTGCTCCATCAGATTTAACCGCCAGCTCAACACACTTTGATCTTGGCAACGACTCTGGCTCGTCTCCCGTCCTACTTTATCTCTCTGCCACAAAATCTCCCTCTTACACTCCTCCCGCCTCCTGCCCCCCTTTATTCTCTTGCCATCTCTCTTTTTTCCCCCAAAAACAGTCGACTGACTTTCTAGTCTTAAAAACAAAAACAAATAAATGAAATTTTCTGTCTGCTCTGGATGCTGTCCCAGACTTTTTTTTTTTTTTTTTTGTCCTTCATGATGTGCCGCAGCCGCGACTGATGGAGCAGGATGGGTGCAACTTCAAAAGCTCCCGCCTGAACGTTTTGCAGTTGGCTGGAGTGTGATGGACCTCTAACTGTAGCTCTAGTTGAAGTTTGAATGTCACATTTAGACATTTCTTCTGGTGTTGTTGTCCCGCGCTCATAGAGGGGAAGAGGCAGGAAGCAGATGGGGACAGAAACAGGAAGTAGCCGCAAGCTAACAGCGGTGGACACAGTGTGGATGAGGCCCCCCGAGGCACCAACCTGATTAATCTTTGACAGGCTGCTGCTTCCTCCAATCACAGTGTGCCGCTCCACTTTTCCAAATGTTTCTTCTGGATGGACGTTGGTTTAACCCCACGAGACGTTTGCTCCATCTCAACCATCCGCCGTCTTCTTCTTCTCTTTCGTCTTCTTCCGTCCACCCTGCTCCCTAGCGACTCGCTGCACTGAGACTGAGAGCACAAAAGAGACTCAGGCTGCCGTCTATTTACCTCTGCCGTTTTTTTGTATTCCTCCTTCGCCGCCTCCTCCTCATTGATCTCTTCCGCTTTTCGCCGCTGCATATTTATCCCACCACTCAATATGTTTACTCGTGTTTGCCCCCCCCTCCTCCCACCATCCCCTCCCCGACTCTCCCTTTGAGCTCGTTCTTCATTTATCCGACTCAGTCGCTCGCTCCACTTGGGATATCGATGCCGGCGAATAACAAAACCCACGATGATTGGACGCCGTTAAGTGGCTAATTTCTCTCCGTCGCTGCCTGGTTTTGCGGCAGGATAAAAGTGGGCGCTTGTGGAGTGTTTTGGATTGCAGTGGAATTATCTCCGACCTTTCCTGCGGCTGTTGGAAAATGTAACAGCGAAGGATAAAATGCGCCCCCACACCCCCTAGTTCCCTATCGCCTCACCTCTACCTGCCTCTTCCTCCCGGAGGTGTCTGTGTTTACACCGATCTCAGACCCGGGAGCAAGAACGGCAACACGCTGAAGTAAACAAGCAGCAGAGCTCCATGGCTGAGTCGCCGGCTGCGGAGCGGCCAAACATCCCACAAAATACAAACTTTGGAGTAGCAAGTTGTGAAGTGAAGTTCGAAGCCCAGAACCGTCAAACGGATCTTCTGGATTGCATTGCATTGCCCTTTGAGCTGCACGACGGCTTCCTTCAGCCGGCTTACACGTGAGCAGGGCTTAATGACACAGCGTTCAATGGGAACACCGGCAAATCGCAATTGTACTTTGTCGAAATTTTAGAAATATCGCATTTAGAAAAAAACGCTGCTACGGTTTCATTTCTGAGAGTGAAAACAGACGGACAGACGGACAGACAGACATATAGAAAGTGTCCTTTTGCAGAAGCATGGTGGCTGTGTCTTTGACGGCTTCCGGAGTATCTTTGTGTCTTTGCAGGCTGATAGACCATCGCCGAGGCAGCACTGTGTTTTCCAGACCAGCAGTTTTTGAACGCAGTGGCGGGGAAACGCTGAACCGCATTACACAAACGGTGTCGGCTGAACTATATTTACCAAGAGATGAGCTGGAAATTACAGCCTTCCAACGGTGGAGGCCCTCCACTCCAACATTCATTCCCCTGGGTTAATAAATATGAATTAGACGTAAATGCTCGCCCGCCTTCCTTCACCTCCACCCTCCTCCTTGTTATGCACTTCATCCATCCATCCATCCATCTTCTAGTCCTCCTGCAGTCAGTCAGGGTTGTGGGGGTCTGATGGTGCCTATACCAGCTGACATTGGGGTGAAGGTCGCCAAATTGTCCGTGCACTCCCATTGGCCAAAAATCCCAGCCAGGTTTTTTCATTTAGTGAAAAAGGGGCCGGATTCCAACTGTTTGTAAGGTTTTTTTTTGAACATGTACTTTGAATCGGAAGCGATTGGAAACACTGCGTTGAAAAGCATCCACAGGGTCTCAGTCTGCCATTGTTTCCTCCACTCTTTCCTTGCTTGGTGTGGAAGTGGACTTTCTTTTTTTCTGCCAGAGTGTGCTTGGCATCCGTTTTTTATTTTTCATGGTCGGTGAGTGTAAAACCTCCCCCACACAGCTGACGAGTGTTTGTTTACACTCCAGCTGTGGAAACGCCGAAGCGGTGCGACTAATTTTCTCCAAAATCGGAAGGTCACGGCTGCGACCAAATGTTTGCGATTCCATGTCTCTGAAGAGGACTGCTGCAACGCACTGCGCACTCTCAAAGCATGTTGATGCACTGACGGAAACAGCCGCTGAATTTTTTCCCTTTCCCTCGAACAAACAGCAGCGGCAGAGCTCACTCTGCTCATCAGGTGGATCTGCTACACCTGTGAAGTTGAGCGCAGCTGCGGGTAATCAGGTAATCAGCCAGGCCGGGAGTCCTGGTTGGTAGCTCAGTTGGGGGAAAAAGTTTCTCAGTCAGTCATTTTTTTTTGGTTGGTCGTTCTGTGGTTTCAGGTTGATCAGGAACCCATCGCCTGATTTTTACCCCCATTCCGAGTCTCACCTGTCTCTATTTACCACCGTAGATGTCTGGTGTTCTGCAGAGAGGAGCCGTGGCAACACTCTGGAGTGAAAACAGCTGAAACTCACAGCCAGTCACAAAATTATCGGCGATCCTCATTGGTTTTTTCTCCACATTTTTTTGACAGGTGAAAAAGATCCATAGTTTTTGAAACTGTACCACAGCAGCAATTCCCCCCCACCAAAGGGATAGTTCATTCAAAATTTAAATTCCATTCATTTACCCGCCACTGCCACCGTGTCGACGGAGGTTCTCTAATCTAAGTCCCATGAACACGTGTCGACCCTTCAAACCTGAGCCTCTAGACTGACTCTTATAGACGTATTTATTTTTCTTCTTTTCGTTCCAATTCAGATGACAAATGATTCCAGTTTCACAGAGCAGACGGCGGAGAGGCCGGCGAGCTGGAAGTGGACGGCGCCGCTCTGCTGGAGAAGCTTCCCTTAATCTCTCGCACCCTGATTTCTCTCAGCGTTCCCACTGGTGGCGAGCGCCTCAAATTACATCTGATGAATTGGCTTGTCGTGTCTGGTTTGGTTCACTCTCTCTCCGTGTGTGTGTGTGTGTGTGTGTGTGTGTGTGTGTCCTGGGTCTGGACCCTGACATGTTGCAGGGAGACGGCTTGAAAAGGCAACGGCTGGAGCGCCATCGCAAGAGGCGGAGCCGAGTCTCTGAAAAAAATAAAACTGGATCTGCTTTTCCGCCTTTTTCATGCTTGTGTAGTTGCCAATGAGTCTCGTTTCCGCCTCCCAACGCTGTCCTTTGGTACGACAACAGCAGTTTGGTGTCGCCGCTTGACGGCACCATGTCTGGCTCCTTCCAGTTCCGGATAAGAGGAGTTGGTCTGGGCTGTGGATATCTGTTTGCTTGTTTCACACTTCCCACCCCCTAGTTGAAGGATTAGCCCCCCCAACCCCCCTCTTTTGACAGCACATTTGTTGAGTTTTAGCAGCTGTAAAAAGAATGATTCTGCCAATTTTGAAATATTTATTTTGCATCCCAGACTTCAGAGGATCAGAGTCATAGTCAGAAATGTGGAACTTGGAGTGGAGTATTGCCATGGATAATTTTTAAAATGAATTAGTAATTGATCAGATGACACATTGATGCAATTAAGCTTAAATTCAGGGATAGGAACCAATGGAAATTCAATTGACATACTAATTTATTTAAGTTTATCATACTTGCTTTAGTTAATTAATTTATAGATTTTTAAATTATTATTAAAGCATTTTAAACTGCTTCCATCTAAAAAAATTACAGTTTTCTTTGGCCTTATTTTGAAATGGATCCCCCCCACTCTCCCTGACGTGGCTCCACCAGTGCTGGAGTGAGTCCTTCCCCTTCCCCAGCCGTGACTCGGTTCACACACAGGTTATTTCATTAATTTGCGGACTTGATTCGGAATTTGGCGCACGCACCAATCAAATTAAAACTGGCAATTAATTTAAGACTCGCCCCGCGTTGATGCTGCTCACGCAGTGCCGTGGTTTAAAAAAAAAAAGGCCACGGAAGAGAAGAGGGGAAGTAGAGGATGAGTGGGGTGGATGAAAAAAAAGAGGGAATGGTGGAAAAGGGAGCGATAACCGGGAAGACGGATGGAGAGGGATATTCCGCTCCAAAGCCTCTTAACATTAAGCATTTACGGCTTTGGAAAGGCGACGGAAGGTCAGTGAAGGAGGCCTGAACCGGGACTTTGCGGGCGCTGGCTGTTTGCCCCGCCCCCTGTGTGTGCGGAGGAGCGGTTGGGGGGGTTGGAGGGGGATCGGACATTTGCCGGCTCGTCTTCTCACATGACCCTGTTTAAAAAACGTTCAGCCAGGGTCTCCCGGCGTCGCCACCAGTGTTGGCGCGTAATCTATTGCTAAGTAATCCGCTACTGTAATTAAACTACCTCTTGAGTAATGGGATTACTGTGGTAAAATTGGTAACTATATCATCATTACTTTATCAAGTAACAATCCCATCGTTTTCTGAAATATCTTGCGAGCTAAAAATGTCTTATTGTCCACAAAACGTCTGAAATTCTAGAAAAACAACCAAAAACAACGATGTCGCAGATTGATGAGACAGACGGCCGTGCATGCAAAGTCATTGATATGCGACGGCGCGCCAAAACAAGCCTGGCGGCGGCAAAAGTAAAGACAGCGATTGCGTTTGATAGCTGGAAATACAAACATTGTTTTGAGTTCATCTCGTCTAAATCACAGAATATTGTGGTTCGTTGTACGATATGTGCAGGAAACTTTATCTTTATTAAACTAAAGTAATTGGTAATTGATTACTTATGAAACAAAGTAGTTGAAAAAATAATTAAATTATCCTAAAAACACTGGTCGCCACCTATTGAAATTTCAAACCCAAAGAGAGCGAGAGAGCGATAGGGCGCCACCAGGGCGTGAGTTGACTCTTAAAATCTCACAGAAGTTTAAATTCTTACCTCATCCTCCTTTAAACAAACAAGCTTGTCGGGATGAAAGACAGAGCCTCACCTCCACCACCACCACCACAAGCACGACGGGGCGTAAACACTCACATACGTTTGTGCAGATCGGTAATGATTCACCGTCCGCTCATGTCAATTCTGCTCACCTCATCTAATAAAGAAATAAGGAAAGAAAAAAAAAAAAAGAAGAACCCCCCCTCGGCCTGCGGGTGGGCGAAGGCCGAGCCGTGAGCTCGCCTGTCAAAACCGCTTCCCGTCAAAGAATCGGCGGTAATCTAATTTAGAGTTGAATCAATTCCCGGTGTTGATGCTGAGGGATAGTGACTCGGTCCGTACAGGCTGCAGATCCGGGTCAGGTCAGATCAGGACTGGAGGTGCCGCTGCTCGCTGCGTTTTCTAATGAGATTTCAGGCTGGAATTTTGGAATTAATGTGAGTGTTTGGGAATGTAAATAAATGAGACCAAGAAAGGCAGAAGTGTTTCCATCAAAAGTTTGCAACCTTTAAGAAAAAAAAAAAAAAAAATCTTTGATGTTCTGGTTGTGTTTTATTGTGAAAAATAAATCTTTAGAGACTTCTCAGTAAAATAAAAAAAATCACTAAATTCTTCTTTCTAAATTGCATCCTTGTTAAAATTATGCGAACACGGTTGGACAGTGTGATGGCAGGCCGGTGTTGTAAATTCTCCTCTCCATCATCTCCCCCACTCTTGTTTTCCACACTTGGCGACCAAGTGGCTTGTTTTACCCGAGTGTGTTTGGCACCTGGATTCTTCATGGTCGGTGAGTGTAAAACCTCCCTCCCACCCCGCCCCCCAGAACACTCGCCACGCAGCTGACGAGTGTTTGTCTGCACGCTCCAGTTCTGGAAACGCCAGCCAGAGCTGCATGACTGATTTTCTCCCAATCGGGAGGTCAAGGCTGCACGGGGGCCGAATGTTTGCGATTCGCTTCCAGATGTTTTTCCGTCAGGATTGCTGCGACACCTTGTCGGCGCTCTCTCAAAGCCTTTTTATGCACTGATGAACCTGTTGTTTGTTCCTTGAACAAACAACAGATTCAGAGTTCGCTGTGTTCATCAGGTGGACCTTGCTGCACCTGTGAGGCTGAACTCAGCTGCAGGTTATAAACTAATCCGGCAGCCTGGGAGATTTAAGACAGAGTTACAACCTGCACAGGGTTTGTCCTGCAAGCTCACTGCGTATTTGCTGCACCAGCACATATTTTCTGATGTTTTTATTTTTTTTGCATGAAACAATATAGAATATCCACCCATGCATCCATTTTCAATACCTGCTTCTTCCTGAACTCAGGGTTGCATGGCTATATGTATGGATTTACATTTAAAAATTCCTGGGTTGGATATGACTGAAGCCACGCGGTCCATTTCCTGCCATCGCTGCATCAGATACACAACTTAGTATTTCCACCTTTTTACAAAATAAAAGCAGAATAAATTTCGAAAAGGCTTCCTCTGTTAGACTATCTGGCAAAATATAAAATCACTTCAGTCACATTGGCAGCTTGTTAAATCCCGACTATTGCACTTTTTCAGGACACGCCCTTTTTGATGTGTTTACTGCCTGGTTGAAAGGAAAAAAAAAAAACAAGACAAAAGGGTGAATTTGGAAGTGAGGTTTGCTTCTCTGAAGGAAAAAGCATCTTCACTAATATGTAATTACATCATTACATTATTATTAGATGTAATAATAATGTAACTATTATGTAATACACTAAGAATATACTATACAACTGATTAAACATCTATATAGTATAAATATAGTATGTGGTGACGGCCAGTTGAGTGACTCTTCTTCCCGAAGGCGACGATTCAATGACACACTCGCCTCTCTGTCGTTTTACCCCTTTTTTATTTTTACACAACGTAAACAACACAGTACATGTTGTCTTTTTCTGTACAGAAGCTTCTCCGGGAGCCCCGACTCCACCGGCCGTCCGGGTGGAAAACTCCCAGGGTTTCCCTCTCGCGTTCTTTCTTTTTCTTTTTCTTTTTTTTTTTTTTGCTCTTTTTGTTATTATAACCTTCCCTTTTTAAAAAATATCATTTTTTTTTCATAAGAGGTACGTCGTAGTCTTTGTCCGCTCGCCCGCTCGCTCGTTAGGGTCCCAGTCTGTCTGTCCGTCTTGCGTTGTGAAGAGTCGTCCCCTCGGAACGTTGAGAAAGGCTATGTGTGAAAATCACTTCCTGCCACAGTTTTCCTCGCTCCCCCCCTTCCTCCCCCCGCCAAAGCCGCGTCCGCGTCTCCCGGCACAAGTGTCCGTTAGTGCAAAAGAAAGGCACCGACTGCTGTTCTCTTGCCGCGGCGCGGTTCCCGTGAGTGAGTGGAGAGTGCTGAGCTTCCCAGTTCGGCCACTGGTTTGTCTCCGCTTCCCGGTTCTGTAAGAATTCCCTTTATTCATTTATTTATTTTTGTGTGTGCGAGTTGTGTGACCAGGTAAAGGTGGGCGTGAACAGAGCTATGACGTGGCGACTGGCCCATTGTCTGCGTGTGTGTGTGTATGTGTGTCTTTGTGTGCTTTTTTTTTCTTTGTTTGTGCTATCAAGTGGAACCCGACGGACGACGAGACGACTCAGGGACGCAACGAGACGAGGCCAGTTTTTCTTCTTCTCTCTCCCTGCTCGCCACCACCGAGAGAGCCGAGCGGGGAAACCGTTGAATGAAGTAGAAAAACCAAATGAAAAAGAAAGACGGTGGAGAAAAAAAAAAAGACGTATGAAAATAATATTTGAAAAACAAAACAAAAGCCAAACGAACACGTTTTGAGCCAGAAACACACGTCAACAAACGAGAGTGCGCGCGCGCGCACACACACACACACACACGAAACACACATTCTGTCGTTTGTTATGTCGTTTGTTTTCCTTTTTCGTGCGACTTCGCAAAACACACTCGCCCACACACACACACACACACACACACACAAAACACAGAAATGTGCAGGCACACACTCAGACCGAAGATGAACACCAGCGCGTTCCAGTCAGGGCTGCAGTCAGACGGTGCTCTCCAGGATCCAGTCCGAGTCGCAGCGGCCCTTGTCCGAGTCGCTGTCGCCGTCCTTCAGGAGCATCCCGCTCATCGATTGGCTCCTTTTGCTCCGCGTGACGCGCCCCACCCTGGGCGCCGCCTGGTGGGCCGAGCGAGTCTTTGAGGCTCCGCCCTCGCTGAGCGAGTACCTCCTCCTCGCCCGGCTCCGCCCCTCGTCCTCGGCGGGGAGAGTCTGGTACTTGGCTGGAGTGCGGGCGGTTCGACGCAGGACCGGCGTCTCCCTGTAGCGGACGGAGGGGGCGGGGCTCGGCGCGACGAGCGGGCCGCCCGAAGGGGGGGGGACGAACGCCGCGGCGGCGGTGGCGGCGACTGGTTGAGAGAGGTGGAGTTGTTGCGGTTGGTGTTGAGGTTGTCCAGGGGACGAGGAGGTGGCGGAGGAGGAGGCGGAGGAAGGCGGGCGGGGGAGGCGGAAGTGGCGGCGGCGGCGGTGGCGGCGTTGCCCGCCGAGGCGTTGGAACAAGCCGAGCCCGGCTTGCTGGGAGCGGGCTTCCGCTTGGGCTTGGGCAGCGTGCCGCTGGTGGGCGAAGCCACGCCCGCTTTAGCCCGCTCCTCGCCCGCCCTCTCCTCGGCCGTCGGGCTCCTGGCTCCCCAAGTCTGGCTCAGGACCGAGGTGGCCGTGGAGCACTCGGTCAGGGACGTGTCCGAGATCTGGGTCATCGTGTCCTTGCCGCTGCCCCTTTTCTTGGAGCCCGCCGACAGGTCGTCGAGCCCGATGGAGCCGTGCTTGGAGACGCTGGGGGTGACGCTGCACGCCTGCGACTGCTGCCCGTTGGTCTGTGAGTGGACGTTGGTCATGGACAAGGAGACGCCCTTGCTGCCCTCGGTGGGGTTGCATACCTGTGTGGGGACATAGCAGGTGGCATCAGTGAGGGGACATTTCACAGCCAAAGAGACAACAAAAATCTTAACTTTTCCCTTTTCCTTAAAGGTTAAGTGTGTAGTATTTAGAGATTTCAAAGAAGAAACGACAACATTAAGTGGTTATATTTTAGTTTGTCACTCCCCCTTGCCCACCTGAGCCTGCCAGTGAACTACGGTGGCCTGTGCACCCAAACCAGGACACCTCATCCACCTTCTTCTTCGTTGGGTTATTTGAAGACGTGAGCTGTCGCCCCAATTACTTCAGACAGCTGGATTGTCCACACCAGGCTTCCTTAGAAATATGGCATTTCAAGATGGCAACTCGGGGCAAGACCCTCGTCTTTGTATTTTCCCAATTACTTTAATTGTAATGCGATTACGCACTTTTATGAATGTATTTATGGGCAGCATACCAATATGAAATCATAAATCAAGCCAGATTTTACACACTGAACCTTTAAGTTTAAGTATGAAAATCAAAAATAAACCCACGATTATTCAAAATCGCCGAGTTTGCGAGATAGAGCCCCATCTAGTTGTCAGAAATGAAAAAAATTCTGTTGGCGGACGAACCTTGTACCGTATCATCAGGATGATGATGAAGACGAGCACGGAGGCCACGATGATGCCGCCGATGATGATGATCATGGTGCCGCCCAGGAACTGCGACTGCATGAAGTGGCACCTCATGTACTCGGTCTCGGTGGTGAACTGCACGCAGCCGACCACCCGCGTGGCCGTCAGCGAGGTGATGACGTCGTCGTAGATGGCCAGCACGCACAGGTCGTACTGGGTCCCCGCCGCCAGGTTGTTGACGAGGAAGTTCTTGCTGGAGGGCGGGATCATCCTGGGTGGGGAAGAGGGGAGGGGGCGGGGCCACGGGGGAGACAGAGACGTTTGACGAGTGATCAGTGAAAGGGGGGGGGGGGCGAGTGAAAACGACGACGTTAAGCGCAGAGACAGACGGAGCAATTTCGTGTCATCCGACGGGAGGTAAAGTGTCAAGGATTGAATGGACAGAGTCAGACGACGCGGCTCGACCGAGTTAAATCTCGTCCTTCGAGAAGCCCTCAAAAGTCACTGGGGATGATTCTCCGCTTAGCGCCGTCGAGAAGTGCTGGAAGTGACACAGCGTGACCTCCTCCCTTCAAACCGCCAAGACGCTTTTCACCTCCGGTTAGAAAACTTCACTCTGACATATATCATCCTCCGGGCTTTTTTTTTTTCTTTTCTCTTTGGTTTTTCAGTTTTTTCACCGAATCCTTCACGTTGGCCAGCTGACCCCTGGAACTGCTCTCCGGACCGACGGAACGACGGACGGAGATGCTAAGACCTCGGACGAAAGCTTTCTGTGTTTTTCTGTGCTTTTCCATCTCGTCAGCTCTCCCCTGGATCGCCTTGTTAAAATGCTAATGGGGGACCTCATTAAAAGCAACGAGAGCCGCCGGTTCGGTTCAAAGCTCGCGACCTTGTGCGGCAGCGAGAGAGAGAGACTGTGTTGGACATGTGGTTATCGGCGAGCGTCCGGGTTTAATGGTGGCGTGTCTTGGAGAGGCGATCGGCCGGTGGCATCGGGTCGTCGGTGGCGTCCTTGGTGAAATAATCGACAAAAAAAAGAAGACAAAAAACAGCGTTGCCGGTGGCACTGCCCCCCCCATGTTATTTATCTATTTCATTTTATTTGGCATAGACGCAAAAATACACAAAAGGGCTTGAGGAAAAATGGTCAACAACGTTTTGTTTCGCATTTACAAGGAATTTCATCTGGAAGTTGAAATTTAGTATTGTTTTTTTCTGCTACATTTTACATTTGCCAACTACAACATTGTAGCTAATGCTTTAGGCTCATCTGAGCATGTTTTGTCTAAACCTTAATTCCAGCAAGAAAAAAAAAAAAAGTTTTGCTAATCTAACCAACAGGAATCTTCAGGTCTTTTGCTGCAGTGTTTCAGATCATTTGTGTCCTGACTTCCTGTTTTTCCACAACTGTTTGTGTTGTCGCTTTCTTTTAACACTTCAGTAAAAGCAGGCAAACGTTCACAGCGCTGGGAGTACAAGACAAATTTCCGCAAGAGGGACGATAAAGTTGCTGCGTAGCGAGTCACATTTGCCGTTATTCCGGCTTTTGAATCTGGAATAACGTGTTTACATACATCTAAACGGAAGAACTTGATGAACAGACACAAAGCAAAAAAAAAGAAGAAAAGGAACCACGCGGCAAGCTACCCATCAACCCCACGTGACCGCGGTGTTGAGGTTAACGACGGGAGAAAGTGTTTTTGCCGCCGTCACGCACCGGCGGCGGCGTTTGTAAATGCAGAGCGACGGAGATGAATTCCCCCATTACCGCGGCAGCCTTGGGCTTCATTTGTGAGAATGCACGCACAATTGGTCGTCTGACACATTAGAGAGGCGGGCATTAATATCTTCATGGTGGAATAAATATGTTTATTTCCTGGGCGGCGGCGGCAGCCTTCACTTGGTTATTGTGTGTTTTATCTCGCAGGTTTAAACACCGTCACGCTCTCCAACAGACAACGCGACCGTCTCGCCCATTAATAACGTCTCCTCCTTGTAGATATTCTATTGCTGTTTACGATGTGGCTCCGGTGCACAAGGTTGGATCATCGGGGTTGGGGGGAAAAAAAAAAAAGACTCCAAAAGGAGGTTTTTGTTGGCAAAGATGCAAAAAGGAGAAAAAAAAAAACCCCGCAGTTGATAGAGTTCAATAAAACGGAGGTGGGAGTGAGTCACCGTGCTTCCCAAGCCGTCATTTATCATTCATAATGCAGACTTCAATGTTGAATAATTTACCAAAACAAATAATTTTCAGAACACTTTTAGCCTTCTGTTTGCAGCCTCCTGCTACACCGTTGGGTTTTTTTTCCCTTTCCCTCTACTTTTTCCTGCGAACTTGGACGATCCACACTTGGAAAAGGTGCAAAAACATTGGAGGAGCAGGCTTGGGGGGGGTGGTACAAGTGCCCCTTGTGACATCATGAACAGGCCACTGAAGAAGTGGAGAATGGACACTAATGGGTTGTTGACTTGCAGGGGTTAAGGTGCAGACAATATTGGTCTCTGAAAGGTTTTACTGGACGTGAGACCTTGAAAGGGAGAGTCCACCCAAAATGTATTTCTATCAATACAAACAACTTCGCCCGAGGGCCGAAACAATGGAAGTCAACTGAGGACAGAGACACAAAAAGGATGTGATTGACTTTAAACAACAGCGCAGATGGTTAGCAGTGGAATGGGTGATGTTTCAATCCTGGTGCAATTTGTTTTTCAAAAGGCATGGATAATTGTGACGCCACCAGTGTTTTTGTGTTGTTTTCAGCCTATTTGAGCCTCCACACAATAGACATCCTCTCTCTCTCTCTCTCTCTCTCTCTCTCTCTCGCTTCCTTCCCTCCATCCTCCGTGAGAACCCACAGTTCTGGGATTCCGCCTGGACGCGACGGGACGGGCAGCCGTAGCCTCGAGCAGCTCCAGCTACTCCGACTTGGACGCTGCCGCAGCCAGACTTTCGACGAAAGAGAGGAAAAAACAAAACAAAACCCCACGCTGTCATCATTTTTACGATTCATGGTTCGGGGAGGAAACTATCGAGATATTGACGACGCGTTTGTCTGCCGACTGCGTTTGTCTGCCACGCGAGCTCCCCCGACTCCATTGTCATGCAAATGAGCGGGATCCTTTTCTCTCTTTTTTTTTTTTTTTTGTCTGCTACACGATTATTTCCCGACTGCACGAGTCGTCAGCGCTGTGAACTCATCCAAAGTGACTCATTCATTGTGGCTAATTTCTTTGTGTCTGAGGCGTATCGGGCTGCCAGTGTTTGAAGCCCTACAGTGGGCAGATGATTGCCTTGGCCGCGGACTATTACACTAATCTATCTCCTCTTTCTGCCAAGCCCTCGGCCCAGGGCGCCTGGCCGCGTGTGCATGCGTGTGTGTGTGTGTGTGTGTGTATGTGTGTGGGTGCCTGGCCTTTCATTACATTGTCACTGCACAAGAGGAAGTGTGCACACATTCTTCTCCGTGACAATGCATTTGTGTGCTTGTGTCTGCACCGTGTATTTTGTGCGTGTGTGTGTGTTTACAGTGCACGCGTGTGTGTGTGTGTGTGAGCTCCATGACAGCAGCCGTCTCTTCCCAGTGGCCGCCACTACGTCTGGCTAGCCGCCAGCTGAGCGCTGCTACGCCGCTAAGCTCCAGTAATGTGTGCACACATGCATGTTTTTTTACCCCCCCCACCACCACCACCACCACCACCACCCCTTGGCCCTCATAATGAACTCTGACTTTCCACAGAGCCAGAGTTCCCATCTGGGACGACGCCAGGAGGACGACAGGAACTCTATTAGCCGTGATCGTCTGTCGGTCGACTGTGAGATACCAGATTGGTCCGTTTCAGGTCATTTCACTTGATTGAGTACAGGACAAAGCCTGCAGGTTGTAACAAAAAAACAAAAAAAAAAAACAAAACTATGCGAGTCGAAATCCTAAATATATATTTATATGAAGGGTGGCTATTCAAGATCATCTAAAATATCCAACTTGTTTGATTTATTTCACACTTTTCTGTTTAACACATATTCATATGTGTTCATTCATAGAACCATTAAATCAGTAGAAGTATGGAGTACTTTTGACAGGTAGTGTGTACGTACCGGTAGCATCGTGGATGTGGAGGAACAAAGCGTTCATGTGCTAGCTAGTGTTAGCGAGTCAGAGCCTCGCTACACATGGATGTATACATAAACCTTTCATGGTATGTAGAGCAAGGTAACAGTAATAAAAAAAACTCCAAAACACTGACACTAACACTGAGAATTGAATTTAAGGAAACATTTCTGAACGAGACATTTTGAACAGTGCGCAGCCTTTGTGTTGCACAAGAGAGGATCTGTGTTGCCCTGCAACCGTCAACCTCAGAGCTAATGTGGCTTACTCAGCAGATGGAACGGTGCCATGCTAATAGGCCAGAGTCTCCCAGGCAGGCAGGCAGGCAGGCAGGCAGGCAGGCAGGCAGGCAGGCAGGCAGGCAGGCAGGCAGGCAGGCAGGCAGCGCTGCCGTCTTATCTCCTCCTGGCCATGCATAATGCCCCCTGACGCTGCAGCTAATGGCTAACAAGCAGCCACACAGCTTGTAGTCAGAGGTGGAACAGCGGATTACACAAACTAACAATGGAAGGGGCCTTGCGAAAACACCTCCCCAGCCATTCTTACTCATTAGCCCCCGGTCTGACTCGGTCAATGATCATTTATCCCACACAGAACTGAAGGTTGGGCCACCGTCCCAAAGTTTTCTCGTTAATTTGGAAAACTTTCTGCGCATGTGCAAACGAGGGATAATTACAACGCTGGGTGGAATGTTTTCACAAAATCCCTCAGCTGAGAAAGGCTGGGCCTCTTGAAGAAAGCACTTGGAAAGCGATTGGATCGACTCCTGTCTCTGTCACCTTTCAGACTGGAGTTTATAGAGGTGGGTTCTCCACAACAGCAGACTCAAGGTCTCCATGCGCAGCAAGGCTCTGACTCGCGAACACTAACTAGCACATGAACTACCAGTCAAACGTTTGGACACATGCTTCTGATTTAACAGTTTTTCTCTCATTTTCATGACTATTTACATTGTAGATTGTCACTCAAGGCATCAAAACTATGAATGGACACATATGAAATATGTATTAAACAAAAAAGTGTGACAAAACTCAAACAAGTTGTATATTTTAGATGATCTAGAATAGCCACCCTTTGTAGAAATATAGTGTATGTGTGTGACTGGTAGTATACCTTTGTGTGTATATATATATATATGTATATATATATATATATATATATATATATATATATATATATATATATATATATATATATTCTTCATGTACTCCAGCGAATAAATTAGAAATAAAAGTAGAGGGAGCCGCCACACACTTAGTGAGATCTCATTACCGGCGAGCAGAGTGCGGTGGAGCAGAGCGGAGTGGATGTCAGAGGAGGTTTCAGCTCCGTCAGTGGACCTGCTTCCTCTCCGGCTCCGCAGCCTCCCTCCAGTTTAGCTGAGTCATCCTCATTCCTCTTTAATGCCGCGGTCGGATCCTCCCGCCTGCCCGCCGCTGTCTCTTCTTTCGCGCTCTCATTCTCAAAGGATGCCGGCCGTATTACGCAACGCTCGCTTTAGCAGCGCTTCCCGACAGCGACACGAGCCTTGAACCTCGCACCGTGAGAAAAGTCCATGGTTTTTCTGACCTTAGCAGAAACCTCACAACTGTTGTTTTAGGCTGTAAACAGCGGGCTAAATATAAAACATAGTTTCTTCTTCTGTTTAAGGGCACAGCTACGACATGACGGTCGTTAAGTAGTGCGCACAACTTTAATGCGCCGCGTGCGCTCGGCGCAGGCAATGGGTGTGTTTCCGTTCTCCCCTGCTTGCCTTCGTGAAGCTCTGCCCCCTCGTTTAAGCGAGTGGACTCCCAGTTTGCAGCAGACTAGTATGCAGTATCATACAGGTATTTCGCTCACATACTGGGTTTAAACGGGGAGCTTGCGCGGTCGGCGGGGTGCGGTGCTAGCGTCGTAACTGGACAAACGGTTTTTGTCTCGGGTTAATTACAGTAGAATGTAAACGTCGACTGTGGTAGAAGTGCCTGCTGCTACTCCAGGGTAATCAGGGCTTGATGGGAGATGTAGTTCTCCCATCAACTGAATGCAGATTCATTTATTATTTAGAGCGTGGCGATTACATATCTTAAAAGTACATCATCTATCATATTCATTGTATTGTGGTATGTGTATATTATGTTACATAGTCAATTATATGTATGCATATGCTAAAAGTAAACCTACTTTATTAACGTAATCATTATTCAATTAATTATTTACTTAAATGTGTAGATAATATAAAATATGTACATAGTACATTTGATATGAATAATATGGTTTGTTATTTCGAATGTTAGTGAAAAAACATCCCAATGATAACAGTATTTTTTTTCAAAAATAAAAACTTAAAATGCCTTAAAATGCACTGTTCCAAATTATAATGCGCAACAGAGTTTCAAAACATGTTATTGTTTGTAAAGAAATGAAAATGGTCATTTGTTAAATTCGAAGCAATAGCAGGTCATATTTACTGAAAATCATATGCTATTTCAATTAACAAGGACTCCTTCTTTACAGGTCAGCCTCAGTAGGGTTGAGGTTAGTGAATGGAAGGTTTGATGGCAGCCAGTGAATGGAAGGTTTATGCATAACCGCGAGCCTCTGGAGGATCCTGCACCTCGATGTTTGCGGGACTCCAGAGGCACCAGCAGCTTCAAATACCTGTTTGCTGCTTTGTAATGGCATTTTAGCAGCTGCTCTCTTAATCTGATGCATTTGTCTGGCAGAAACCTTCCTCATTGTGCCTTTACTTGCACGAATCCTCTAAATCAGCTAAAAAAATCTCTTAATAGTGCTGTGATCCCGCTTAAGTTTTCATCAAATATCAAAGGTTTTCACACCTCGTCCGAGGCATTCAGCTATTTCACGCTTTTCGGCACTGAAGAGATCCTTTTCCTTTCCCATATTTCTTGAAAATTGTGGTCTGCTCAATAATGTGGAACGTCCTTCTTAAGTAGTTTTTGCTTTAATTGGACTAACCTGGCAATTTAATTGACACAGGTGTCTGGGAATGATTTCACTGACCCAAAGAGCCCTGAGACACAATACTATCTATGACTTTCACTGGAAAACCAAAAAAAAAAAAAATTACCTTTATTACACTTAAACACAATTAGCATAATAATTTGGAACACGGTGTATAAGACAGCCTAGCCATTGGTTTCATGTTTTCAGGTTTATTACCTTTGCTTTTCTTAAAAGAAAATCAATCAATAGGGAAGCAGCGAGTAATATTCTTTGCGTGCCTGTGTGTCCTATTCGGTGGGAGAACAAAAACAGGACAGAGTGACAAAAATGAAGATACGGGAAATGGGAAAAATATGTGTTTTTGCTTTTAAACGGTTAAATATTATTTTAAAAAAACAAACAAAACAAAACAAAAACATTTTTGAAGACAAAGGAAAGACCAAATCATAAAAGTTTCCTATGAAGACTTCCTGCTTTTGTCCCTTCTCACTCACATATTGTAACGATGCACCTGTTTAAAATTTCTGTCAGTTTTCTGGAGAGCAAGAGACGCTTCAAACAGATCTGGAGATCTGAAGATTAGTGTACATGCTTAAGATATGTGTTAATATAGTTTAACTGTCGCCATAAAAAAACAAAAAAAACAACTTATATATATACATATATTTTATCTCCTTCCACATTTCCTCCACCTTTCAGCGCTTCCCCACCCTCAGAGTCCTCCTCCACGCTGCGACACGTCCCTTTATTGCAATTGTCTCTATTTAAAACCCCTCAACATGCTCATAACAATAACACCCGGCTACGTCGGGGCTGCAACGTGTTTATGGAGCCATAAAATCAGAGTCGGAACATTACGGCGGGATAAGGGCGGATGTGATGTTTCCCTCATTTTTTTCTTTTTCTTTTTCCTTTCTCTTGCCTTAAGCACAGCTTGGATAGGTGTTATACCTGGCCCGCAGGGACTATTGGCAGGGATAAGCCGCTTCCTGTGAGTGAGGAGGAGGGACGGAGCACGAGGGGGGAGGAGAGCGAGCGATGAGAGGCCCGGATACACAACAGCCCTGTGGCGTTGTCCCACAAAACGCTTGCTACACAATTTGCTTGGTGTGTGTAGTGTAGTTTCTTACTAATTTTCTTTCTTTATTTTTTTTTGGGTGGAGGTGGGCGTGCAGGATTGGAAAACAACAGCTGGAAGAGGAAAGAGAGAAACACGGCCAGTGTTGTTGGGATTACTCCATAAAAGTAATCCAACTACTGATTACTCCTTTAAAAAGTAATCCAATTACTTCTTTCACTACTTTTTTCATAAGTAATCAATTACTAATTACTTTAGTTAAAAAAAAGATAAAGTAACAGTTGCTCAGTGCTTTGGAATGAACTTAATTAAAGTGCAAATTGTGCAATTCCAAATATTGCCTCTGTCCTCTGAACATGAATGAATGTTTGCTCTCTGAACGCAAACTGCACATTTCACAGAACTCATGTACAGCACTGGTGCCTTTTTGCACAGCCCATATTGTTAAAATAATTAGAAGCACAGTAGTTGAAAGATCTCTACTGTGCAGAGCACTGCGGACTTACTTGTAAACACGGCTTTCAACAATTTATGAGGTTCGACGTGGATATTTTCCAATGTCTTGTCTCCTGCACATATCGTACAACGAACCACGATATTCTTTGATTTAGTCGAGATGAACTCAAAATAATGTTTGTATTTCCAGCTATCAAACGCAATCGCTGTTTTTTCTTTTGCCGCCGCCATGCTTTATTTGGTGCGTCGTCGCATATCAATGACTTTGCATGCACGGCTGCATCATCAATCCGCGACATCGTTGCGTTCGGTTGGTTTTTAAAAAAATAAATTTTAGACATTTTGTGGATAATAAGACATTTTTACTTGCAAGATATTTCGGAAAAGTAACGGAATCGTTAATTGATGAAGTATTGATGATATAATTACCAATTTTGCCACAGTAATCCCATTGCATTACTCCATTATATAAAAAGTAGTTTAATTACAGTAGTGGATTACTTAGTAATAGATTACTCGCCAACACTGAACACGGCCTAGGGCCAGTTATAATTTAGATAGGGTGAGTTTTTTTTAAATGATTTTTTTTAACTTAAATAAAGATAAAGCTGGCCTGAGGTTTCCAGGTCACCAATATTTTTTTTTACAGTAATCATTATGTGGTGATAGTGAGCCTATTTTACCGCACGTATAAATGAGTCCTTTTTATGAATTTCTAGTTTTTGCCTGGGGGGGGAGTTTACGTCTTGTAATTAAAATTTTACAACTGGTGGGTGATTTTACGAGCTGAAGCCACACTTTTAGGGAGGGGGAAAAAGAAAAAAGAGAAGCACTCTAAATTGGACTCTCTCTCTCTCACCAGTGATTCCACAATCTTTCTGTTCGTGCCGACTCGAAAGGACTCTGCGAGTCCTTTCATTTGCAATAAAAGGAATCGCTTAGGTTCAAGGTTCTCCGAGGCCTTACAAGAGCAGTTTAATCTCATTTATTTTAAAAACAAATATATAATGTTTGCATTTAAAATATCCTAATCTCTCCAAGTTTCTCTCTCCACGTTTGTCCTAAATTGCCCTCTTGTTTAATCCATCTATTGAATAAACCATACATGTGTAAAGCCTATAATTTGCGCACTCATTCTTGTATTCATTCAGAGGCTGTGGGTCTAAATAAGAGCTCAGCGGACTGTGAGGCCCTTTAATAGTCCTGCGCTCGATGCCGCCGTCGGTGGGTCTCTGCCATCATCGCTGACACGCTGCAGAATTGTTCAATAAAACCATCAGGGTGTAAAGGCCAAAGCGTGCGTGTGCCGTGACGGCTCCGGTCTGAAAGGTCAGCGCATTATTCCCTCCGCATCAGTCTTCCCTTGACCCGACCCTGAAATGAGGCTTTAACAGCTCAGATAAAAGGCTGCGGCGAGGACTCAATCCCGCCCGTCCTCCGCGCTTTGAGTCGTGTGTCTGCACCGCGAAGAGGAGGCGGAGACGCCCAAGCTGTCCCATTCAATCCCAGACCGTAGACCTTTTTTTTTTTGTGTTTTGCTTAAAACTTAACAAAGCGGGAAGTATCTACACTGACAGGAAACTATATATATTTTTTTTTTTTGCCTGAAATTGTGACCAAAAATGAAACAAATTTATCTCAATCTTCAAAAAAAATGTTTTCTTCCTTCTTCTTTACCAAATTAATATCTCATCTTTTGCTCTGAAGCCGTTGGAGCAGCCGTTGATCTGTTGTTTTGGGGTTTATTTACCAGAACAGCTGTGTAGACGTCTATAAAAGACAATATGTATAGTCTTTTATATACATATATAACTATAAAAGATAGTCCAACCTCCAAAAAAGTCACACATTTTGCACCGACCGTTGTGCCGTCTGATGACATTTTCAAGTGAACACAAAGTGTCACAAGTTCATTTTACACATATCAATAAACTGATAACAACTTTTTCTTGCCTCCGCCTTTTTTTTTTTTTTTTTTACGATATTCATCATTTGAACGAAAAAAAAAAAAAGTCATCGACCTGTCGTTTTCAAATTTCAGTTCTCGTGGCTCTTTTTGCACCTCTTTCAAACCTTTCCGCCATTGACGGAGCTGCTGTTGTGCTTACATTTAAAGTTTTTTTTTTTTTTTTCTCCACTCATTCTCCCCCTGCGGTCGTCTGCGCGCTCGGCCAGCCTCTGAAATACCACCAGAGGCATTGAAAGGCAGCGACTGCATCAGCAAAACATCTGCTTGTCTCGAGCGTCCTTGAGCGAGAAACCGAATCCCAGCCGGCCGCCGGCCGCCGCCGCTCGCTGCAGCGGCTGACCCTGACCTCCCGGTGGAGGGGCAGGTGGGAACGCCGCGGATCAATACAGAATCAAGTATTACAACTATTACCTTTCAGATGTGCAGCAGAGTCGCGGGCCCGGGGGGGGTTTAACATAACTTGGGGAAGACATGGCGGCGAAGGCTGCAGACGGCCGTTCGAAAAAAAAAACTCTCCGCACTGCTTCCTGCACCCGAGAGCATCAAGTGGAGCACGAAGGGAGCGGCGGAGTGGAGAAATGTCAATGTGCTTCCAGATCAATAAAGCCTTATTTAACCAGAAATACGTAAGCGGCCTCTCAGCGTGGCAGCAGGACGGTCGCTGCGACGCCGCCGTCCTCTCGGCCTCCCGTCGCCTCCTTTATATTCTCTGTCCATCCTTTTTTCTGTTGTTTTTTCTTCTCCTTGCCTCTCACCCTTCCTCCTTTTGTGCTCTACCCCCCCTCCCCTGCCCACCACCAACCCCAACACCACTTCCTCTTCCCCCCGCCTCTGTTTAGCTAATGAAAAAAGAGAAAGGGGGAATCAATGGCGACGCTGGATGCTGCCTTTTGCGCCGGCAGAGGCGCTGAATAGAAATCAATCTGCCATCTGAAGATGAGAGAGCGGCGATGGAGCGCCGCGGAAACACAAATGAATTTGCTGTTTAATATCGGAGGCAGAGATGGAACAGGAAGCCGCGGAAACAGGCCAAAAGAAAAAAGATTTTTTTTTTTTTTCAAACTGGCAGTTCAGCCAAAAACAAATTCATCAGCGGAATCTTTTTGTGGTATTTTCAAATCTACGTAACCGTTCCGGAGTTTCACAGGTGGAAAGAACTCAAGCCCACTTCCATGTCAGTGCACAAAAAGATAAAAACACGACACGTCCCCTTGCTGAACGTGCGTTGTCACCAAGGTGTCCCTATACCTCAAGTTTACTGGCATTAATCAGCAGTCTAGAGTGGATATTTTAGCTAAAAATGCAGCACAACGTCACTGTCTTCGAGTCAAATTCAACTGTGGCGTCCCCCAGAGACACGTCATTGTGTTGATGTTCTCCTGTTGCTGGTATGTAACATATAAATGTATAATTAATATAAATACTTGGTGAAATTCCCTCCATCTGTAAAACTCCAGAACTGTTCCGTGGGTGACCGAGTTCCCGCTATGCTGACCAAGTTGTTGGTAGGAAACTGATGAACTGTCCCTTTACAGCTTGAGAGGACGTACACAGCGCCCTCTAAAGACATATGTGGCGTAGGGGTGGGGGAGGGACACCCCCCTAAACCGTCCAATGGCTCCTTGCTGCAGGAAGCCGTTTTATTTATTCTCATGCTTTTTCTCCCGACACGCTCTCCGACCTAATAGATTCCAACAGGCGTCCAAAAGTCTCGATCTGAAAGTATAAGCGCAGCCTTTTCGTGGGACGGCGGTCCAGGAAATGCGCGGAGGCGTCGCCGTGGATTTTTGTGAATAAAGAAAAGAAAGAAAAAAGAAAGAGAGGAAGCGATGCAGAAGGAGACAGGTCAGGAGGAAGCTGGGAGCGAGGACGCTATCTTTGGAAGACGGGCGGCTTAAAATCCCTTCGGCGCCATCTCTCGCTCTCTCTCTCTCTCACTCTCACTGAGCGGGGTTAAGTGCCGATGAATAATGCACAGAGATTGGGAATAATGTGCGGGTCGGATAATACCGGCACAAGTCCTCTATGAATGATGGCTGTTTGTTAATTACGCGCGGTGACGTCGTGACAGGGAGATAAAGGCTGTAAGAGATCAAGGATTAGCGAGTCTTAGCCGCCGGCCCAATGAAATCGGACTTTGGAGAGATTTTTTTTTTTTTTTTTTTTAATAACAAACTAGAGCGCCGCCGCCGCGGCCACCAAGCCAGGCGGTCAGTGCCTCCCGCAAGCCACTGCCGATAATGATACGCGGCGATAGAGTAAGTCCAGGGATTAGTCATGATATGAAAGGCAGATAATACTTGCACATGTGTCCCCGACAAAGGCTCGGCTCGGCTCGCCACTCGCTAATTCCCTCGCAGCGCATCCCGCCCGGGTAAATATTTAGCTCAAATAACAATCGCTCCTCCGCGAGATCGATCTAATCTGCGCAAATCCTCCGCAAACGCCAAATGTCAAGGAGGACTCGCCGAGCCGCCCCCCGCCCAGCACCCCCCCCGCGGTGAGTCACAGATGCCGAGCGACCAGGCCGCAAACTTTTCTCGCATTTGCGATTCGGCCCCCAGCGCTGACGCACACAATCCGTCTGCGACGTGAGGACGCAACAGATTGTGTCGCTCTGTGGGAAATACATGTTTTTCTTTCCGGCGGTGCATCCTATTCGTATGTAGCATGACAAACAAATGATAAAAATGGGCTGTCACTCGAGGAGAACACAAAGAAGCAAATGGAGGTGCGACTGAGAAGCTGGTTTCAAAACACCAAGGCGTCTTGAAGGCACCTTCACCGAGCGACTGCACCAGAAAACTCCAGAAGCTACTGTGGAATCCATCAGGATGAAGACCTGGGTGATGGAATTCAATGACTGGACCTGCTTTCATTTTTGCTGCAGCTCCTTCTCAACAAGCTGCGCTATTCAAAGACGCATCTGGTCCTCCTGTGACCTGAACCGGACATCTTGCCATCGTCCTACCTGTAGACCAGCGAGTCGTCCTGGCTGCCGTTGTACTGGATCTGGAACATCCTGATTCCCGGGATGTTCCTCTGGAAGTTGAACTTGATGAGCGCCGTGGACGACGTGGCCTCGGCCGTCACCACCCTCTTGTCGGCCGCCGCCGCCTTGGCGTCGGCCGTCACGTTGCTGCCATTGGCCCCGCCCCTCATGGAGGTGGAGATGTCCGAGGAGCCCGGGTCGGGCTCCTGGATGTTGTTGGTGTTGTTGGAGATGTGCGGCAGCTTGATGATGAGCAGCTCCACCGTCTGGTGGGCCTCGCCGGCGGGGTTGGAGGAGATGCAGGTGAAGGAGCCAGTGTCCTTCACCGTGCTGATGAGGATGTCCAGGGTGCCGTTGGTGTAAACCAGCGTCCTGGAGGAGTTGGACACCAGCTTGCCCTCGGGGGAGATCCAGTGGATGGCCGGCTCTGGGTCGCCCCTAGCCTTACACCTGCAAGAGAAGAGGTGGAGCGTCACTGAGAAGGAGGAGGAGGAAGAGAAGAAGCAGGAGGTGGAGGAGGAGGAGGAGAAGGAGAAGGAGGAATGAGAAGAAGCAGGAGGAGGAGTAGGAGGAGAAGAGAAGGAGAAGGAGGAATGAGAAGAAGCAGGAGGAGGAGGAATGAGAAGAAGCAGGAGGAGAAGGAGGAGTAGGAGGAGGAGGAGGAGGAAGAGAAGAAGCAGGAGGAGAACGAGGAGTAGGAGGAGGAGAAGGAAGAGAAGAAGCAAGAGGAGGAGGAGGAGAAGGAGGAGGAGGAAGAGAAGAAGCAGGAGGAGGAGGAGGAGGAGAAGGAGGAATGAGAAGAAGCAGGAGGAGAGGAGGAGGAGGAAGAGAAGGATAAGGAGGAATGAGAAGAAGCAGGAGGAGAAGGAGGAGTAGGAGGAGGAGAAGGAGGAAGAGAAGAAGCAGGAGGAGGAGGAGGAAGAGAAGAAGCAGGAGGAGGAGGAGGAAGAGAAGAAGCAGGAGGAGGAGGAGTTTCAATTGAATGTGTTTATCCAGCAGTGGGATCCTGGAAGGAGGTTCCAGAAGATTCTTCTAGTCACGGAAGAAAATCGCGACTGCAGGAGCCCAGTTTAGAACCAGACGTCCTCCAGATGAAGGCCGGCGAGATCATTTTTTAACAGTTTTTCGAACCACTTTGCATTTTTGTCCCTTTTGTGAAAAACAATCCTGCGACCTTCATGGAAAAAAAAAAAAAAAAAACTTCAGCTGGCTGCTTTTTTTTTGTAAACAAAGCCAAAGCCTGTCATCATTTTAGACTTTTAGCTTTCGGGCTTGTCTAGATTAGCTCCTCTAGTGAAGGAGAACCGCCTCCTGCTGCCTCCTCCAACTGCCACAAAGTCAGCAGGACGTTGCGTCAAACGCCGCGCACACAAGCCGTAATGGCGTAAAGTGGGCGTCGGGATTCGACGGCGCTCCGACTGCAGCGGAATGGAAAATAAAAGTGAGCTCATAAATCTTCAGAGGCGGCGCATCAACCGGCAATGACTGGTATAAACCCAGAGATTAAAACACACACACACGTACGCGCACGCACACACGCGCTGATGGACCTCCACCGGAGCCGTGTGCACGTCGCGGGGGTCAAGGTGCAGTGGAAGGGAGGAGAGCGACGGCGTGTCATTGATTTCCTTCCCGCCCCGCCGTCTCCAAATTTCATCATAATTCCACATTTGAGGACGTAACATCTATCATGATTGCGAGCGTGCGGCCAATATAAATGCAAATGAGGTAATCAGGGGCTTTCAGACCTGTTGTTGTCTCCCTTTGGTTCCGTCCTCTTAGACATTACTGCTCGACGCGCCTGTCTGGTGCTTCAGCGAGTTTTCATGCAACATTGTGAGTGTTTTTTTTTTTTAACATAATGCACGTCATTCAGCCGGAAAACAGACTGTAGTCTAGTCTAGTCTACCTGAGCGCAACCCTCTGGCCTTCCAGCACCCTCATCTCGTGGGAGAACCTGGTGATGAGCGGAGGCTCGCAGAGGAACTCCTCCTCGGGGATGGACCAGAAGTAGCGTCCGGAGAGGTGCTGCGGCGAGGCGCACGTCTCCAGGTCGTCCTCCCGGTTGAGCCGCCGCAGCCACAGCAGCTCGCAGTTGCAGTGCAGCGGGTTGCCGCCGAAGGACAGCGCGAAGGCGGAGGGCGTCAGCACCCCCGAGGTGGCCAGGACCTGGAGGAGGAGGCCAGGAGATGCTTACGGTCAAGGTCAAGGTCGTGAAAGTGCGATTCTGGTGGGTTTTCAGACAAACTTTGACATCATTTCACCACTAAGGCCGTGTTCAGACTGCTAGCCAAAATCCGATCCAGATTGGAACCAGATCTTTTGTAGTCTGAACAGTCACAAACCACATGAAATCCATCTCAGTCAGATTTGAGAAGGAATCTGATTGGAATCAGATTCGCCTGCAGTCTGAACGCAGTCTGAACGTCGTGGTTTTGGCGCGCAGCCAAAACAAACCGGCTACCTGCACGACGACCTCAGCGAGGCTCTTTGGCCTTTTCCGTTTCCGTGAAACAAATCTGTTCCACTTCAAGTGGAAATAGTGAGGTAGGTGTGACTCAGACGGTGACAGAATTAATTTCCTGACAAAAATACGAGCCTGACACTTGCAACAACAAGAGAACGTCGCCGCTGCTGAAGCGCCTTGGAGTCACACGGCGATAAATATTTGCTTTTTGATTAAAAACATCTTTCTTCCTGAAGAATGGCTTAACCGCCGCTTTATTGTCTCGTAATTGAGTCACCGCTCTGAGGACAAGTGACACATCCAGACCCTGACAACAGCAGACGTGTTATAACGTTCCATCCATCCAGGATGGATTGGATACGCATACAATGATCGTGTAGCACACGTTCCAGCCAAAAGAGTTCTATATCTTCTATATCTTTTTAGCCAGGAGTGACAAAAATGAATAAACTCTGACAATAAATTACAAATAACTGCATTTATTTATTATCAACCCGTTTTCATCCATTTTTTTTCTCGCTGTATAATAAAATGTTGAGTTGGTATATATAAATATGTCACCCCGCCGAGTCAACAGAAGACTTCATTGAAGAAATAAATAATCCGAGCCGGTCACGAGGGCTACCTGAGCTCGCTGGAAGAGCGGGTCCGGCGGCAGCTTCTGCAGCTTGTTGGAGGTGACATCAAGCCGGTTGAGCTTCTGCAGCAGGGAGAAGGTTCCCTCCGGGATGAAGTCCAGCATGTTGTGGTCCAGACTCAACGTGTGGAGGCTGGTCATCCTCTGCAAGCAGCAGGAAGCAGAATGAAGAAGCAGGAGCGGTGAGCTGAACTCAACTGCACTTCGGCCCAGAACTGGAAAGTCTGTGTGACCTCAGACTGACTGCTGCAAACTGAGAGACGACTTTCAAGCAAAGCGGGAGTTTTGTTTGTTAATTAAGCAGCTGCGGCGCTAGCTAGCGGGCCTGCGAGCTCTACGCGGCAACCAGACAGCCAGGCTCCCTTGTGACTCGTCGTAATCAATATTGCATAAAAATGCGTATTTCTGCGGCCAAGTTTCCAAGCAACTCAGTCAACTGGGCCCCCGGGAAGAACATCAGCGTTTATGGTTTAAGAAAAATTGTGTCTGGAAATAAACAGTGTTTTTGAGTGGATTTATGCATCACAACGGCTGTGTCTCAATTCAGGGTCTGCATCCTTCGTCGGCTGGATGACGAGGCCAAACCCGCCTCCCTGGTAACCACATGGGACTGCCTAGCCTTCGGCGTATTTCCTGGTTGTGTCACCGCCGTCCCCGACTGCTGGCCGACAACGGAAGTGACGTTTTGATAGCATCAAGCTAACCATTACTTAGCATTAAAAGTCACACATTTTAACTGAATTTTGGGGTTTTGAGTTTAACATATCTGGCGTCAAAAAAGTAAAAACCTACTTAAATTTATTACTTTACTTAAATCTTTGCCAGTAGATGCCGCCACTTCCGCTGACTTCCCAGGACCCCAGGATGCTTAGCGGCAGCACGCAAAGCATCCTGGGATACGGGAGTCCGCAAAGGATAGTAGCAGTGCATCCTCCGAATCGGATAAAAAAAGGAGGACGCATTTGAAGGGCGGATTTGGAGCATCCTTCGAATTTTAGTGAATTGGGACAAACCTTCGCGGAGTGTTGTGACGTAACTGGCCTTCAAATGCAGCCTTCGAAGGATGCAGACCCTGAATTGCGACACAGCCAATGCGTTTTATGTTTATTAAAAGAGTAAACAATAGAGTGTTTTTACCCTATTCAGGTCTTTTTTTTGCTTGTGCAACAGAAATTCCAAATAACGGCATCTTTAACAGGTGCTTTAACAATAAATAAATCCTCCGGTATAGGTGCCACAAGATTTTTCTTTCTCTCTCTTTTCATGATGTGGCGTACCTGGATGGCCTCCCAGGGGATGGAGTCCAGGTTGTTGTAGCTGAGGTCCAGCTCCTCCAGAGCCAGGAGGTCGTTGAACGCTCCCTGGTGGATGAGCACCAGCTGGTTGTTGTTCAGGATGAGGTGGTGGAGCTTGGACATGCCGCTGAACGTGTCGTTGCCTATCCTGGTCAGCCGGTTACTGGGGAGGGGGGGGACAACATGGGGGACGGATGTTAGTGACTCAGTGGGCGGAAGGAGGCGACGACTCGATTGTATTGTTGAGTTTCCACTGTATTGTTGAGTTTCCACTGATGCCCTCCCCACCTGTTGAGGTGCAGCGCTCTGAGGTTCTCCAGATCGGCGAAGGCATACGGTGTGATGAAGGAGATGGTGTTCCGCGACAGCGTGAGGTCCACCAGCCGCGTCATGTTCGCAAAGTCTTTTCTCTTCACGCTGCAGAAGGGATGAAAGAAAGACAGAGAGAGACAGAGAGAGAGAAAGAGAGAGAGTCAGGCCCCCCCTGCTTTTTTGACTGACGTCCGCTTTTTTTTGGCAGAGCGGCTTTCAATACTTATACAAAGGCAGCATGAAAAGGCGGAATGCACATATGCTATTCCCTTTATCTGCCGCGTCTTATTCAATATTTGTGAGGGTAAACAAGTCCCCGCGCAGCTCGGCGGCGTCGGGGGAGAGTCTGGGAGCCAGAGTCCCTAAAAACCTCCCATTTGTTTACCAGGAAAGACTTTTCTGCTCATTATTTATCAGGATTTCTTCTTTTTTTTTGTCTTCCCGTCACTGTGTCACTGTGAACAGACGGGAAGGCTGTGACCGGGTTTCACATGCCGGCAGACGCTGTGACTGCGGGTGAAAGTTCTGCCATGCTCAACAGAGGCATTAGCGTCTCCGTGATGTCATTCGCGATGCTATTGGACTATAGAAACCGTTTGCTTTCTGCCACAGAAACTGATTGGCGATCACAAGCAGAAACTGCCAAAGTCGCACACGATCGTAAGAAATCGATTTTTTTTCAATAAAATGCACGTTTGTTTGTTATTTTTCTGGAATAAATTAAATGTCCCTCCTGATTCCTGTTTTCAGATCTTTTTTTTTTCCAATTCTGGATTTCAGTGGAGCAGCTTTACATCATCAATTATGTTGTAAAACAGCATATTTAGCCCTCTGTTTAGAGCCTCCAGCTAAAAAAAAACTTCCTGCTAAAGCTGACGACATGTTGGACCTCCTGCTTGTTTGGAAGAGGGCAGAAATGGGCCGGAGTCACCACTAGGGGTGCAGTCACAAACCTGGCAGAGGTATCAGTGCCCTTTGTGACATCACAAAGCGGCTGACTTCTAGACCGATGCATTTTCTCCCAGCCTTTCTCACATCCATCCGCACAGAGCGTTCTGGATAAATTGTGACCTTTGACCTCCTCCCGAAGGTAATTGACACAGAGTGGAGAGAGTGCCCTGCTTGCTTGCGGTGGACAAAAGTGCTCTCGTCGCCGTGGTGACGACTCCGAGCGGTGATGTCAACCGATCCCGGCGTCCTGCTCATCCTCCCTCGCCGAGAGGCTGCGGGCCGCGTCAGCCAATGACGTCACGCCGCCACAGCGGGCCGCGGGCGCTCTCTCACAAGCTCACGGTCAAATTTCCAGAGTCGAGAGATTCTGTTCGCAGCGCCGGGTCTTTAAACTGTCGGCCCGGATTCGCACCACGAGACGGCCAACACCAGTTTCTGTCGAATTACAGCAACAACCAGGCGAAAAAAAAAAAAAAAAAATAAAAAAATCAGTTCAATTTGTCTCATTCCTTGTGGTTGTCCCGCTCAGTTTCTCTGCAAAGTTGTTGCTGCTGACAGTCAATGAGTGTAGCAGGCTGTAATTTAACACTCTGTTACACCCTCAGCAAAGTGTTACGGAGCAAAACCGGGCATATTAAAGGTGATGAGGTAATAGTGACTTATCATCGGCCAGCGCTGCGCCTTCCACGCCTGCTCGCACGGCTTTGGGAAACAGCCAGGGAGGAAATAATCTCCCTCCAGCTATCTGTCCTCTAATCTAATCTACCGGGAGCGGAGGGGGCAAACTCACAGCGACAGTTTTTGTCGCTTTTCCTTTCAATGTCTTTTCAAGCAGTGTTGTTGGGATTACTCCATAAAGGTAATGCAACCACCGATTACTGATTGCTCCTTAATAAAGTAATCTAATTACTTCTTGAACTACTTGGTTTCATAAGTAATCAATTTGCAATTACTAATTACTTCAGTGAAAAAAGATGAAGCAACGGTTGCTCAGTGCTTTGGAATGACATTTTTTGAAGTGCAAATTTTTGCAATTCCAAATATTGCCTCTGTCCTCTTAACATGAATGAGTGCTTAATTATGATATAATTACCAGTTTTGCCACAGTGATCCTGTTACATTACTCTGTTACTCCAAAAGCAGATTAATTACTGTAGTGGATTACTTAGTAATAGATTACTCGCCAACAATGTTTTCAAGCTGAAGTTTTATGGAAAATCCTTTAAAAAAAATTAGAAAATTCTGAAATACAGCTAATTTCACTGCGACAGAGTTAAATAAAGTCGAAAAAATTTGTAAGATTCAGTGATTTGTTTTTTTTTTTTGGAAACACTGAATCCGAGCGGGGAGTTCAGAGATCGAGTGTCGAGTCAACACAGCTTGCAATGTGAGGTCCTACCATTAGATGGCACTAAATCTGACAAACTGGGTCTTTAACTGCATGGCACCAGTTGAGGTTGAAGCAAATTTACTACCAAGTAAAGTGTGTGAACTGCTAGGAAGATGTGGAAGAGTGTGTGTGTGTGTGTGTGTGTGTGTGTGCGTGTGTCCTACCTGGTGACAAAGTTGTCGGCCAGCCGCAGCTCCACCGTGTGCCGGTCAATGTTGGGCGGCACGAACAGCAGACCCTTCTTGGCGCAGAGGGTTGCCAGGTTGGGCGACAGGATCTGGCACATGCAGCGCTTCGGGCAAATCTGCGCCCGCACCGCCATGGCGACCGCCAGCATCACGCACAGCAACAGCCTCTCCATGGTTACCGCCCACCTGGATGCCACACCTGCAGCAGATGGAGGCAAGTGTCAGTCAGAGAGAGAGTTTAGGTCTACCTGCAATAACTTTATTGACAATGACCAAGACGGAGACTTTATTTAGAAAGTGAATAAAGAGAGAAAAAGACATCGACAGGTGTCAGAATCCGACTCTGATGAGGTTGAGAGGCAAAGCTCTCAATGAGCAGACCCGACCAGACGAACCCAGAGAAGCGACGGCCATCCTGCAGATGCATCCGAGCTATTTCTGTTACACTCTCTCACACACATGCCTACACACACACACACACACACATACACACTCTCGCGCTCTCTCTCACACACACACACCGGCGTGTGCGGTAATTAGTAAGCGGTAGTGCTTGTGCCAGGGCGAGCAAGGAGGAGAGAGAGGAAATGCTCATTAATGACAACCTTGATTGGGGTTTGAAGGACAGAGGAGAGTCGGGATTAAAGGGATCACACTGTAAACACACGCACACACACACACACACACACACACACACACACAAGTTAGCACGCGTCATCGGACAGGGTCAGAGTGGTTGTTTGCTCTGTCTCAAACTTTCAGTGTTTTATTTTGACCATAAGGAGAAAAACAACAAGACAAATAACAATATTTTCCCATTTGTGGAAAATTTGGACAAAAACACACACACAGTTCTGACAATTCTGCATTTGTGAGGGCAGCGATACCTCTCTCTGGTGAGTTTACCACAACCCCGACCAAGGGCGTTGGCTCTGCCCACGGAGACACACTGAAAGTCCAATATAGGATATGTTTTAGCAGGAAGCTGCAAACAGAGGGCTAAATATGAAGGTTTTTTTTTGAGGGGTAATTTGTTAAATGTGAACCTGGGACCTTCCTGGAACTGCAGCCTTGTACCTCAGGCAGTCGCTCCACTAGGGTTTGAGGCATTTTCAGACAAGGAGGAAGATCTTTGGATGTCCAGCGTGTCCAGAAAGGGTGAAATGAAGCTTCCTGTGAGGTCATCAAGTCTGCAAATCGAGGGGCGGCCAGTTATTCCGCCTTTGCTTCATGTCGGCAAAATACCCTCTGGCTTCTCTACAACTAGTTTCTGCAAACCTCCGGCAGGTAAACGCAAACCTGCGACACACTCAAATCCACCGCCGACCCGACCCGCTCTCGCTGTGCGGCCCTCCCCTACCGCGCATCTCTCTTGGCTCTCTGCATAATTACTGAGCTGCAATCCGCAGCGATGTCGGAGGTCACGCGATCTGTCTTCCTGAGTGCAGAGGAGCAGTTGGAGGCGGAGCCGCTGCGGCGTCGGTGGCAGGGGACGGCCTGGCTGTGCACAAACAAAGCACGTGCCAGGAGAAGAGGAGAAAGCTGGCGACCCTCGTGACACCGAGGCAGTTATCAGCTCGCTAATTATGATGAGGAACGACTGTAATGGGAGCGAGACGGGAAGACGGAAAGAGGGGAAAACATGAGAAGGGGAGAGAGAGACGGAGGGATAGAGAGAGAGAGAGAGAGAGAAATATCAAAAAGGCAGAAGAGGAATGGGAGATCAGAGACGGGGTAATTAAAATGAGAGCTGGGCGGGGAAATGAGGGGGTTTCAGTACAAGAGGAGGCGAAGGAGACGTTTGGAGGCGACGCACAAACAAGGAGCGGAGACGCAACGCTGCGAGGAGAAGAACGCAACACGCGCAGCCGACGCAGGCGAGGTGACCAGTGGCAAGTGTAAAAGCCAATTAGCCAATGGGATTACGGGTAGGGGAGACAAATGAAGGTTTTGCAGCAGCAGGCCAAGAAAGATTCCACAAAAGAGCCGCGACGGCCCTCGGCTCCGCCCACCAGCTCCGCCGCCGCCGCCGCCGCCGCTTTGAACGCCGTCGGTCGACCGCCGACACGGCCGCCTCTCGCTGATGAACGGCCGGACTTTCCCAATCTCACGGGACGAGCGGAGCGGAACAGCTTGGCAGTTGAAAGCGAGCTTCCGAGCTGCAGAGGAGCCGCGACTGAAGATTCCCGAAGACTTTGTTGTTGCGTGTGATCGGCGTGTTTCCTCGCGTTGCGTGCATCCAATTAGTCGGCTGCGCTTTTGAAGTGACGTGTTTTCAGGCAACCTCTCCCTCCCCTTCAACCCCCGATATTTGAACATTAAAAAAATATATATTCTTTTTATATATTTTTTTGGGGTCTTTTTTAATTGCTGAATAGTACCCAACTCTACATTTAATGAGGGGGAAATCGGAATTAGCATCATTAGTGCGTGAGTCAGCCCTCTAAGCCTGCTAGCTATGGTTACGTTTACGTGGTAACATTTTTGTAATTAGCTTAAATTACGGCAGAAAGAGTAACTAATATCTAATTTATCCACATTTGTACCGAAACAATGTTTATAAAAACCGTGTTTGCGTTTGGGGGAATTCTACTTCTCGAAATGCAGTGAGTTACAGAACGTTCCGTTTTTTTTGTTGGCTCTTCACGACGTGATTTCTTTGGTTTCACTGAAAGTGGTATGCGGGTTAAAACAAGACACAAAACTCCTTTAAATGCGTTGGCACATCTTATTATCATCAGGCAACAACATGTTTGTACGAACAATATTGCTAGCTGTAGCTAGCAGCTAAAGATGAGCCTGACTCGTGTAGCGGGGACTCCCATCTTTAGTAGATGACAACGCTAATTAGCACAAGTGCTAGTTCGCGTAAGTGTTAGCTGCGCAGCTGACTAGAGCTTGAGCTAGTTAGCTGCGTAAATGTGACCCTGTTTCGTTAAGAAAAAAGAAACACACAAAGCTCAGAGCACCGTCTGATTTTCGCATCAAAGGCTGCTCTTTTTTCTTTTTTTTCATGTCGAAGATTTTGAGCGCTGTGACTGATGGAGGATGCGGCGAACCTGAGATTAGAATAAATGCAGGGAAGGGAAAGACAGAAGCTCGACTGCGTGACCTCCAGCGTCACCGCAGATCTGGACTCGGTAATTGAAAGAAATATGCAGACAGAAGACCGGACAACAAGATGAGCGGCTTCTCGACGCGAGGTGGTAATTTAGTTTGATCCGGTGTCTGGCGAGAAGTCATCCACACGCCGCTCACAGTCCGACCCAGGTGCTGGACAGAGGGGGGGGGAGGGAGGATTCATAGGGGTCAACAGGATTCAAGAGTGGTTGAACTGGTTTCTAATGAATTAATATTTTGGCCTCTCTCCCACCGGAGCAGCTCCAGGAATCGTACCTCACAATTTCCCCACACATAAAGAACCAGATTTGGAGAAGTCAGGTGGTTCCGTAGTGGCTCTGGAGCTTTACTGGACAAGAAGTCTGTTGTCAGACCTTTTAATTTCCATTTCAATAATTGAGAAAAATTTCAATCACTTTTTTTTTTAAACAGTTGCTCAACTTTTCCTCCCTCTTGGTTTCAAACTGCCAGCAGCAGTCTTTTGTCTCCGCCCACAGGAAGTGCGTCAGTGTGACTCCGCCCCCTTCGGTTTTGAAAGCCCCTCACATCAGGTCTGACTTCCTGGTTGGTTGCTTGCATAACACAGGAATCACATCGGCTCGTTTTATGAATTTAAACGAATGACGCAAAGCGGTTTTCGTTTTGCTCGTTTCGGGCGCTCCTGTTTTTTTTTTGCGGTACCATACGGTTCTCCTGACTGCCATTCAGTTTCATTTCTTTTGTGGCTGGATTTCTTTCACAGAGGGCGACGAGGCCGTCAATTTTTCCGAGACAACCGGCTGAACATATTTCACTTTAGCGAGTCGGCGTCACAACGGCAGCAGAATATAAAAACACACTCAAGACGGCTCGTCGTTATTCCTCGCCCATCAAAGTCACCCTGCTTTCATGCAGCCGCAATCATTTTTTTTTGTCTTTCAGTTTTTTTTTAAACGGACGTGAAGAAAACAAAACAACATCCACTACTCCATCATCCCAAAGTGCCATCCAGTGGTTTGCAGAGCTCTTGGCAGAGGAGGGTCAGGCAGTTTAGCAGGGCTCTCCTGCTCATATTGCAGTTACGAAAACACAACAACACACACAAAAAAAGGCGCTGAAGCGTCCTCCAGCCGGCCAAGGGCTGCATTTCCCCCCGGAACACACACACGCGCGCACACACACACACAGACACACACACGCGCCACCGTCCAACCAAAACACTCCAGCGAGGTCGTCGAAAGTGAGATCATTGCACGCGGCAGATTCATTTCTTTCTTTATTTTTTGCGTTGCTCAATGTTTGCAGCCGCCCCGCCCCCCCAAAAAAACTAACAAACAAACAAACAAACAAAAAAAACAAACCAAAACAGATGCTTATGCAGATTTCATCCTTCATTTGTCAGCTTCCTGCTGGCTGCGGAATGTAATGATGGGAGGATGAGTTTAACGACATCGTTCACAGCGGCGCATTTAGCATAATTCCACGCGCCGCAACGCAAACGCCGGCTCACGAAGCAGCTCGGGCGGCGGAGCGGCGACATTCCTTATCGCCGTATTTACCCCAAAATAAATTTAAATAAGAAAAAAAATAAAATAAATATGATTATTATGTCGCTCTTAACGAGGCTTGAATTTTAAAGGGAGGGACGGACTGAATGTCGCGGCTTCCTCTTTCCCTTTAGAGCGCCGCCAGTTCACACGCAACCGGAGTAATCGCACTGGGACGCAGCGGAGAGGGCGGGAGGTCGTCCCGTCCTGCTCCCGCCTTCACCGGTGGGCCTCCTTGTGGGTCAGCGACAGGGTCGGCGACGCCGGAACTTATGCTAAGGCTAATGGCTTTAGCCGCAGCAGCGACACGGGTCAGCTGCCGCCTGAATACATCATAATTAGCCTTTATTCAATTAGCGCGCTGCTGCTGCTGCTGCTGCTGCTGCTGCTGCCGCTGCTGCTGCTGCTGTGTTCACGCGTGGGAGTCCAACTGTTGGAGGTGTTTGTGACGATGTCTGCGCAGAATGTTGTCTCCAGACGCCGACACGTCGTTGCCCTTTACTCTCGACCGGTCACATGACACGGCGCCCGACCCTTGTTTCATGAGACGAGAAAAAGAAAGACATTTTCTTTTCCCCCCCGTTTCATCCACCATTTTACTCACTTCATCCGACTGCAGGTCACATTTCTCACTTGTGTTTCAACTCTCTTCCTCTTTAATCGGGCAACGTTTCGGCCAACAGACCTTCATCAGGCGTCATGTATGGCATCCTTGAATCCATAACCAAATATACATAGACGTGTGGTGGATGCAGTAAACCAATCGGAAGGCTGGAGGGCTCAAACAAAGTCGATGGGCCTCACCTGTACCTGACAGGCGAGGCCCAAAAACGCAATAGCACCAATAAATACGCGACAGATCAATCATCCTGAATTCTAGAGGCTTTCAAAAAAGAAAGTACTATCTAGTACTATCTAGATATAATATATAAGTACGTAAGTAATAAAAACTCAGATAAAATACAATCATACAAAAGTACTTAGACCTGATAGAAAACAGTGAATACATAAAACATTTACAATGATCAAAAATCAAAACCTATCCAGCCTTTCCATCAACTCCAGGATATTCCAACAAGGGCAGAGGGATAGACAGCAAAAAATACTGCAAGTCTCCACATGGTTCCTCCAGCCTTCTGATTGGTTCACTGCATCCACCACACGCCTATATATACATATTTGGTTATGCATGCAAGGATGCCATATTTGATTTCGTCCGACGCACCTGCTCTTTCGGGAGTGCTGGGACTCCTTTATGATTCCTTCAAGGCCGAGATGCACCTTCCCTTCCTCCTCCTCCCCCCACCCACTCCTCTTACTCCTCCTCCTCCTCCTCCTCCTCCTCCTCGTCCACCCCCTTCACCACCGCCACCACTGCCGCCGCCTCCCCGTCACGGCTGAATTGGACTTAATAGATTGAAATCAAACCAATGAGAGGGCAGATACAGCCGGCGGGATGTTGTGTGGAAGTACGAGAGGGACAATGGCCAAGGTCAGTCTGAACACACACACACACACACACACACACACGCGTGTCAATCCAAATGCATTTTTGGATGCGAGACGAGTATCACTTGACCCACTCTGCCATCGACTTTCAGGCCTGACACCAGAATCGCGCTGCGTCGTGCTAGTGGGGAAGGTGGAGGAAACTGCAGAAAGCAAGAAAAAAAAAAAAAAAAAAGGTCGACTGAGACACTAATGGCGGCACTTTAGCAGCTTTATTCATAGCGCCGCTGCGCAGCCCACGCCGCAACATCCACATCACGGCGGTCTTTTCACAGAGGCGGCGGCGGCGGCGGCGGCGGCGGCGGCGGCATTCGTCAGCGGCTATCAGATTTCTTGTTCACAAGACAATTTTCTGCGAGGCAACACGGCTCTCGCCACCCTCCCCCCTCCCCCCACCGCGCGCGCATCAATGCGGGTGAGTGATGATGAGCGCCGCGCCGCACGAAACGCTTTCCTCGCCTCGTCGTTTTTACGAGGAATCAAGTGGCCGTCGGCGCCGCCGCCGCGATGCGCGAGCCGTCTCTCGGAGCGGAAAGCATCGAGTACATCGCCGTCGTCGGGCCCCGGCGAGGAAAGTCAACGGGGCCGTGCGGTTCAAGCCTTTTTCCATTCGACTCCGCCAAATTGACGTCGTCCGACGGGGAGCAGAAAAAGAAGGCGGGAGGAACGAGAGCTGGGAAGCGGATCGCCCGCTTTGGCACCGCAGAAGAAGAGCAGGAACGAGGCGCTAATACAAGTTGTAAACAACGGATGCAGCAGTTTTATCAGATCCGAAGAAAGACCAAAAAAAAAAAAGGCACTAATGGGTTTTCTGCGTGGAAAAAAAAAATTGGCTTTAAGAGTTTCAGTAAAAAAATAAAAAACAAAAAAACCCCCAAAAACTCAGAGTGATAGGAAGTCTGAAGCTCCGTCTCCCAGCAAGCGCTAACAAATCTGTCCGCTAGCACTTGAACATGATGCATACAGGGTTCGCCAAATCACATTCCAAGCCCCGCCCCCCCCTTCCGCCATGCTAGTGTGAACCCCAGAGCTCACACTAGCAAATTTCTAAGGCAAGTTTCCGTGCTAATAATTGACGCTACGCTACACTTTTTCAAACTACAAGGACGAAGCAAAACACAACACAACACACCAATTCTGGGCTCAGTCGTCATTAACCTGCAATTAAATCAATTCAAACTCATTTTCATCGCCCTTGTTTTGCCAAATAGATTTGACTCGCCATCCAAGGAAATTAAACACAATTAAGACCGAGAAGTCACAATCAGCAAGACTGCGGAGGAGTTCATTAGCCAAACATATAAATTAGTGGGAAAAAAGAAAGAAGCCAGAGATGCGAAAGAGAAGCTGGTCACACTGAGGCAGCTCGAAGATCATAGAAAATGATTAAAAGACTCGCAGGGCAGGAGAAGCATTTTATTTTTATAATGGGATCTCTGGAGGATTGAAACATATTAATGGCGGACTGGAAATGAAGGGTGGATGTTTTATTGAAACAGTGAAAATTGGGGACAGGCTGTTTCACTTCATGAAAATCATTTTGAGCCGCAGACAGACATGCCGCCGCAGCGGGAAGGAGTTCCGCACACGACTGGCAGAGCGGGAGACGTCGCATGGCATAGGCGTGGCAGAGGCTCCGGCACAACGACGACATTCAAAAGGTCTTAGAAGTGAAAATATATTTTTAGATCATGGGAGAAAGGATCGACGCTACTATAAGGAGAACACGGCACAATATAATAGTCTGTTATTTCATCATCTCAACAAGCCTGTTAGTCACAGCAGCCACATTTAAGTGATCCGTTTTATTATTATTTTCCTCTGACTTTTCAAAGCTGAGCTGCTGTTGCACGTTGGGGTTATTTTGAACCTTTGACGCCAGAATAACAGGCCGAAAAACAGGCACACACGTAAACCGAAACAAACCGGCGCCCTGCAAGTGAAGTCGGATTAGGTTACAGATCCGGCCTCTTAATGTGCATTTTGAAGAACGCTTTCCCTCCACTGCACACAACACGCAAGGCACATATGGGCTCTGCACAAACACACTGTCTTGTCCCCCCTGGCGCCCCCCCCCCTCCGCCTCCCCCTCCTCCAGGGCCAATTTGCAGAAAACTGGTGTTCGCTAACAGCCTGCGCTCGGGAGGAGTGCAGGCTAATTGACGCCGCAGCTTGAAAAAAACGGGTGGACGCTTCACTCGGGCTGAAAATCTCCTGCGTTCCGAACCGCTAACAGAGAGCGCCGCGTTCTCAGGTACATCATCGCTTCCTATCGGGGAACCACCGCCGCGACAGTCCCGCTAACCCGGCGCACCCGCGTCCGACACGCCGGCGTCACGCCGCCGCTGACAAATTCAGGATTAATTAGCCGTCTGCGCAAATCGCCGCAACGGGGGGAAGCGTCTCCGCTGTGCTAATCAAGCGGCTGACGCGAATGGGCGAGAGAGGCATAGAGGGGAGAGAGAGAGAGAGAGAGAGGGAAGAGAGAGGTGGGAGGATGACAAACAGTTTCCATCGTCATCATCTTCGTCGTCATCCTCATCATCACTATCATCATCATCATCCAGCCAGAGGCAAGAGGAGGTTGTCTGCTTACATAACAGCACACGCGCAACACGCAAGGCACATATGGATCTCTGCACACGCACACACGCACACACAGAGGCAGGGCAGGCGGTCACACATGACAACGTTAGCTAACGTCGTGTTCCCCTGTTCGTGTTAGCGTGGCTGTAAATAGTAACGCTCCGGCAGCACACGCGCTATTCTCGAGTTGGAAGAAAACAACAACATCTAAAGCCGTCGACTTTGTGTCCCTCCCGAGTCGAGCGCAGCAACGGACGGAACAGATCAGAATCTCGCCTGCCGCCTACTTCCTGTTTCCGTCCTAATGGGCTAATTCTTATGAATGCAGAATTGTTAATTCTAATGTGTGCATATATTTGCTGTGCCTGACGACCATAAGGTCCCAGCGTATAATAGATGGATGCCATCAATCCCGAGTTGACGTTTTAATGCACGCAGCAGCTTAAATGACTGACTCACTGCCTTTTATGCCGGTCGCCATGCAGGGCAGCAACAAAGGATCTCCTCCCTTGTCTGTTCTGAGCCAGTACCGAGTCACATGGGTCAGAAAATGTCACGGGAGCAAACGGGTGAAATCTGAATTTTTAATGAACTGTCCTCCTCTGTGATCTTTTCCAAACGTTTGCGCCTACAAAGGCTTGTTGGTATTCCGAGATGCCAGTCGCTGCGGCCTTTAACCCGACCCTAATTATCATCCGACGGCGCCACCGAACTTTCCCATTCCGCTTCTTGTCTTTCAGTACCAAGCACTTCATAAGGGCAACCTTCTTCTTCTTCTTTTTTTTAAATTTTTAAATTTTTTTTTTTTTTTAATCAATTTCTTATTTCAAATCTGCACCAGGCTCAATAATGACCGCCATCATTTCTTCATTTATACTCATTAGTCGACTGTCATTTCCCTAAATGCCACCGGGGGAGCCAGTCAGACTGGCCGACGGCCACTCGGTCAATAGCGCAGCTCCGCACCGACAACAGCGACTGCCGTTTGAGAGAATTTAAATTCTGCCGACGTCCGAGTGGACGACTGCTACCGACTGAGGCTGAGAGGAGGAAACGCTGCAACGTTTAGTGGTGGGGGGAAAAAAAACAAAACGCTGTCTAATTGGCATTTTTACCGTTCGGCTCGGTAGAACTGATGACAGCTCCGAAGCGGAGATTTTTCACTCAGGCGCCGCCGCTTTAAAACAAGTTCACAGATGTAAACAGTGGGAGGGCTTTTAAAAGGGCGCTTATGTGGATGTGTTTCGTTTTTTTTTTTTTTTTTTTTTTTTTTTGCTGCTCAATAAAGCGTCGCTTGACAGCGACTGATTCCGGGGATAAAAGCTTTTCGCTGTCGGCGGAAGAGGAGCGGCCACTTTATGATTCATGAAGTTCCAATTTCGGCACGCAGGAGGCTTCGATTGGCCGATTTGGGCGGGGACTCACACGCACGCACGCCGCACAAGCATCGCAGTGCTCTCACATGAGCTTGTTTTCGGACAGCAGTTCATCACGTGTAACTCAAAATTCTGAAGCCAATTGAAGAAAATCAGGAATGCGGTGAGTCCCGACAAAAAAACAAAAAAACAAAAACAAATCATAACTCTGAGAATTTCCGTTGCTTAAAATAAACTATAAAAAAAATCGAGGGCCAGATGATTCAGTGACGTTAAAATCTGTCCCGGCAGCCGAGTCGGAATCTCTTACGATCAAAAAAAAAGATGTTTTTTTCCCCTTTTTTTCCCACCATCGACTGCTCCGGCTGCGAGTTTCGACAGGCGGATGCTTGAAGCAGACTGTTAAACTTTGCGGCCGGTCAGTCCAGCCGAATGCTTACAGCGTGCAAAACCACTGCCTCGACCTTGTCATTTTTATATGTATCATTTTTTCCCCTCTCTTGTTAAATCGCAGGAACTGAAGAAGAGGGAGAGGAGGAGGAGGAGGAGGAGGAGAGCAGCCGAGGACGGACAGAGGCGACGGAGCAGCGTGGTGCCAGCGAGGCAGCGGACGGCGTGTTTCTGTGAGTTTACAGCCATCGGCTGAATAATTCATGGCCATGCAAACACGAGCGCGGCCTTTTGATTATTTACACGCGGCGCATTTAACCAACGCACGGGAAAAACACAAGCTTTAATGTATTCCGTATCAGAGGGAGAGAGAGAGAAAGAGAGAGAGAGAGAGAGAGAGACTGAGTCGCAGAGAATTAGCATGAATTTTTAAGGGAAAAAAAACGCAGATTGAGAGAATGACGGGAAGAGACAGAGAGAGAGAGAGAGAGAGAGAGGGAGAGGAGGTATAAAGGCAGCAGTGGATGGAAATAGCCGCAGCGGTGGGGTGGGCGGGAAATATTAAAGTTGCATAAACCTTTTGTCTTATGTCGACGTCGAGCTTCCCGCTCGCGTCCCGTCGGCCCTGCCGCGAAAATGATCGAGTGAGGACGAGCAAGCGAGCGAGCGAGGCGGCTCAAAGTTTGACTTTCGCTCCCAATAAATTGAGCATCTGTGGGACTTTTCTTCAAAAAAAAACAAAAAAACAAAACATCAACTTGGCAAATATGCTGCTTCGTCGGTGTGAACAGCCAAGTGTCCGCGGAGGAAAAAAAAACAAAACTGTTAATTATCAGAGCTGGCTGGGGGAAAAAAAAAAAAAAAGAAAAAAAATTGTACACCCGCGTGCATTTATTTCATCATCGCGGTGATAATTTAGCAAAAATTCATAGCGATGCTTCTGGTTGCGTTTTATTTTCAGCACGGCTGTGGCGACTGAGGGTTTTCGTCGACAGACGCATGTTGACGCTTGAACCGGGCGCTTGCCTCGCACGGCGGCCGCGGATCTGGGTTAAACTCAGATCACCATCGCACGTACACTGGCGCGCGTGCGTGTCCACGTGTGTCCGCGTCTCAGCCAAAAGGTACGCACAATGAGGCAACGCAACAACTAGGTTAAATACAGCTCGTGTGTTGGTGGCCGTGTGCGAGTGTGCAATTGTGCGTGTGATGAGTCAGTGCGAGTCTCAATTAGCCCATGCGGGGAAGGAGCCGCGTGCCAATTTGCGTACGTGCGCGCGTGCGTGCGTGTGTGTGTGTGAGTGAGAGAGAGTGACTGCTCGCTAATACCCGCCAGTGTGACTAATCTAAATTTATCCATCAAAAGCTACTTGTCACCGCACAGTCACCGAATCATTCAGTGGCCTCTGCCAACAAACTTGGGTGTGTGTAAGTTTGTAAGCACGCAGGTGTGGATGCGCAATCTGGCCACGCTGTTGTCGCCCTGCAGTTTCTCTATTAGTCTCTTAGTGTTTTTTTTTTTCAAAGCTGCAATGGAAACTTTTTCTTATTCTGAATGGGCAGACACATACAGGTACTACCCGAAAAATTAGAATATCAAGTAACAGTTGTTTTATTTTGGCAATTTAACATAAAAGATGAAACCAACAAATTTTGTTGAGCCATTACACGCAAATTGACACATCTCAAGCAGTTCCTTGTTGTAACTTTGCTGATTAAGATTTTCAGCTTATTAAAACCACAAACCCACAAACTCAGAAAATTATTATAAAATTTGAGGGTTTTTTTTAAGCTGCAAGACCTGATCAGCAAAATCCAAAGAAATAAAAACTTGAAATATATTGATTTGCATATTATTCGTTTATATAATATGTCAAATTCACCTTTTAAGTTGAATTGCAGAAACACAACAACCTTTTCAGGATATTCTAATTTTCTGGGTAGCACCTGTATTCATTTACCATGGAAAATTTTCTTCCGAAACCATTCTTTATTTTTTCGTTTGTGTTTTTTTTTTTGGGGGGTTTGGATTCTACGGCTGATGGCAGCTCTTCATTCTCTTCCCATCAGTTGCACGACTCCATTTTATGAAGCGATAAAATCATCAAACCGCATGAGTAGAAACGAGGTGTGAAAAGCGCGGCCGCGCGAGAGGTGAGGTCGGATGGGCGCTAATGACGAATCGCGGCTAGCGACAAGAGTTTCCATCAAAGTGGAATAAATGCGATAATATTTAGACACGAGGTGCAGCGGTTTAACGCTGTGTGTAACCGACACAAAGCAGCGAACCTCCGCTGGGCAGCAGATCAAGCGCTGAAGCCCCAGAACACTGCGAACACAGGGTGGCGCTAAACGTGTGAGAAAATAACCCAATGGAATAAAAACCTCTTCTGGGAGCTTCTGCACCTCAGGGATCAAACACCTCCAGCCCAGCCGGGAGCCTCCTGCAGGCCTGCAGCCTGATTCCCGGTGTGGACGCTCACACTCTGGTGCTGCAGTCTCGGGCCTTTTCTTTGTTTTCCGCCGGCTGCCACGTTCTCATCGCAAAAAAGAGAGCTGTAATAAAAGTGGGGGAGCCTCCGGGGTGGAACACGTAGATAAATTCCCCCTGGAGGGGCGGCTGCGGTCGGCCTCGGGCGGTCAGGGTTGGCCCTGTGGCGGGCGGTGGCCGTCTAGGGGCGTCTGCCCACTGGAGCGAGTCATGCGGATGCAATTTGCGGCGGCCGGATCGGCGGCTAATAGAATTTAAGACGGGGCAGAGGGGGCGGGGCCAGCGAGGCCAGCAGGGGTCAGCAGTGTATCACCCGACTCGGCAGAAAAAAAAGTGCTGTCATTGGGCTGTTTGCTCACACGTTCTCCACGGCCGCTTCGGATATCTGCTGGGTTATCTCCGCCCCTCTGTTCCCATTGGCTGCCCAGTTGGTCATGGGCGGATTTGAACCAATCCCACCCTCCAATTCGGACTATATTTCGAAATCAAGACATGGAACCAGGCCTTGCAGTTGTTTTTTTTTTTTTCCTTTTCTGTTGGAGCTCGCGGCAACTAAGTTGAAGCATCACGACTATCACGTCTTTTCTTAAACCGCATTCTGAAACCTCCCGGACCGGGACCACGTCTGCAAATACTGCGGCCGCTTCTTCTGTCGGTGTTTAAAATGCGTTTAGTTGGTCCCCGGTTAACCAGAGGAGAAACGTCTTCGCTGCAGTTCAAACTGCTACGGATGTGCAACCTTCCTGACAACCCTCCCTCCCCTCCCGCCCGCTTCCACCCTCGGCCTCATCATCATTCACGGCCACTTATAGTCGGTATCAACGAAAACACGGTGTAATATCGAGTCCAATTACCAGTGGGAAGCCGACGCGGAGCCTCTCGTCGGCCGCGGCGCATTTTGGCTGTAAACAAAATGGGAGAAAAAGCGGCAGGAATTAATCGGCCGGTCGATGCACTCGAGTCGCCGCCGCCGCCTGAATAAAGAAGGAGACGTTAGCGGCGGAGCTGAGGAGCACTCGACGCAGCTAGCTTACTGCTGCGCGCACACACACACACACACTCTCACACACACACACGCACGCACACGCCTTTGAAATGGGCGTAGGCAGCACTTTTTTCCCTGCTGTGGGACTTAATGACATATTTCTCTCCGGAGCTCAGGCCATATTTGGACGACCGCCGCTCACTTCCTGTCGACACGTTCCACCGACATCAGCACTTAACGGCAGCGTTAATGGGACGGACGGACGGACGGCTGAACGCGGAGAAACAAGGCCGAGGGCGAATCAGAGGCGCAGTCCAGTCCGGACCTAATTGTGCATCTCTTTACCCCCAACCCGTGTGCCGCCTCAAGATTCTGTTCTGCAAAATACTTTAAAGAAAAACAAAACAAAAAAACAAGCATATTGAGATATTCATTGACAAAACGTGTTTGTATCTAGACAGAACCCACGCTGACACGGGGAGAAAAGATGCAAACTCAACACAGCCACGCCCCCGGAGGCGGGAATCAAACCTGCAACCTTGATATGACAGTGCTGACCTCAGCACCACTGCCACGTGTCCTTCCCCATTCTGCAAATGCACTTCCTTTTTTCTTGTAGACCTGCAGTGTTATTCTCATGGTACAGTGGGCACTTGTTAGTCCTAGTGGGTGCATGTTAGGACGGGTTGGTGCTTGTTAGTCCTAGTGGGTGCATGTTAGGACGGGTTGGTGCTTGTTAGGGATAGCTGGTGAATTTTAGGACTAGTGGGTGCTTGTTAGGACTAGTAGGTGAATGTTAAGACCAGTTGGTGCTTGTTATTACTAGTGGATGCTTGTTAGGACTAGTTGCTGCATGTTGCTTGTTTTTAGGACTAGTGGGTGCTTGTTAGGACTAGTGGGTGCATGTTAGGACGGGTTGGTGCTTGTTAGGGATAGCTGGTGAATTTTAGGACTAGTGGGTGCTTGTTAGGACTAGTAGGTGAATGTTAAGACCAGTTGGTGCTTGTTAGTACTAGTGGATGCTTGTTAGGACTAGTTGCTGCATGTTAGGACTAGGTGGTTCTTTTTAGGACTAGTGGGTGCATGTTAGGACTAGTGGGTGCATGTTAGGACTAGGTGGTGCTTTTTAGGACTAGTGGGTGCTTGTTAGGACTAGTGGGTGCATGTTAGGACTAGGTGGTGCTTTTTAGGACTAGTGGGTGCTTTTTAGGACTAGTGGGTGCATGTTAGGACTAGTGGGTGCTTGTTAGGACTAGTGGGTGCTTGTTAGGACTAGTAGGTGCTTGTTAATACTAGTGGGTGCATGTTAGGACTAGTGGGTGCTTGTTAGGACTAGTGGGTGCTTGTTAATACTAGTGGGTGCATGTTAGGACTAGTGGGTGCATGTTAGGACTAGTGGGTGCTTGTTCGGTCTAGTGGGTGCTTGTTAGGTCTAGTGGGTGCATGTTAGGACTAGGTGGTGCTTGTTAGGACTAGTGGGTGCTTGTTAGGACTAGTGGGTGCATGTTAGGACTAGTGGGTGCATGTAGGGATAGGTGGTGCTTGTTAGGGATAGCTGGTGAATTTTAGGACTAGTGGGTGCATGTTAGGTGCTAAATAGTATCGATTCACAGCAGGACATTTGTGAGTTTTCTTTCAACTTTTTCCTTTCTGTGTGTCCCTTCGTCCTCACAGGACGAAGCGAGCAGGCGAGCATCACCGGCGAACGACACGCGAGCAACTTTTCCCCGTTTGTCGAGGATTCACGACGCGCCGGAGCGTCTATTTTTACACACAGCGGGGCCACGTATACAAGACGAGCAAGCCGTGGAGACGAGGGATGCACTGATAGGAGCAGGTGATAACGGAGAAGTGAGGGGGAGGGAACAAAGAGACATTGTTATGCTAAACCTGGGTGAAAGACAAATCAGAGGATCGCAAGAGTGGGAGACGGTGAAAAGAGATTATATCTAGCCGGCATAAAGAGGAGGCGGTGAATCCGAGATGAGGGCAGGGCGGACAAAAAAAAAAAAAAAAAAGGTGGTCTCACGCACACACACACACACACACACACACACACACACACACACACCGAAAAACAAAAAACAAAAACAAAAACAAAACAGCTGGCGCGTTGGCGGTGACACGTTTAGCTCCGGGGAAGGAGGGGAAGCATCTGCAAGCTGTCGGACTGGACGTGTCAGCCTTCAGCAGGAAACCGGGACACCAACCGTGGGCAGTGTGACAGGAAGCACAAAGGGAGGTGGAATTAGAGGGAGCAGCAGCAGCGCAGGAAGAAAAAAAGAGAAGCAAACATATGGCAGGTTTTGCTTTTTTTTTTTAAGGAACACCTTCCTTATGGCTGGAGACGATCGGCGACATTGGTGGCAAACAAAATATGAGAATCTCTCAGGGTCTGAATTTGATTGATGGAGTTTTGACACTTGTGCCTGGTCGTGGTGATATGATATAATGCCGTGAATTTATCCTCAAAACACCTGCGGGACACCAGTGACAGAGCCACAGGCCCTACAGAACCTTGAAACGACACATCAGCAATGACCGGTGGTTCGGCACAGAATTTATCTCATTGCCAAATTTTAGCGAAACTAAACCCTGACAGACTCGACTCTGAAGCTTTTGTGAACGGACTCATATTGTATGAGATAAGATCTCCATTTGTGGGGATTTTTGGGACCTTTTTAAAATCAAGTATATCTTGAATGCTAAAACAGGAAACTAAAAAAAAATGAAACTTTTCCTGCTGCTTTCAACTCAACATTTTCTATTTTTGTTGTGTCCCGAAATGCCGTCGCAAACCGCAACACACACACACACACACACACACCGAGCTCATCACCCCAGCCGCTGCCGTCCCCGGCCCCCCAGCCAGGCTTCAGGCCTTCAACATGCAAGAAACAAATATGGCCGCCCTCACATCCTGTTTCCACGCGGCCCGTTTCCTGCCAGCGCCCACGGTGGCGAGGGCAAGAGAGCAGCGGAGCGTTCAGGAGAGGCCGTCACAAACAATACGGCCGTGTTCACCGTGACGACGCAGCCATAGACACACAAAACTCACTTCCTGTACAAAAGATAACAGAAACCCCAAGGGGCTCTTCTTTGTGAATTAGCGTTGCGTCGCGGCAGCGGCGGAAGGACGAGGAGGAGGAGGAGGACGAAGGTAAACAGGAAAAGAAACGGCCCAAATGCGGCAGGAACAAGAGGTGAATGAGCGTCTGTGCTTGTTTGATAAATGCGTCTCTGCTATGCCAGTGACCGAGAGCCGGGGTTCCACTTTCAAGGCTGTAGCTCGTTGCCCTGATTAATGAAGCATCTCCGCTTGATTACCGGAATAGCAATGTGCAGGTTGAGCAACAAAAAGTTCAATTCAAAACAAGAATCTGGTTTCATTATCCGGACTAGTCGGAGGTGAAGGTGACGGTTGGTGGAGTAAAGCGGCAACATTAATGTAACAGTCATATAAAGGTTGAAAATATGACACAAATCAATAGAAGCACATACATACATAGCATCAAAAAGTTCCCGAAAAGATGGATCTTAGAATTATTTTAAAATTCTGACTTGAATTCCTCCCCTCCAATGAAGCTCTGAGATGTTGCCTGGATATTTGCCTCACTGTCTGTTAAATTGCCAAAAACCAGATGAGATTTCCGTACTATTTGTAACAAAAAAACAAAACAAAACAAAAACGAGGAGGGGATTCAGTTTGCTGTATAAACTCGGTCGTGTCGATGGCGGATTAAAAAACAAGGCTCTGCTCTGGCGGCAGCCGGATGCACTGGGTGAAATTCTCGAGTGTTTTCACTTCTGATTAAAAGGGGCTTAATTGGCTGAAAGTTGTCTGTTGTTTTACCCCAGCTGAAGAGCATCCGAGTGTGCCGCAGGCTAATTGGACGCTAACGATCTGATGGGGCCGAAACCTGCGCCGGCACTGTAAACACCAGCGTAGTGAGTTTAATCGACACACTTGGAAATAACTTTGCGGTGGCAGTTTAGCTAGTTAGCCGGTTTATTGCCCTTTTTCAAGGTTTCCCTTTTTTTTCCATGGCCCTTGTGAAAACGGCGCAATAGCAATGAGAGGAACGAAGCGAAAACTGTTTGTTTGCACCGGCAGCAGATGATAAACATCACTTGATAGCGAGGCTGGAACGATGACTAGAACTCGACGATACAACACACCAAAGCTTTTGTGGCTTCTGCATTAAATACATCATCCACAGGCTACGTGTCTGTTTCTACACCATGATACCTTTTCATCAGTTGCTGTCCGCAAATAGTCCCGATTGTCATGATCATTAGCATTTTTGTTTTGTGACAAACACAAGACTAATTTGAGATGTCATTCTCCTACGTTGACATGATTCAACGGTAGCTTCCGTCACACAACACCACCTGAGTGACCTTCTGCGGAAGCTACCATAGAAACATGGAAATAACATCTCAAAACAAAAATGCAAACAATCATATATGTAGTATGAAGACACAATGAACCTCATTCAGTTAGTACTGATACCAATTTCATTGGTGTGTACAATGGTACTGTATGTCTATGGTATGGTATACTCTATCTATCTATCTATCTATCTATCTATCTATCTATCTATCTATCTATCTATCTCTGATCATTGCCTGTGATACGACCAACCCTCACTGCGTCATATTTAACACTGGAAATCACTGACAAGTGTTTCCTGCGTGTTCGCCTAAATGGTGAATATCAGAGGGGTGATGACACTTCCTTGAGGAACCCCCAATGTTTTTCTAGTAATGGAGGAGGACTGCACCTCCTAACCACATAGCGCGGCTAACTTGCCGTTGTAGTTCCACCACCGCTGGCATCACATCATGCGCAAAGTGGGGTGTGCATGCATGCACGCACTCACACACACAAACACACGCGCACACACTCTCAGGTGAAGGTCCCAGCTTGCCGCCAGCTACCGGGAGGCCAAGCGTAGCGGCTGCACAGTGGAGGTCTTTCCAAAAGGAGCCATGCATTGGAGGAGGGAGGACATTTCCCATAACATGTCCCATCATGCACGGCGGGAGGCTGGAATGGAGCAATCACAGACTCACCTGTGAGTCTCATGCATGCTATCAGGTCGGCAATTTCCCACCGAGCGCACGGGCGAAGGGAATGGAGGCATTTTTCTCGCTGCTATGTGCGCACATGCCGCTTCTGCGGCTTTTTTTATTTATTTATTTTTTTGGCCAACATGACAGCCCTCCCGCGGGGGTCACATGACGGGGGCGTGCTTACCCGTGTTAGCACACACTGTGATTGCACCTGCGCTCCGAGAGCTGATCCGCGCTCAGCTTTTCCGCCACCTGCTTGAGGTTTGCGCCGTGGCCACTCGCTCACCTCCTCGCTATTTTTCCACGCACCGGTTGCGGTGACACCGCGGGCACTTTGATGCCTCCCACATGAGGTTCTCCAACTCCCCCCACATCCCGGTGCAAGTCGCCCCAACTGAGTAGCAGCACTGAATCTTTAGAGAGCAGAGACAGACTCGATACCGCAGGGTGTTTGCATTTCCTCCCATGGAGGAATTTTCGTGCTCCCTTCTTGGATTATTATTCCCCCCCCTGCACTCCCCCACCATTTTCATCTTTCCCCTCTTTCGCCACCTCCGCCACCTCCACCCTGTTATCCCTGAGGACGGGAGGTGAACCAGCAGGCTGGAGGGGGAGGTCGGCTCGGTGACCCGGGCCTGAGCAGCCCTCAGCGGGTCGCGTCTGCCAAGTTCAGCCTCTCTCTCTCTCTCTCTCTCTCTCTCTCTCTCTCTCTCTCTCTCTCACACACACATACACACACTCTCCCTCCCTCCCTCCCTCGCTCTCTCCTCCTCTCCAAGGGATTCCAGGCAGTCTTTAAGGTCTGGAGCAGGGAAGCGGGCTTGGACCCGGAGCGGCGAGATTATCGGCTGGACTGCTCGCGAGCTGCCAGAGCGGGGGAGGTAATGGGGAGGTTAGAGGAGGGAGGAGGGAGGAGGTGCCAGGAGCGGATTGGACCAGGTCAGGAAGCGGAGTGTGAGAGGGAGGAGGGGGGCGGGGGAGGGGAGGTAAAAAAAAAAAACAACAACAACAACAAAAAAAACAGTTTCAGGACGTAGAAGGGGAATCGATGGGAGGGGAGAGGAAGGTGGAGGTGGAGGAGAGAAGGAGGACGTGCACGTGCACGTCCTCCTTCCTGCAGAGGGTGACCGAAAGGTCACGGCGCTCCATCCGTCCGTCCATCCACCTCTCTCTCCATCCGTCCCTCCCTCCCTGCCTCCTCCCGCGCATCTGCTTTCCCCTCACGTCCCACCTCCATCCCCAACGCCCGTGAAAGGCAGCCTGAACTCCTTTTAAACTCCCAATTAATTCAGCCGTCGCCACGTAACCTCTTTTCTTCCGTCCGTCCGTCCGTCCGTCCCGGCGTCCCGGCGCTTTCATCAGAGGAAGTCGAGGACGGAGGGGAAGTCCTGCCTTTGAACTGGGTAAACAAACCAGTGTGGACTAACAGGCAACACACACACACCCCCCCACACACACACACACACACACAAACACTGGCATGTTTAAAGAGCCTTGATCAGGCTGCTCTCAGAAGCCGCGGGGGTCGCAGGTTGAATTCCCTCGTCCTCCCAGTGAACTCCGGAGACGCCGAGACGCCGTGTGGCACTTTGTTGGTTGGGAAGATAAAACAAGCCGAGGCTCCCGTTTGATCTCTCATCTGTCTGTCTGTCTGTCTGGGCGCCACCCTCCCTCTCCTTCCAGCAGAAGCAGAATGCCATATAGAAAACCGTGCCGCTACCCCCGCCCTTTATGTAAGAAACAAACAAACAAATAAATAATCCTCGCCGTCTGGAACCCCAAGGCGTCTCAAACACTCCTCATGCATGGTTTCGGCATCGGCTTTCCTTCTTGGATTCAAATCGGACTGCAGCATCCTCCAGAATTCTTTCCATCTGCCAAACTCCAAAATGGTTACGCAGGTGTTTTGCAGCACGGACTTTCCCTTTAAAAAGTGCCACATCTGTTAACACAATCGATGTACGGCAGGGAGAAAATGCCCTCTCCTGTTTTTTTTTTTTACATAGTGAGGATAAATAAGACGTTTCCCCAAAGTGCTCGACTAAAAAGCCCCAAACGCACGTGTCCGAATTTGCACATGCATGAATTTGTCCCGAGCGGCGGATTATACGGCGTGAGTGAATCTTCCACCTTCCGGCTACGCGATGATGGCATCACGGAGAGAGGGGCCCCTTAATAACCATGTGTGAGCGATTTGTTAGGGTAAGAGCAGATTCAAAGCTCCTCCGCAGGCCTCGTTACCAATGTATGGCTCGTGTGTGTGTGTGTGCGCGCGCGCGGCGGACATATATCGTCTCATCCCGACTGTCCTCTGGATAACACGGCTGGATTTTCTTTTGCTTTCTTTTTTTTTTTTTTTTTCCTTTTTGGAGCGAGCGCGGTGTCAAGGTCGGAAGGAGACAAATTTATATACAGCCATAAACTTAACTTGGACGTCAGATTTAGCAGGTGATTCACATGACTTCTTTTCTCCTTCCTTCTTCCTTCCTCTTTCCTTCTCCCTCTTTCCTCCTTCCTTCTTTCCTTCTTCCTCTTTCCTCCTTCTGCCTTTCTTCCTCCTTCCTTCCTTCTCCCTCTTTCCTTCTTCCTTCCTCTTTCCTCCTGCCTTTCTTCCTCCTTTCTTCCTCCTCCCTCTTTCCTTCTTCCTTCCTCCCTTCTCCCTCTTTCCTTCCTTCTTCTTTCCTTCTCCCTATTTCCTCCTTCCTTCCTTTTCCCTCTTTCCTCCTTCCACCTTCTGCCTTTCTCCCTCCCTAATTCAGCTTCCCTCCATCCTCCTCCCTTCCTCTTCCCTCCTTCTCTGCCTGCTGCCTCTTCCCGTCCGAGTTCAACTGTCATTGACTCCCAGAGGGAGGTGTGGAGGTTAGCAGTGTAATCTAACAGCCAGCCGAGGAGGGGAAAGAGGATTTCAAGCCGGATGGGCAAAAAAAAAAAAAGGCACCCGGGGGAGGAGGGAATCAGCAGCAGCGTCTCGGGGGAGGTGGTGCAGGGGCTGAAGGTGGATTTGTGACGGACACAGTCGACTGCGTGCGGACGCTCGGAGAAGCTGCAGGGAAGAAAAAGTTTCCTGGAAACACGGAATCCTCCAACTCTGTTTCCTGGTTCCCCGCCTTCGGTTGTCTCTGCGCTCCGTCACATGCTGACGTTTTGACGAATGTCCAGAGTTTCCTCTGACTAATTCCTGGATTTTTGTCCTCAGTAATTTAAGTAATCCCTCTGCAGAAGGAGGCTTTGGTGAACGTCACATTTCCACTTGGAACACGGACAAATTTTTGTGTAATTCGCCTGTTTGGGGTTTTGAGGTTCCATCCTGCTGTGAACCTGTGAGACTTGAGGACAGCGAAAATGATGAACTTGACCTGCTGCGTCCCGACTGGGGGAGGAAATCGGAGCAGCCGCAGGGAACCAACCAACCAACCAACCAACCAACCAACCAACCAACCAACCAACCAACCAATCAGGGCGAACGAGCTCTGACCCTGAGCCTGGAAATCTAGCAGTGCAGCTGGCACCTGAAGCTATATGCTAACGAGGAGCTAGCTCACCTTTGGAGATGCAGAAGTGGTCACTCCCAGCCGCCCGACTCACATGTTACCGCGGCCGCAACATGGCAGGCGAGGACGGCGGTCCAGAATCTTCCTTCCTTCCTTCCTTCCCTGCAGAAAAAAGACAAAGGGAAAAAAAAAAAAATTAAAAAGCTGTTTATCAGGAAGATTGAAGGCGCGACTGCTGATGGGCAAGGAACTTTGGGAAAAGGAATAAAAAGGTCGCACATTGGCGCGTTTCTTTAGCGACGACAACAACAAGCCCTGACGGGAGGAGAATCGATGGCGTCCGTCAATGAGCCGCTCGCTCGGCCGCTAGCTGGCAGGCAGCGAGGAAGTTGAGATCACATGTCCTATAGACCGAAGCCACCACTCACGCTGCTCGATATCAATGAGCTGAACAACCTGCTGATTGATCGGCACGCGGCCTCCTCCCTCTCCCTCTCTTACCACCTCCTCTTCCTTCCATTCTCATCTCTTTCCCCCCCCCCTCAAATCCCGTTTACCCCCGACTTTCGATTTCTCTGGCGTCTTCGTCCTCTTCACCCCTCCACCCCCCCACCCCCTTCCCCCGCCCTCCCTCTTTCCTTCTCCTCTCCCGTCGATTCTTGGCTGCGGGCTGCGGTGGTAAACAAAGTCGGCTTCTGTACTGGCCGAGGCGACGCAAGGGAAACGGAGGGAGGGAGGAGGTGGTGCAGAGGAGGAAGAGGAGGAAGGAGGGGGAGAGGGGGAAGGGAAACGGAGGGAGAGAAGAAAAAGTCAGTGGGAGGGCCTGGACAGTCTCGCATCGATGGTGAGGCAGCGCTTGTTCTCAGCAGGGTCTCTCGCTCTCTCTCTCTCTCACACACACACACACACACACACTACCACAATCAAAAATCTGCCTAGAGCAGCATAAACACTCGCGCTCCGTCTCAGCGCGCCGGAGCATCAACCTGAGATCCATCAGGTCTCCAAACGTTTGTCCGTTTATTGCTCCGTGAAGCTGGCAGACGCAATCAGACCAGAAGACCGTCAGAGAGCCTCGCGCACCTCTGGCCCTCGCCCGTCTACCCGTCTTAACCACCCGAAGGGTCAGTGCAGGATTTGATGTTTGGGATGTAATGAACGCGCGGCAGAGGCTTTTATTTTGGAAAGGAAACGGCCAAATGCGACGCTAACCTGTCAGAAGCCTCCTGAGTTGGAAGGTTGACCTTCGCAAAGTCCCGTTAGTCAGAGTGCGTCCAGAGTGAGTCGGCAGATGTTCGCTGATGCGTGAGTACGTTTGGTTTTTTTTTTTTTTTTCTCCGGCTGCTCTTCGTAGCGCCGAACTTTGCATTTGATCCGTCAGGAGGGATGTAAAAGAGCTCCTCCCCTCTCAAAACCGCCGCCCACCTGCGCCTTTCCATTGGTTGTGGAATATCCCAGTTTCCTGGCGGTTCGCAGGCACAATCAGCGATTCCAACTTGCACAATTAGCCTGAGCGCTGCGGCTAAATGCAGCATTCTAATAAAACCAAAAAGCCTCTTTATCAGTAAAAACTGCCTGAGGCGGGAAACTTGGCGGCTGACTGTGGCGCGGTGTGACCTGCGCGGCCGCGCCCTGCCACCCGGCCAACAGGGGGCGCAGCCAGCCCGGTCTGCGCCGCTTCGACCTTGTGCTCGGCACAGCTGCGAGTTCAGTGTTTTGTTAACATGTGCGGCGGTCAAACGGCACAAAATAAATGATTGATTCCATGAATTATTTAGCTCCCTCTTCCTCCTCCTCCTCCTCCTCCTCCTCCTCCTTCAAAGACTTTGTTTATTTATGAATTCCAACGCTGTTATGTAACCTAAGACTTTGCTGCGACAGCCATTTATAAACAAATGTGATGTTTGATCTATTTTCTTTCTATTGTTTTTTTAAAAATAAATAAATAAATAACAATAAAACACTAAATATTACCTCTGTAATTCCTTAAAAATTGCCTCTACTGCCTCCCGGTGGGCAGCGTCCACGCTGATGACTCGTCTCTCGTGGCCGGGACCACTTGTGCACCGTCTCCATCCAAAGTGCATCTACTATTTAACTAGCTCAGGCTCCTCGTTGGCTTCCTAACGACTCAGGAGTTAAACAATGCCGACGAGGATCCAGAGTCACAAACCTGTTCGGGGGAAGAGGCCCCGGAACACGACGGCGGCTCAATAATTCAGCGTCCGAACGTCACCGCCCAAACTTGGACTCCTCCCATTTTTAGGTCGACCAATGCGGACGACGTGCTGGTGGGGGTTGAGGAGGCTTAAGGAGGCATTCAAAAGATGCAGGAGGCCGCTGAACGCAAGCTACCCAGAGCACCATGCGGTCGTGCTGCTGTCAGCATGAGCCATGCTAACATTAGCCGTTGTTCCGCGGCGCTACAGCCTCATCCGAGCACACTTTTCAACTCTAGTTAAGTCTCAGTGGCCTCTTTGTGACGCAAGCGGCCCAGAGCGCCTTGCGGTCGTGCCGCTGTTGGTATGAGCCGTGCTAACATTAGCCGTTGTTCCGCGGCGCTACAGCCCTATCCAAACAAACTGGTTAAGTCTCAGTGGCCTCGTTGTGGCGTCGAACCACATGCGCTTCCGCAGCTGGTTAATTCAGTGAACTGAGACGAAGAGCCGAGCATCCGGCGACTGCCGAGGACGCTGTAGCTTCTGGCGCCGTGAGCCCATTAGGAGTGTTTGTGTAAACACTCTCAAGCACAGGAAGGAAACACCAGAGTTTCCTCCCAGATGGTGGCAAGAATTAGTAATATGATTATTATTATTATTATTATTATTATTATTATTATTATTATTATTATTATTTTACATTGTCTGGTTCTAATTTCTTCCGTTTAAATCTGAGTTTGACAAACAAGTGGTCACGTTTTGAGGTTGTTTTCTTCCCTTTCAGCCGTGAAAGAGTAAAACTTTGTCTCTTCCTGCCGTCGTCCAGCTCGAAATGCAGCCGGCTAGCCTGTTAGCGCGATTAGCTTTCGGGTTTCTATCTGTTCTTTTTTGTGCTTTTACTGAGCTGAGTTATGTTGAGCGACCGCGTACATCTGGAGTTGCCGGGTTGCCAGAACGGACGTTGTACCGCTCAGGTGTGTGTGTGTGTGTGTGTGTGTGTGTCGCGGTTGAGTCAGTGCAGAGACGCAGCTTTGAATTATTGAAGTTAGGTTAGCGGGCAGGAGAAGAGAAGAGAAGAGAAGCCCCTCTGTGTTTGTTTGCAACCGGGGAAAAGCTGCCTCCTGGTTTTAAGTGAAGGTGAAAATGCGAAACAGGTGCGCGCCACTGCGTCGCTAATTGCTTCCCAGCTAATATTCTCCTGAATGAACTCGGCGGTGGCAGAGCGAAATGGACGCAGCGCTTAGAGGAGAAGCCGGCCGTCGTGTTTAACAGCTGCGCTGAATAAATCCTGCCGCGGGGCCGAGCGAGTGAGTGAGCGGCGGCGCACGATTCCGATGTTTCAGTGGCGCCAAACCTGCTGTTTCCTTTCGGTGTTGTTTTGTGTTCTGAAACATTAGCCGAAAACGGGGAAAAAAGCCTCAAACGCGTCCGACTAGAACTTTTTAAAGGTAAAGGTGAAGCTAAATGAGGCTAAATGTGCTGCTTTAAAGCTGAAAAACAGAAATTAAATCCCCGCTTCTGACGTAAAGCCGATCAATAAGGAATCAGCATCATCTGCTGCGCGGCGCTAGCAGCTGCAACAAGCCTTGAAATTAGGATCACATTAGAAGGCGGCTCAGACAAACACACACACACACACACACACACGCACTATTGCAGATGAGTCGACTGTGAATATTGTACTTAAGTCGCTGGCACCGACGCATACAATAACGCATAACAAACACAAACACTGGACGGTGAAGTTCAATTGACTGAAACAAATGAAGTTCCGCTAACTGGTGTCCCGCCTCCTCTGACAGGGGGAGGACGGACCCCAAAATATTCAGCTCATCAGCCTCGTATCTGTCACACGACGCATAAAAAGCCTCGTGTGAACGACTCAGAAGTGTTGGAGTCGCGGCAGCGCAGCAGCAGCAGCCACTCCCACACATCAACTCATTCTGTGACTGGGAGCGCAGAGCGAAGGTTGCATAACGGAGGTGTGGTCGGTCACCGGCAGTTACACAACAACCCATCGCGTGTGTGTGTGTGTGTGTGTGTGTGTGTGTGTGTCTCGGCATCAGCAAAAAAATCGGTCAGGACTGTGGACCCGCTGCGCTAACCAGATGTGCTAATGGATTCAATCAGAGAGCACCACATGGCCATTTAACACACACACACGCACACAAACACACACATACACACACACACAAGAAAAAAAATCCAATAAGAATTAAGAGGAAATATCAGCTCAGCGGTCGCTGCAGGTTTTTTTTATTTTATTTTATTAACAATGAAAAAATCAAAGCTGCAACACTTTAAAAAACAAAAAGTAGTTTCTTCAAATGTTGCCACTTTCTTAGTTCTCTTAGCTGCCGCTGCCGCAGCTGCGCTTCATAGTTGTTTAACTCTCGTCAAGAATGCAGGCGCATATTTCGCGCCAACGTTGACGCTAACATTCGCTGGCAAGCTAACGCTACCGAATTATTCCCCGGCATCATGTTCCATTCGCGCCCGATCGTCACTGGAAACAACCTTGCGTTTTCCGGCGCTCACAGCCCGACATAATGCACACACACACGCACACACGCGCGCACGCACACACACACACACACACACACACACCTCAATGCGGGGATGTAAACAACAGATGACAACTCCGCGTTGGCGTGCCTGTGCGTTGTGTCGTGAGGCGTCCGTCCAGCTGTGCCATCATCACTCGTCTCCACATCTGTCACCCCCACACCCCCGCCGACTGCCCCCCCACCGCCCACCCACCCCGTCAATGTGACCCCTCCCACCCTGTCGATCCCATCATCCTCTGCAACATCTGGCTTTGCGTAGCTGCGGCGTCGTCGTCGTCGTCGTCGTCGTCGGCTGCTGCTGCTGCAGCCTCGGCCCTTTAGCTCCGACCTGGCAGGTCACGGAGCAGCACCGACCGTCTCTACGGTGGACTTGCGGATCCTTGCAAGTTGAAGGAGGACAGAATAGAATAGAAAAGAGTCAAGAAAGGAGAGTAGAGTGGAATAAATATTTATTTTTATTTATTTTTTTGCTGTGCGCGCAAGCGTTTTGGAGGTTAGCCGAGCGGCGGCTCACGAGCTAGCATGTCGGAAATGCCATTAAGGCGACAACATATGTAAATGCCGTCGCCATGTTTGCGATAGCAAAATTTTGTTTGTCGAGCACAAACTCGACACGGTGCCGCGGATTGAGCGCAAGCGAGGCAACGGCGTCGCCGCAGCGGCATGGGAAAGATGAGACGACTAAAGGAAAAAAAAAAAAAAAGGCCAACGCGTAAAACTAAATGAGACGCTGCTGCAGTAAATAACGGCAATAAAAACAAACATAAAAAAAATAAAAATAAATAAATCAAACGAGATTAAAATGAAGTGAAAGCAAATATGTTGCGCTGCGTGTGGTCTGGACATCTGCCGCGTCCTGATTGGCCTGACGAACCCCCTGCCCCCTCCCCACCCAAGCCCTCCCTCTCGCTGATCGATACTAATGACTCAGCAATTTCTCTCTGCCAAGTGCTGAGACGTCCAGTTTCTATTCCCCTACATATTCAGCAGCTCGACACAACGCAGCTGCCTGCCAAAGGCTCTGCGGGCACATCTCGCCCCATGAAAAATGATGAATTAATTACTCATTACACATATATATATATATATATATATATATATATATATATATATATATATATATATATATATATATAATTATTGTTATTATTATTTTTTAAAAAGAGATTTGCATGCAGGCGGCTGCAGGAGCTGCTGCTTTGTAGATAATTCTTGGCGCCTGCAGGCTCCTGGCGTCCGCGATCCGACTTTGTGATTTCATTACCGCCGTGTATCACAAGCAGCTGCAGGAAACCAGCCAGTGACGCTAATGGCTTTGATCGCTGCATCTCCAAAATCTTGACAAAACAAGATCTGGAGTCACTGGTGCGGTTCCATTTTTTTTTTTTTAGCTTTGACTTTGCCAAGTGCCACAGAGTCATTTAGTGAGGCAATTTTAAAAAAAATGTATTCTATATATTTATTTCTTTTTTTAAAATTTATTTTCCTGGAATTTGGAAAAAAATAAATAAATAAAAGATCCTTGAAGATGTGACGCTGGCGCTCTGCTGAGGCTTCGCCCTCCCTGCAGCCAAACAAACTCCTGCTTATTTATTTTCTACTACTGTTCCACCTTTATTTACATTCATTCCTGGATGCGATTCTTGCAGCTCGGCTCGGGTAAAAAGCGGCGTTGCCGCCACGTCCGGGTGGACTCGCTGGCTCACCACCACCACGCCGCTGCTGTTTGCTCCGCATCGCTGAACCCGTCGAGCTGCGTTCTGGTGATACGGAGGCCAGAGTGACTTTCTCACAAGCTGCTCTGGCAGATGGCGCGACCCGGCCGTGCGATGCACATTTAGCCCTCTGTTTGCAGCCCCCTGTTTCACTTCTGCTAAATGTGATCTCTGTGATCAGTACGGCATCAGCGCAATTTTATGCAAATGTTAAAGTAGAAAAAAAAAAAACAAATTCTGGCCAGGCTTTGATCAGGAGGCTTATGAAACTGGACAGCCTGCACACACACACACACACACAGGCAGATTTTGTGTGTATATAATTGTGTATCTCTCTTCCTCACAATGTCTGCAGACTTCAAAAGAATCTCTGACGAGCACAGACAACGCTGCACAAGGTCCCATTAGCTTTTGGAGAAATTGGCCAGAATATCCTGTGTCTGTGTGTGTGTGTGCGCGCATGAAACACAGTACAGTGTCTGCATTCCAGCAAGTTTACATCCAACATCTAGTTTACATCTAGGACGAGTAGTTTTCAAAGGAAAAAAACGTGGCTTTGAAATCAGAAAGTCGGTTTCTGGGAATTTGGAGTGTGTGTGTGTGTGTGTGTGTGAGTGAGAGAGAGAGAGCGAGAGAGAGGGAGAGAGAGAAAGAGAGCATATCCATTTCCGTCTCGAACCTCCCGTGAACTAATCTGACTTTTTGTGGGTTCTCCTCAGGAAGAGAATGAAATGATGCCATCTCGTCTCAGTCTGTGAGTAATTCTGCATTTGTTTCCGAACTTTCCTCCCGCGTCCAGGTGATTGCGTGGTTGAGGCGCTGCCGTCGGGATCCGTCAATCCGGTCTAAAATCCGCGAGCGGCCAGATGAAGCGGCAGACGTGCTCGCAGACTGACGCGCTTCCCCCAGATTTGGCCCGTTAGCTTTCCGTCTCCCCGATATGAAACTAGCTTGCGTGACAATTTGCGAGCGTTTGTGTGGAGGTGGAAGGAGAGGAGGAGGAGGAGTAGTAAGGGGAGGAAGAGGAAGAGGAGGAGGGGGAGGAGAGCCGCTCGGTCACGCTTGCACTCTTTGTTTCCTCTCGGCCTCTGAACTGATTAGCCTCCGCTGTGTTTACATGCTAGCGTGGCTACGTGCGAAATGCGCTCAAAAAAAAAAGGAAAAAAAAGAAGAAACATAAAAAAAACAAGAAGTGACTCAAAACAAAACAAAACAAAACTTGAGTCATCCCTCGCCACTGCCGTCTTTTTTCATGCGTGCTAAAATGCTAGCATGCCGCAACGCCGCGGCGCTAACTAATAACAGGGCGGCTCGGTTCACTGGGTTCTCCACATATTTCCTGCGGCCCCGGCGGATCCAAACCCACTGAACTGGCAGCGCAAAGCTGCTGCACAACCCACGCCTCTTTATACATTATGGATACACACACACACACGCACAGAAACAACAGCGGTGCACAACACACACACACACACACACACACACACACATAAAACATGACCCGATCAGCGCATCGCTATTCATCTGCTGTGTTTTCATGAGATTCATGTGCAGCCGTGTGCCTTTTTCTAAAACAGTTTGTGTCTCCTGGAGAGCAGAGCAGGAATAATGAAGGAAACAAACCACAAAAAGAAACCCAAGGTGTTTCCACGAAGCACAGCGAAAGCCAACCGGGGCCGCAGCACAAGCCGTGGCGCTAACACTTTAGCTAGGGGCTGGTGTCACTCAGAAGTCAAGCAAATTAAGTCAATTGTTGCAGGGAAAGAAGAAGGAAAGAAGAAAAAGTCCGAGAATTGAGTGTGGGAGCTGGAATAAATTGACACTTCTGGGCAAGTTTCCATAAAACTTTTGTGATATTTTCTTTCTAATATTTTCCGGAAACGCTCCGCACTCCCACCAGAAGCCTCCAGTCGGCAGTCCAACACCAGTTCATTTCATTTTCTCATTTCATTGTTTCAAAAAACCTTAGAACTGATGCGCAAATCATCAGAAATCACTTTGAAAACAACAAACAGCCACGCCCTCTTCTTCTTCTTCTTCTTCTTCTTCTTGTTCATCTTCTTCTTCATGGCTTGGTGGAGTCTGGAGCTCCACCCCCCACCTCCACCTCGGCTCTGACTGGACGTCCAGCCTCGGAATTGGACAGATAAACTCCGGCGCTAAGCTGCTTTCCATCCATGCCGACTGTGCTCATAAATACCAGTCGGCTCTCATATTTGTCGGCCCTGATGCGCGACCCGCCGATAAGCCCCGCCCCCTCCCATTACGCCTCTGCATATAGAGGAAGAAGAAAAAAAATACGTAGCGTGGCCATGGAGAGATTAAAAGCCTAATCCACACAGTGCTGCGGTGACACAGAGCAGCCACGGCACCTGTGTGTGTGTGTGTGTGTGTGTATGTGCGTGTGTGTGCGTGTGTGTCGACAGTGTTTTTTTTTAAGTTGTGTAAATCTAAACCGGGGGGAATATGTTGAGAGCTAATAGTCTGATTTAAGCTCAACTTTTCTCAGCCTGACCAAAAAAAAAAAAAAAAAAAAAACCCCAAAAAACCCAACAATTTCGTTTTTTAAAATTTTAATTTGGCAGTGAAGTTGTAAAATATGGCGACTCCTGACAGCCGGGAAGACACAGCGTGATTGTCAGGCCCTAACTGCCCTCATGTTTGTGAAACCGCACCAATATTAATTGGAAAGCAATTAATATTGCTTGTGTTCGTTGAACTTGCTCAATACTTGTTGTGAATATTTTTCTTAAAAAACTTTTTTCTCTGATACAACACTGACTAATGAGACAAACAACCCACATGATTTTAATCTTCCAGGATGAAAATTGGTTCCGGCGTCTAAAGAAGCGGCGTGAGTCTTTTGTGAAGAGCTTTTTCTTAAAAATAAGACAACCCCCCCGCCCCTCCCGGCCTTCAGCCAAAACAAATAAGATGTTTTCCTGTTTCCAAGCCAAGCTGCCGCCGTGTAACTGAATTATACTCTGAATTTACCAAAAAAAAGGAGAAAAAAACCCCACCAAAGAGCCAGCAAGCAACAAAAGACCCAGGTGCTGAAAGCAGCTGCGAGCGGATTTATAACCTCCAGTCGAAGCAAATAAAGCCAGAAAATAAATACAGAGCAGACCAATTTGTTTCAGCGAGTCTTAAAAAAGTGTCCAGAGACCAGCAGAGAGCGGAAGGAAGGAAGAAAATATCCAGAAAAGCAGCCAGACTCGGAGCAGAAATCATCCAAGCGGGCAAACACAACATGCCGGCATGGACTGGAGGGGAACTTTCCGTTCCAGTTTTGAAAAAAATGCAGTTTTTTTTTTTTTTTTTTTTTTGGTTTGTTTTCAGCCTGCACAATTTTGAAATTATATCCTCCTTATGGGAGAGCCAGAAAAAAAAAAAAAAGTACCTGGAATTTACAATTCTGGAGCATAAATCCATCAGGAGGGATGATAAAAAAGAAAAAAAAAAGGAAATCATCAGGCGCAGACATCCTGGGATTCCTGCTACAATATGTGGATGACTTTCTAGAATGAGGAACTTGAGGAATAATGTTGAATCTTGGCGTTGAAATTCCAGTTACACCTCATTTTTCCCGTCTAACTCTATTAAAACAACCTGACGGCGGGGGGGGGTCGCCTCCTCGCCGGGTCCCACGCAGCCAGAGGTGAAGACAAGCAGCCGGAACCTTGAGTTACAGTGTGTGTGTGTGTGTGTGTGTGTGCGTGCGCGTGCGCAGCAGGCCATTCATCAAAGCCGTATCTTCGGCCCTGCCGGCCCGGCCGATGATGGATGAGGTTCTTCGCCGCGCGCTAAGAAATAAACAAAGCGAGCCGGCGCACCTGCACAATTGTTCTTTTCTTGTTGCTTTTTTTTTTTTTAAACCAGTCTAGTTGATGGCCAATCAGCCGTCAGCCGCGGGCGCCGGATCCACGGACGTGACCTCTGCTGAGGATGAAGGTCAAAGCTCGTCTCGCCCCGCCGAGCTGACGGCCGGAGAGGCGGGAAGTTTAAAAGTCGTTACCGGGGGGGGGCGATCAGGCCGTTAATGACCCCGCAACCGCAGCACCTGTCGGGCGCCGCGCGCAAACTGTTATTGCTCCGCCTTCCCGCTATTTATAGCCGGCTGCGACCTGCAAGGGGGCGGCGGCCTTAATCACCGCAGCGCCATAGAAGTGTCTGGGACCGCGGCCCGGCTTCTTTAAAAGGTTGGACGGCCGGGGGGGTTGCCAGGTTAGCGTTTTTTTATTCCTCCTGTGGCTGGACGTCACACAGAGGCGATTTTTAATTTTTTTTTACGTTTGTTTTGAGCCTGCTGGTTTTTGTTGTTTTTCTCACTCACTCGACAGAGTGACCGTGCTTAAATAACACCCCGCCTCTCTAAAGACGAGCGCAGTTCAGTGCCGGAGGAATAGTGGCGAGCGCTGCCGGCCAAGTGAGTGAGAAACTTGCGAACGTGCGGCGCTGCGAGAAGCAACGTGAGGCTGCTGACAAACAACTCCACAACATGCAGCAGAAGTTTTGGCCCGAGGCCGGGGGAGACGCGTGTGAGCAACAAATGAGCTACAGCGTCAGTGATGTCACAAGACAGGAAGTTGCGCCGCCGCTGCTGGTCGGTTTGCAGGGATGCGAGAAAAAGAAGATTGTGATTTGTTTAATCGAGCATCAAACGGCAGCTGCAGCCGAACTGGCTGCTGGCGGTGAGAACCAGTCAGACTGAATTCAGACCAGACTGTTTCCAGACTACACTGGATTCAGACCAGCATAGATTCAGACTAGACCTGATTCAGACTAGACTGGATTCAGACCAGAATGGATTCAGACCAGAATGGATTCAGACCAGATTGGATTCAGACTAGACCTGATTCAGACTACACTGAATTCAGACCAGACTGGTTTCAGACTGCACTGTATTCATACTAGACCTGATTCAGACTACACTGAATTCAGACCAGACTGGTTTCAGACTGCACTGTATTCATACTAGACTGCATTCAGACCAGAATGGATTCAGACTAGACTGGATTCAGACCAGATTGGATTCAGAGTAGACCTGATTCAGACTACACTGAATTCAGATCAGACTGGTTCCAGACTACACTGGATTCAGACTAGACTGGATTCAGACCAGACTGGATTCATAGCAGATTGGTTCCATACTACACTGTATTCAGACCAGATTGGATTCAAACTAGACCTGATTAAGACTACACTGAATTTAGACCAGAATGGTTCCAAAATACACTGGATTCACACTAGACTGGATTCAGACCAGACTGAATTCAGACAAGACTGGATTCAGACCAGATTGGATTCAGACTACACTGAATTCAAACCAGACTGGTTTCAGACTACACTGGATTCAGACCAGACTGGAATCAGACTAGACTGGGTTCAGACCAGATCTGCAGCTCACTGTAGCTGACAGACAACCAGTAAATAATACACCAGGCAGCCCAGAAGCGTGCCTGCTTTCGTTTCCCTCCTTTCACTCTGTTTTGCAGAATATGTTTTTGGCAGATTCAGAAGGCTTTTTTGTTGTTGGTGTTGTTGCAGAATTGCAGACTTAAATGACTTTGATTCAACAAGATAAAAAAAATCCAGAGGCCAAAGATCTGGAATCTTCTGTTTGACACGAGTTGGGGAACATCTAGGGTGGAAGTAGATTTTAAAAATTAGCATTACGGCCTAAAAAAGAACCTGACCCGTAGAGAATTGTGATGAAAAGGACAGAAAAAATGAAAATAAAAGATAGGACACGACGCGGGCCGCGGTGACATCATCCGTGTTTGATCCACAACCACGTCCACGAGATCCGCTGCACATTTAGCTGTAATCACTAAAACGCCTCCGTAGGCCAAGATCCTGCTGCTCGTGTGGATGAGATGTGACGCGTGTGCGTGCATGTGTGCGTGCGTGCGCATGTGTGTGCGTGTGTGTCATTAGCTTGCGTGGGTTTCTACATCAGCCATTATGTGCTGAAACATTTCAATTAGGCCTCCGCCGCTTGTGTGTCTTCCCCTGCGTGCTTGTGTATCTGTGTGTGTGTGTGTGTGTGTGTGTGTGTGTCCACGATGTGGGATCCATTCGGCCCCCAGTTTGCCGAGGAACACGGAGGCGGGGCTCCCTGCCAAGACTGAAACCTATGCAAAGCCTCTTTGTGCCGCGTCGCCGAATGTGCGATTGTGTGTGAGTGTGTGTGTGTGTGTGTGTGTCTCTGTGTGTGTGTGTGTGTGGGTATTAAGACTCAGCCATGGGAATTTGTAGGCTGGCAATTTGTTGTCGCTGTTGTCAAATTTCCTGCCGAATCATAATGAAATTAGCGAGGGGGTCGGGGGACAGAACGGAGAGGCGAGATTGTGCACTCATGTATGTGTGTGTGTGTGTGTGTGTGTGTTTGTGTGTGTTTGTGTGTGTTTGTGTGTTGAATGCATGACAGGCATGAGGCCCGCTGTTGTGACTCAGCCTCCTTTATCTTTTTTCCTGCCGCTCGTTCCGTCTCCTCAAAACAAAAACCATAAGCGCCGCTAGTTAGCCGCAACCGTTTGCACTCACACACACACACACACACACACACACACACACACACACACGCACACGCTCAGACTGAGTTGTGGCCAGGAAGCTGCTCCCAGTCCGGACCCGCTCAGCTCCTCCGTCACCTTTCAGACGTGTGAATTGTGCGCGCTGGGTTTTGCGAAACTGCAGCGTCGGCGGTTTGTTTCGGTGGTGGAACTTTATCGATGTCGGAGGAAGAACAAGCTGAGGGCGAAGCAGGAGGAGGAGGAGGAGGAGAGGAGTGATTGCCAATCAGGATTTATTGCTACACTTTTCAGGAAGGATGAAGGATATTTCTGGGCCGAGGCCGAACAGGCCGAGGGGTCACGAGGTCGTGGCGGCGGCGGCGGCTGCGTCGCTGTGGTTCTTCCTCCTCAGCACTTGGCAATAAAATCTCGCGTCCTTAAATGTCAAAGGAATTATTGTGATATTTTCGTCTCAGTCGACGCGGCACTTTTTTTTTTCTTTCTCTCCCTCGACACTTTCGTCCCCTCCCCCGGTCCCCGCCTCCGCTATTGGTTTGCCACTCCTCCTCTCCCCCCCCGACCCCCCCCACCCTCCCCGTGTGTGTCCCGGTCCTGAAGGGATGTGTTGTGATTGCGGCCTCGCCTCCGACTACTTTCTCATTGGACGTCTCCTCCGGGAGCCCCTCCCCTCTCCCCTCCCCCGTCGCTGCCATCGCTCTTTAATCCCGTCCCGCTTCCCCACCATGACTTTCACGTTTGTCATCTCCGCTGCGCGCCCTCTGTATTCCTCCTCGGCCGAGTTAACAGGCACTATTTTTTTTTTCCCTCTCCCCACTCGCCCGTTCTGTTGTTTTTCTCTCTTATTTTTTTTCCCCTCCATCCATTCCTCCTAGATTACCCTGTCTGGGCAACATCTGCTAGCTGCGCCTGCTCTCTCCCAGTGTGTGTGTGTGTGTGTGTGTGTTGTCGATCAGGTGAGCGGGCCGTGCATCGCCGGCCCTCCTTGTCATTCTGAGTGGAACAGCTGCAGGCGGATAACAAGTTGCCGGCTGCCCCGCCGCTCGGCAGACAAATTAGGAAAGCTGCATTATTATGCAGCCCGGACATCTTTTTTTTTTCTCTCTCTTTCCCTCCCCCCCCGCCGCCCCCTTCCCTTCCCTCCAGTGTCACCCTGAACTCCAGCTGCAGCCGCCGGGGCCACATGTTGGGCTCGGAATGATATTCGTCGTCCAATAAGCAGCTCGCTAACCGGGAGGTCGTCCGACGCTGAGATTCACCGCCGCCACCTCAAGGACGAGGCGGAGCGCGGCCGCCCTTTAATTACTGCCTGGCGCTCGACATGTTGGGAAATGAAGAAATGCACTGGGATGGGTGGGAAAGTTTTGCAACCAAGGCTGCTAACCACACGTCTTAACAGGATGCTGTAGGATATTTATGGCAAACTGTGCTAATACAATCTGATCAATCGATCGATCGATCGATTGATTGATTGATTGATTGATTGATTGATTGATTGATTGATCGGTTGGCGACTTGGAAAGAGCTGCAGACCGTGTTCGGGCTGACTGAGTATGAGGCTGGGAGGGAAGCAAGTGCTTTAACAGTGGGATAATAAACATAATGGAGTGAGTCGTCGCCTCAGACTATGGCTGCACTTGGGCTCCACAAACTGTATTTGCTCCGTCACTTTAAGCACACTGTCGGCTTCCTAAGTACACCGGCTGCAACGGAACAACAGGGACATTTTCTGTCGCATTTATACTCATCCTCCATTACTTTTGTCTTCTTGTATGCACAACTGCGTTTGTCGCCAGGCTACAATTTACAATGTTGTGTTTTCAGGTGGTTTGTACGCAGTCAGATGAAAGTTTCATCATCATTTTCACAGTTCAATGACTGACCTCACTGGCAACGTAGAGAACAACACCTGCGCCACTGACACAGTGCCCCTGTTGGCCTGGTAGTGCCAGGTCATTTTATTTTTTATCTTTTTTTAATATTTTTTTTATTTCCTTTTAATAAATTATAAAATGAATAAAAAAAGAGACCAAACAAAACAACAAAAAGAGTTATAACAACGTTATATAGTGCATTATCCAACCAGCGGGGGTCGCCATGCCAGTGATAGAGATGCTATCCTCCTCATTACAAGCCAATGAATCATAAATGAATCACTCCGAAACTACGTATTATATAAGCAGCAACAACAATGTTGCTTAGAGCAAGTGCACGTGCAAAACCTTGAGAGGTTGATCCTCTAATCCGTCGTCTCCGACGGCCCCGCAGACAGCAAATCAGCTACGGCGCTTCTTACTTCACGCCTATCTGGCCGTATATGAGTGGCTGCTCTGCCTCCCCTTCAGCAGCAGGGCAGAAAAAAAAAAAGGTTAAACGTGACTCTGGGCACGAGAGAATGTGAATGAGCTCATTGTGGAGCCGCAAACGATTGGCCGCCGAGCCGATGACCGAGGGATGAGACGCAGGAGGAGGCAGATCGGGAAACCTGATAATATACATTTCCCCTCGGCTCACCTCCACCTGCCTTCCTCGTCATGAATAAATGATAAAATTCAGCCCACACTGCAGCCGGTTTGGCTGCGTCTCACGTATCTTTATCTTGGCGAGTGAATAACGGCGGAGACTGCAAATTGTACACAATGCTAACACTTGTGCGGCGCGATAAAATGTGAACCTCTCGCTTCCTGGCTTTTCCGAAATGCTTTTATCGATTTATTTTATTTATGGTAAAAAGACCAAAAAAAAAAGAAAAGAAAAAGTGGCGGGGGTGAAAATCGTTCAACTGGACCGATCAGGTTTGTTGGATTCCCCCTGAATCGCTGCTAGCCGCAGAGCTCTATCCCAATCCAATACTGCAACATGTGTTTCGCTGAGAAAAGTCTTCATTGCTGTTTTAATTATTCCCTGCGTGTGAAAACCATTAAAACTGCTACTGTAGCAGCGAGCGTGCTAATCTACGTAGCGGCATTCATGCTAATCTCTGTAGCAGCATCCATGCTAAGAGTTTGAGAAGATTCCATTTCCTGGTCTCCTCCAGCTGCGTCTGACTGGCTTCGGCCGGTGAAAACTTGACGTGAAAGACACGTTTAAAACACTTTCAGCCGGAGGCTGGACGAGCAAAGGCCTCAGAGTTGAGCCGCGGCGACCTGAAGTCAAACATCAGTCAATCAACTACAGTGAGCATCTCCACAGCCCGAGAACTGTACACGCAGAGAGCGGAGAGCATCAGTCGTCGCGTCTCTCAACCACAAAAGCCAGATTTGTCATCTGAAGGACTTTTGATGAGCGCTTTCCAGCTCTGACGATAACGGAAGCGATTGATGACTCTGATGATCTCCACCCGTGCCAGGTGCTCCTCATCCCGAAAGCACTTGAAACTGGCGACTCTGTCCGCGGCGGCGCCGAGCGCGCCGATGTTTTCTGCTTCTGACCCCGGTTGTCTTTGAGAGCTGCCAATCTCTTTCTTCCAGCGTCTAGAATTTTTTCCTTTTTTTTTCTTTACCAAGGTTGCAAAGTCATGATTGATTTCCAAAGAATCTTTCGTAAATGTTTGATTAGTCTGAATGCAAATGTTTCTTTTACTCCGCGGCAGTTTAGCGGATGATGACAAGCTATTTAACGTCAAACTTCCTCGGGGGGGGGGGCTGAATCTCTGCGGCGTCCGTGTCATGGTTGCTATGATAAAAAAGCCTTCTGTTCCCATCAGTCTCTATCCGTCGGCCCGTGTCTCTCTGAGCTCCTCTCTTATCTGATGCAGTGAATAATTCATGTCCATCCTTCAGGAAGCTCTTTGTCCCTCCTCCACCCACCTCCTCCTCCCGCTGCTGCTGCTGCTGCTTTCTTCTAAAACACTTGGCGAGCTGCGTGCAAAAAGTGCGGCCGAGCCATGAAGTCAGGCTCATTCTGTATTCCTCGACTTTCGCTCTGCCCACACACATGCTTGGGCAGCAAAAAAAACGAACGGAAAAACAAACCAAATGAAAAAAGCCAAACGCTACAGTCATGTCATGTTTGCCGGAAAATAAAAAAAAATCTAAACAAACAAATAAATGGAGGAGCTCTCAGTCCTGATTTGTTGCTGTTGTTTTCCTTTTGACGAGTCACATTTCAGTGAACAACTGGCGTGCGAAGCCTTGGTTAGAGCACCATCACGCCATCTGATAACTAATGAATGAATCAGTTCTCAGCGGTGTTGTTGGGATTACTCCATTAAAGTAAACTACTGATTACTCTTACAAAAGTAATCTAATTACTTCTTGAGCTACTTTGTTTCATAAGTAATCATTTACGAATTACTAATTAGTTTAGTTGAAAAAAAGGTAAAGTATCAGTTAAAGCTCAGTGCTTTTTTATGAAAGTGACAATTTTGCAATTCCAAATATTGCCTCTGTCCTCTTAACATGACTCATGACATGTGGATAATAAGACATTTTTAGCTTGCAAAATATTTTGAAAAGTAACAGAATTGTTGCTTGATGAAGTAATTCTGATATAATTACCAGTTTTGCCACATTAATCCTCTTACATTACTCCGTTATCAAAGAGACGTTTAATTACAGTAGTGGCTTACTGGTAGCACTGGTTATCAGACAGTTTTCATCCCCAAAATTCCTGAAATGTAACTGATTTTCTGATTGGACATCATTTACTTTGACAATATTTATGCAAAATACAGGAATCATGTGATCTTCTCATAATAATAAAAAATGACCACTTTCCTAATCCATATAGAAACCGTTGAAGGTGCTTTGATCACATTCAAACCAACCAATGGGATTCTTTGCCTCTGGTTTAGTTGGAGGCTTCCAGTTGGTGCAACTTCTTCAGCTGCCCATCGCCAAACTGTGCTAGTACTGTAGCGTCCCCGCTAACCCTTTTTAGCAGCTGCTATTGCTAACAACTGGTTGCCGGTCTTCTTCCGTGGTTTTTTTTCTCCTGCTGTCTCAACGGGAAGTTACGACACCTCTTTGTCTTCTTCTGGGGCTTTTCACTTGGTTAAGACCTTCAATGGGAACTTGGAGCGCTGACCAAGGCGGCAACCGTTTGAATTTCCTGCCCGGCGACTGTTGACTGGGCGACTGTCGTCGCCTTACGGCTAAACGTCGTCACTTCCTGCCTCCCCCGAAAGGCGTCCAAGTCCCGAGGAGACTGAGTCGGCACATCAAAGACGGAATGCCTGCCAGACACTTTGGATCCACATTAAAAACTAAATTAAATATAGAGCCCGGAAATTTTTGCCTTTGATACGGCCAAAAATAGGTCTGGTTGCGTAACTACACACACATTACTGTGACGAAACCCTTGTCTGTTTGAGCTTCATTTTGCGCTTCATGTGAAATCCTTTCTTGATTATAGGGCACACAAAAAAAATGATTTTTTTTCTTGTTTCAAATAATTAAAACCGAACATTTCAAACTGATGAATATTTACATTTAAATTCCTGAGCAGTTTTACTTTAGACATATTTAATTAACTCAGTTAATTAAGAGAGAGAAAAAAAAAATTCTATTTTGAAGTATTTCTCCCAGGTGGACTCGCTCAAATTTACAATTTGTGTTTTGGCAGCTGGACGTGGCTGAGTCGTCTCGTCGCCTTTCTCTTCTTCTTCTCCTCCTCCATCAGTCCTGGCGTCTCGCGGGCCTCGTCGCACGACCGCGGCCAACCATAAGACATGGAGACCACATGACTCACACTGTACCGCGAACACGGCCGCGGGGCCCGTTGGCCCGTCTGTCCGTCCGTCCATCGAGCGCACCAAAGGGCCGAGCTCGTCCAAGTCTCACCAGCCTGCCGCCGCGGGGCAGCGCGGTGAATATTCATAGCGGCTCGGGCCGCCATCATAAATATTTATGACGGCAAAACACCGCATGATGAAAATGAAGCGGGGCGACCCAGGTGGCCCGGCGTCACGGCACACTGCCGGGGCGAAAAAAGGCGTAACGACGATGTTAAAAAAAAACAAAAACTGACGTTAAAAATGAGGTGTTGAAAAGCGAAGAACCACCGCTGAAACCCGACTGAACAGACTCTGGTGCCGACGCTCGTGTCGGTGCTGAATGGCGGCTTACCGAAGGATTAAATGGAGGCCTGGGAGGTTTGTCGCCAGGTTGTGTAATAAATAAAGAAAGACAAGAAAAAAAATAATACAAATATTTGTCAGGTTCCCACAGCACAAGGTGCGCAGATGAAACTGATCACATTAGCGATGATTACCGCCATTAAGATAAAATAAAACCAAAAAAAAAAGGTGCCGGTGCTGCCAGCAGAACACTCTCACTCCGAGGTCGACTGCCAGCTCGGAGCTGCAGGGAAAAAATTTTAACATTTTTTTTTCCCGCTCCTGATGGTCATGAACGGACGCTGCATTGATCAGAACTCGCTGCACGTCAATCACTTTGCCGTGATACAATGATACGTCCACAAGGGTGCACTTCACTGCGCAGCGCTCAAGCTAGCGGAGCAGCGAGGCCGTTTAAACCGACAGCGGCGAGTCGACTTTTGACTTTTTTTTTGGGGGGTGGGACAGTTTTTTGGGGCAGTATTTAAAGAGTAAGTACACCCAAAAACCACCAACCAAAGTCAAAGTCTTTTAATACGGCAAATTTTGTTGCAAAAACGTGGAACAACTGCCCTCGATGGGTTAAACGCCAGCTATTACAATTGAATTTTTCTAGCGGCTGAGATGGAGGAAGCTGACGGATTTGGAGGCAGCTGATGTCCCGAACCGTCACAAAACCCCCATTCTTGACGGCCATGTTCGCCCCGCCCCTCCTACAGAAGCAGCGGTCCGTCAATTCAGCTTCAGCTGCTCAGCGCCGGCTGCCGCCTGCCGCCGCGCTAACGGCTCGAGCTGATATGGCTCTGGACCGCCGTGAGCAGTATCGGAGTCTCAAATCAAGTCCTCCACCTCTTAGGACCTCTCTTGATGCGAAGGTGCCTGCGCTGCTGTCCGAGTCGCTCATCATTAGCTTGTTAGCTTAGCTCGTACAGTATCGATTCGCTGCGTGTGTAGCGGGGAGGGCAGGAGAGGGAGGCGGGCCTAGAGGGCTGGGTGGCGGCTTAGCGCTGGACTGGAGCCCCGCCCGTGATCAAGACATTTTTCAAATTTACAAACTGGAAACCGTCCACCAAGACCAGGGGGCGTCCTCACACTTTAATCCAGCCAATCCCAGCCTTAAAACAAATCCCTCGCAGCCTGAGGCTGTTTGCTTTAACTGTAAAACAGAGTTGAAGTCAGACACAGAGGAGGAGGTGGAGGAGGTGGAGGAGGTGGGGGTGAGGGGCGCTCACCGACTCGCTGCGGCTCCGTTTGCTTTTGCTGTGTGATATCGAGTCAATATTAGATCAATATCAAGGGATTTTCTCAAGGCTTATCTCTATTTATTTTTTTTTTCATAACAAAGCATTTGCACACGCACGCGCGCACACACACGCACACAAATAAATAATCGCAGCGACACTTCCCCGATACTGTAAACACAATCAGATGTTTCCTTTGAGCCAAAGCCTCCCTAACAAGCTTAACACACCGCGTGCTGTGTGTGTGCGCGTGCAGGCACTGTGTCCTCCATACCTGTTAATATGACACACATGACACATGCAGCACAGAAACATGCAGCTGCGCTCTGCTGCAGGAGATTAAGGCCAACGAGCTCGTTAGCCGTGAGCTGGCCATCACCTGAGATCACACACACACACACACACACACTGACGGAGCGACTGTGTGTGATCAGCTGACAAGGCTTTCTCTTCATGTCTTGTGAGCTGTAGGTGCGATTCCGATGTTTTTTTTTCCCCTCTGCAGTTTTTCAAAGTGAACCTCCCGACCTCTCAAACCTCTCTTCAATTCACCCGGAAACGCCGTCGCGAGCGATCTCAAAAAACTTTCCCGCGCGACGTTCGCCGATTGTGACTCACTGCTGATGACGTTGCAGAATCTAAAACCCGCCTGAGCATCGGGAGCGAAAACAAAAAACAAAAAAACGCCTCGAATCGAGCGGAAGCCAAACCTGAAAAGCTCCAGCAGCTGCGGCGGCATCAGATTTGTTTGCAGCGCTGCAGCCGGAATGAGGTCACGCCGAGCGGCGGCAAAGCTCATCTGGGTCACAGGCGACTGTGACTCGCCGCCGCCGCAAGTCGTCGTACCTGGACGCCGTGCGGCATTTGACAGTTTGATATGTCTTCGAAATGTGCAACCGCGCCAGCGGCCCGGTGAAAAGCAAGCGTGCGTTCTTTCAGCTTCATGGGGCCAATCTGCGAAGGTTCCCTCGCAGCCAAGCAGCTGAGCCGGGGACGGCAGCGTGTTCAGTGAGGTGACCAGAGGTCGGCAAAACAAGATTTAGGCCAGATTTGCGGTGCAACAGGGGACAGCGAGTGGCAGCCACTCCTGGCCACTCCTTAAAGCTTCCCGCCTTGTGCGCTTACGTGCAAGGAGACGAGACGTTGCCAACTCCCAAAATGTCCACGTCGAACCTCGTACATTGTCGAGAGCCGCGTTTACAAGTAAGTCGGCAGTGCTGTGCACACCAGAGACATCATTGAACTACCGCGCTTGTAATTATTTTTGAACAATATGGGCTGTGCAAAAGGCACCAGTGCTTGTGCAGCTGGCGTTCCGAGAGCAAACATTCATTCGTGTTAAGAGGACAGAGGCGATAGTTGGAATTGCAAAATTTTGCACTTTGCACTTCCAAAGCACTGAGCAACTGTTACTTTATCTTTTTTTAACTAAAGTTATAATTCGTAATTGATTACTTATGAAACAAAGTAGTTCAAGAAGTAATGAGATTACTTTTAAGGAGTAATCAGTAATTAGTGGTTGGATTACTTTTGTGGAGTGATCCCAACAACACTGGTCACGAAGCTGGGGGGAGGTGCCAGGGCCCTTTGTGACGTCACAGAGGGCACATTTTCCAGCACCAAGTGTTTTTAAGGACGCAGTGTCCGGAAACCTGAGCAATTACAAGAACATGGGCTCTTCTCATCTGTGCTGGATGCAGTTTTCATCTATTTGTTTGTTTTTAAATGAATTCTGGTGAAGTCACATTATTTCTAAAACTGAATGAGTTTGCTGCTGGTAAAACAGCATTTAGAATGCGCACTTTAAATTATCTATACATCACTGATTCATTATAATTATTATCTTAGTTTTTTAGTTTGACTCGGTCCAATAGTTTGTTGCATAATTTTAAATAATATTGGACATTTTAAAAAAATGATTCTACTTTCAAGAGCGTTCCGTGCATTAATCCCTCCGGCCTCGTGCAAAAAAAATGTGGTCTTTGTTTCCATTTCCTGACTTCTGCACAGTTAGAGTTAAAGTTCATTGTTTAAACAAAACAAAACAAAACAAAACAAAACTAAGGAAAACTATCCCTGAGGTCAATCTGAGCAGAAGTCTGCGGCGTCACCCCTCGGCGACGACACGGCAGGTGGGGAGGTCGGCCTGCGGCGCCGCGCTTCTCGAGAACCCGCTGACTCACGGTTCTGCGGTGGGTAAACGCCTGAGTCATGCTTTTGTTTCACTTCCTGCGGGGCTGCTGAGGTAATGTTGCACATCCTTTTATTGGCCCGCTCCATTGCTTTATGCATGCGTGTGTGTGCGAGCGCGCGTGTGTTTGTGTGTGTTTGTGATCCTTGCCAGCCGGCATAAGTAGTTGTTTTGCGAGCTCGCTGCACTCGGCGGCCAGTGAGAGCTCATCGAGAAGCTCTTCTCCGCCCTCCCGAGGCCCTCGGCGAGCACTCGGCAACATCTTGTCCATTGACGCCGCCGCGGTCGTCCGTTTTTGTTTTTTTTTTACTAACGCAACTTGCAGCGACGTGTCTGAAAGAGGCTGCCGAGCTGCTGTAGTTGTGAAGCTCAGCATGTTTGCGTGGTGGCTCTGCCAGTCTGGATCCTCCCCGTCATCTCCTTATATCCTTCCTTCCTTCTTTCCTCCGGTTGCCATGTTGCATGTATTTCCTGTTTGATTTTGAAGTCTGTTTGTTCTTTCGTCAGTGACTTTAGTTTTGCTTCCTGTCTTCGTTTCTTGACGTCTGTCACCTGTGTCTCGTTTTCAACCCTGCCCTAAATTGTTCTCACCGGTGCTCTCCTTCCCCAGTGTATAAATAGTCCTTGTCTCCCTTTGTCTGTGTTGGATCATTGTTGTTTTTTGTCCAGGTTCATGCCGTGCTGTTCTTGTTCTTTGCCCAAGTGTTTAGTCAGTTTCAGGTCTATTGTTTCATGTATTCTTGGTTCCTCGTATCGACTTTCTTTTGTACCCGCTTTGTCTTTGTTTCTGTTTATGTCTCCCGACTTGGTTGTGTTCATTTTTGACCGTTATGGACACCCTTAGTTAATTGGTTATTGTTTAAAATAAATATTTTTTCCCCCTGAAAATCCTGCCTCCTGCTCGACGCTGGGTCATCGCGCAGGTGGACAAAGCGCCTGTAGGTCTTGCATTTAGCGGCTGGCGGCTCATTAGCAGGGACAAGCGTTGCCTCGGGGTGTGAACAGACACACAAAAAGAAAACAGCGTTTCAGGCTTGTAGAGAAGAGAACTACAGAAGAAGACGGCGGTGCTTCACGTTGATGAAGATTTTAGGGGGGGGGGACATGGCAGCTGATCCGACAGTAAATGTGATGTTTGCAGCTACGACAGTAGTTTCCCTCGGTGCGTGCGCTCCCAGCTGCAGGTAAACTCCCCCACTTGTTTTGCACTAATGATGGGAATTTACAGGATTATAAGCTTATCAAAACGCACTGTGCCACTTTCTCCCAGCAGTTTGTTTTCCCCCCCGGCTCGCGCAGAATAACCCCCTCGAGTCTGAAAATGTGCACGCTGCCTGTGATATGTGATGGAGGGAGCTGGCCAGCCTGCCAGCCAGCCAGCCGGCCGGCCAGCCAGCCTCCAAATCCGAGGATCAATTCCTCGGAAAATGTAAACAGACGCACCCATACAAGCTTCCTGCCACCAGTGGCACCGCGAGTGCGACGCCTCCTCCCTGCTTCCCGCTGCAACCACAGCTGTTACAGTTGCACTGGGCTGATGCTGAGATGTGTTGCCCCACTTATTCCAGTAGTTCAGTGCTTACGCACGTTCAAAAAGAGAACAAACTGGCTCTCGCTACATATCAACTAAATTTTTGACGCCAAGTGCCTGGAACCCTCGAAATCCCCCCCAGCCAAATGCACATTGGCTGAGAGGAATATCGAGACTTCAGATTTTGGAGTGTTTGTTGGTGAGTATCAGCGCTCTCCAAGTCTGTGCCAGAGCCAAGTAGCAAGAATTAAAAAAAAAAAATATTTACATATCCTGCCAGCGGCTAGGATTAGCTGGCTTCTTCTTCTTTTCTTTTTTTATATAGCATTTAGAGCTAAAAGAGCTAGCTAAGTGCTGATGCGGTGATGTGAAAGTCAGGCCTGGAACTGGAACATTAAGTAGCCACAGAAAATGTTTCTACTACTGATCGGATGTCAGAGGCACCAGGGAAGCAGTTCCCAGTGATGGAGTGAGACTTTTTAAAAAGCTTTCACTCTGTGAACATGCCAGTATAATAACATAATAGAGTGCACAAAGTGAAATTTCATGGAAAATTAAATTGTTGATGAGTTTTTATGTTCAGCGACGTTCAGCCGTAAAGCTAAAAACAAGCCTCTTTAACAAGCTTAGCGCACCGCATACACCACATCCGTCAGGTTTTCTGACACAGGAGTTTCCTAACATGACTGATGACTCTTTAAACATATGGCGCAGTTTATGCAAGAGGTGAAAGCTGCGGGTGGTGAAATTAAACTCCTGCCAATGGAGATTTTAAACGAATGGCACAAATCCAAGCATTCACACCATTAAGTGACTCCTGAACATTAATCATTGCACAAAAGTCCTTCCACGGAAATAAGGTCAATAGCTTTACAGCCTATACATGTCTCGAGGAGCACACGCAGGCGGAGGCCTAATGTGTAGCATTAATCTGTGTGTGAACAGATGGCACGCGCTAACAAGCTCGGCTAAATGCAGCTATTGCTGGCAAGGGCCAAGACTGATCTCTGACTTCCTGATCCCAAGCCTCTTAATTAAATACGCCATTTAATCTATTCAACGTCCCATCCGACTGCTGCCCCCAAAAAACAAACAGCGCACTCACCGCGATGACGACGGCAGTGGGAGGATCACATTGCTGGAGCTCAGACTGGCACAGGCTCCCACTTGCACGCTGAAGCAATCGTTATCGCCAGCGACTCCACGGTGTTGTTGTTCATGATGAGATATTGTTCATGAGTCTGTTTTCCACCGTGAAAGGTCCGTAAGCTTGAGAACAGATTCCAGTGATATACTGTCACATTCATGTTGGTCTAAACTGCACCCCGGTTGGATTGATTACATGAATAAATATGATTTAAAATTCATAAAATGTAGTCATGCTTCTACTGACCCTTGCACACATGCCCAGTAGTGTTCAAGATGACTCAACATTTGCAAATTAAAAACTTGGGAGTTCTCTGTCCTGTATTATATATGTGGTGCTGCATTCTGCTTATGTGGGACATCCTGCAGCAACTAGGATGTGTGGAACGCCTATTTTGAGCCTTCCGCATTTACAATAACTGTCCGTGGTGCCGTGAGGCCGCGACGGTGACTAGCGTAGCTGTCCGTGGTCCTGCTATTCCACGGGCTTGAGCAGTGTAGCTGTCCGTGGTCCTGAAATTACCGGAACACTGTAGCTGTCCGTGGTCCTGGGCAGCTTCTCCGAGCCGCGCTTCAACCTGTAGCTATCCGTGGTCCTGAAACACCCGGTTTAAGCCTTAAAGCTCATTTGTGCTCCCCTATGCAGAAAAAAACAGAGCCGTGTAAGCCGAGGAGAACAGTACTACCCTTATCCTTCTATACCACCTTTGTGTTGCAATTGACATTAAGATGCCCCCTCTTTAGGTCAATGCTCAGATTCGGAGACAATGAATTCTTCAGTTTAACCATTTGTATTTGGGTTATTTTTTGAATTTTTTTGTATTTGAGCTGTTGGCTTCCTTATATATCAATCCTGCATACTTCACTCTATGATGTATGACTGAGACTTCGCACTTTCCCTGTTAGCAGTCCAAGGTCCTATTCTTTGAGCCTTAAGCATGTTCTGTGGCTGTCCGCTGTCCAGAAAAGAAACCCATTTACCGGCGCATTACTCCAGTAGCTGTCCGTGGTCCTGAATGTCTTGCACGCTGCCTACCACCGCTGCCCTCAGTCCTGAAAGGTCTCATTCACTCCTTACAAGATTAACATGACTGCGCAGCACTGAAAAGCCTCAACACGTCTACAGTCATTGTCCATCATTTTCTTTTAATGATGCCTTCAAGATGTACCAGATGACTCTATCTCTCCACGGACCAGATTCAAGCTACTGTAGCTGTCCAGGGCCCTGAGCTAGATGCTCTGTACTGCACCTTGAGACCATATCCGTCGTTTAAACTGTCACTAGGAAAAGATTGAACAGCTGTGTTTTAGCCATGAAGGTCAGCTGCAAGCAAACTCTCCAGCGTTCACACAGGAAGGGGTGGGAGGAAGAAAGAAAAATAACACATATAGGATGACAATGGCTTTGTTATACATGCTGTTTTGGCTCTGCGCCTCATTAAGTTACATCTTAAAAAATGGAACAGCTCCTATGAGACGAAAATGTGGATTATTTTTAGGGTGTTTACATCTGCCTTCACCAAACAGCAAAACAAAACTGTGGTCATTTGCCACTCCTTGCTCCTCATGAGCTACATTATGTCCCCGAAGGATAATAAGTACGACATGGTTCCGTATGTGACACTTTTATAGACTCCTTTTTTTTTTTAATATTGTGTTTGGTTGGAGTCTTGCGTTTCTATTAAAGTCGGCAGAATGAGTCTACATGTACTGTGTATAATTAAGTTAAAAGATTTAGCGTCTCAATAATTACCACGACAGCTGCGAGCCTTTATGAGGCATGAGCTGCCTTTCTTGTCTTTTATTTCTGTCCTTGTAATGTGGCTGCATAAGGATGCAGAAAAACAGAAGAAATGCAAAACAATGACACTTTAATTTAGCCCGGCAAACATGTAATGTGTAAGCACACTACACATCCCATGTTTCTTGCACTTATTTCAAGTATTTTCTCTGATCTTGCGACACACTGCAATAACGCCAGTGCTTGCATAGTCTATTTCTTCAACACATTTACAGTCGAGGTGCAGTGTGTTGGAGGACTGTGCTCTAAGGGCTGCACGATTCTGGAAAAAAATGAGAGAATCACAATTTTTTTGGTTTTGGATTGAGATCACGATTCTCTCACGCTTTTCTTTCAAAACAAACACTCATTGCCAACAGTCGTAAGTGCAACATCAATAAAAAAAAAAAACTACAAAAAATAGACTTCTGTCTCTTTGAACATGATGGCAACATGCTTTCTCAACATACAAAGTAGAAGAACATATAGAAAACAGCCTTTTTTCTGCAGCCAACTGGTTCTTTGCTTCTTTGCTAAGATAAGAAAACAAGTCTATTAACATTTTCAGGCTTCAGTGAGGAACGGAGACATGTAACAATGTTTCCTCTTGTGCTAAGCACCCTTTCAGAAGGAGAACTAGTGGTAGGAATGCAGAGGTATTTCCTGGCGATTACAGAAAGTCTTGGATATTGACCCTTGTGTTCTCTCCAGCAGAGGGGTCCTCTTCACTACCAATATCAACATGGGTGACATTTGAGGTGGTTGAACAGATTTGTCTGTGTTTCCGTCCAGGGCTGCAATTAAGCCATGCCACTGTTTGCGTGTCACATTTTCTGACTTTTGTCATCTTCTTTGAAACCTTAAGAGTTCCAGACCAGACTGAGATCCCTTTTTCGGAACCAGTTCAATAGGCTTTTTCGCTGAAGCATTTTCTTCGCAATCCATCTTGTTGACGTTACAAGTCTTCCTGTCTATTTCCCGTGTTCACATTGTCAGTAAGACAGTGCGTCTTGATGTTTTTCCTATCTGCCACCGGATTCGCTGTTCAAAACCACGTGGAACATTGTTGCCTTGTCATTTGCTAAGTGAGAAAATAGGAGCGCTTGTTTTCTTGCACCTGATGTCCCGATGAAAAGATGTGCCAGAACCGTCACCATTTAGAAATAAGATCGATGTACGTCTGAATCAAGATCGCAATTTTTTTTTTTTTTTACGAGTCTCCTGTTCTTGAGATGTGACATGTTGGTTCAGCGCAACATACAGCTGGCAGAAAACACAGCCTGCACGCATGGTGGGCACGCTACACAGTCTGGATCTAGTGTTACACCACCTCAGCAAGTCTGTCAGTTGGTGAACGGGAGACGATGAAAAGCAACTGGGGGAGGAAGGGGATGGGGGGTCTACTTGCAGCCCGATCTGGACCAGTCTGATCAGGTTGCCGGGAAGCAATTACGCTGATCCTGCTAGGCTGCAAGCAATTTCACCCCCGGAAACCACCGGCGAACATTTATTTTCAGAAGAACTGCAGCACTCGCTTGGAAATTGCTTCTTTAATGAAGCGTGGGCCAGTCTGATATATTTCATTTAAAGGCCCAATGTGTAACATTTATCACATTAAACTGTGACATCACAGCCGGCTTGAGAAAGATGTGAGATCAAGATGGACATTAAAAAAAAGGATTAATATCAACGTTGGTGACAATGTGCTTTCATATCATTAGGTGGCGCTGTATCTGCCACATTGGCCCTTTATTTTTATTTGTGTGTGTGTGTGTGTGTGTGTTGGAACTTGCGTAGCTTGGGACATCCACACCTTAACTTGGCAGTGGCGTTCAGGTGAGCTCATGTCATTCCCAGAGCTGCCGACCTCTGCTTCACCTCCCCATAAATCCAACCAACTGATTATACAGTAATCATCTTTGCCCTTTATTGAAATGTAGCGAGGTAGGCATGGCGGGGTGGAGCGGCTCTGGGTCTAGAAGTTCCAGGTTAAAGTGTCTGAACTCGGCTCATTATTGCTCCGAGCTTCACGCATTCCCACGTGTCACCTCCTCCTCCTGCTCACGCCGGCGTCCTGCCCGACGGCTTCCCACCGCACCATGCGGCCTCGCACATGTCACGGGTGACTGTAAAAACAGCAGGAGAGCGGAGCATCTCCAGAATTACATTCACACTAAACCCCCGGAAGGCGGAGAGGAGGGGCGGAGGTGCCGCTGCGGTTGGCTAATCGCATCCGTGGCAATCAAACGGCGAACCGCGCAGCTTCTCGTCACGGGGCGTTTCCTGTTCTGTCAGTCAAAAGCAACTCTCCGCTGCTGCCACGACCCTGCAGGCGGCTTCCTGCACCGTATCCGGATTGGACGCGTGAGCTGAAGGGGGGTCAAGAGAGCCGACGAACCGAAACAATGTTCATCGAAGATGCGACTTAGCAGCAGCGGCAACGGCGGCACCAGTCGTGGCTACCTAATGTAGTTAAGGGCGAACTAATGGGTTTAAGCAGGAACTTGCACTGGAGCTTGCAGCCAGTTAAACACTAATACTGCCTTGGCAACAGCGGCAAGGGCATCTCTTCAAAGTTCCTGCGCATTGCCAAGAGCCACGCGTTTGATTCCGCGACCCCGCAAAGCATCGGAACTCTCGCTGTTGCGAACATTTTTGGCGGCGCCAGCGTAAAGTTGCACACCGTGGGCTGGACGGTGTCTCAAAGTCAAACGCAGAGTGGAAAATATTGCTAAACGGCGGCATTAGCATGCAGATGGTCAGAGGTTAGGAGCGTGGGCTGAGGCAAAACATAAACTGTTTGAAAGGATTTGAAATGAATAAATAAATTAGAAAAAAACACCCACTGAACTGAGCGGCTCTTAAATGCCTCATCTCTCTGATTCACGGCAGTTAAAAGCCCGTCTGGTGCGACAGTTGTAAGTCGTGAGAGCAAATGAAGTGGAAGCGCCGCGCGTTTGATGCTAATAGACGCTGAGGAACTGGGAGAAGGGGTGTCGTATTGTGCTCTAATTGCATCCTGATTGCGTTAATGAAGAACATTAGTTGAGTCGACAGCGGCAGGTTACGAGACTTGATGAGTGATATAAGTGGCTGGTCAACAGACGGATGCAGCAGATAAGATAGAAGAGCGCTGGTCTGATTGATGTGACGCCGCAAGTGGTTATGAAAGCTGCTGAAAGGAAAAAAAAAGCTATATTGAAGACATGCAGTGTAGCATTTACACCTGTTTTCATGAAATGGGACTGAGAAAACATGGATATTTTCAGTTACAAAAAGCCTCTCGGACAATGAATTTAACATTCGTTAACCACCTCTTAATCCACCTCTCACTTCACTGCGCCGACGAGTTACGATTCGAACGATTCTTCCAGGTTTGAATGTCAGAGGCAGGACCTGATCGAGGTTTCTGCCTTGTGTGACGGCAGCCTGGCGTGGCTGGGCTGCCCGAGTTCCCCCAAAGCTGCAAAGCTTCCCGCTCCTCATCGATGCCGCCGTAATCATTGTTAATCCACCTCGCAGGTGGAGGAGGCCAGCAGGGCAAATCACTGCTTCTCTGCCACGGAAGAGGTTTCCTGGAAATAGCCTGTTTTCTGCAGGGTGGATCAATTTGTGTTGCTTAGAACAGCGGTTCCACAACCCCCCGGCCGCGGACTGGTACCGGTCCGTGGGTCATTTGGTACCGGGCAGCACAGACAGAACAATTAACTTCTATTGAATTAATTCAGTTTTATTATTTACCTGAGTACGAACAATTTTTGATAATTTTGAAAAATGAACAGATTCTCTCCGTTACGTCCATCTATGGCTCAACTCTTGACGCATGTCAAGGCGCTTCATCTCTAGATTAAACCCACAGGCCAGCAAGCTAGCGAGCGACATGAGCGAAATCAAACCTAATCGATATCAAACAGAAGAAGAAGGAAGCAACGTTTACCAGACACTACCAGGAGTCCTACCACTAACTTCATCTCGACAGAAGATCCCTGCGCAACAAGCCCACTCTGCTTAACACGCGTCGACCGGCCCTCTACTGAGCCAGTCAAGCCTTCAAAACTGCTTCGCCACTCAGAGACCAAGCACCCTGCATTAAAAGCATTAAAAGACCAGCAGCATTTGGAGTGTTGAGAAAGAAAACAGCGTGTGTTACTCATCATGTTATGTTGTTGTCGCCATGTTAAGAGGACGCTGCTAATGAAGTTCCAAACGTGTACACAGTGGATTCACCTTTAGTATTATATTTTAAAAATAAATACCACCGGGCCGTGGTGCAAAAAAGGTTGGCGACTGCTGGTTTGGAATTTTCCATCTTTTTATCTTTTAAACTGATTGTTTGCAGTAGTCTTTCATATCATTAAACGCTACTGCATAACAGGCACTGGTTCTTTAATTAAGTGCAAGTCATTTATGGTTAGATTGCCGCAATTTGGTTAAATATTTAGTGAAGATCCAATTTCCATCTCGCATTTCTACTCGGCCAATGAAACCAGAGCTCCACGAGTCGCCGGGCGGGATTTAAGACTCGGCAAAGTCGACTCTTGTGTGTCTGTAAGCTGCAGGTTTAAGAGGCGATTTATTTCTTGAATCCCCGCGAAAGGAAAATGGAGGCATGCATTAATTTATGCAACTAATAATAAGCTGGCAGCTCGGTGACCTTTTAATTTAATCATGCCGACATTCTCTCAAAAACAGGATTCATTTATTTATTGGTGGTGGGTGGGGGGGGTTGGTTACGTCAGTCGAGCAGATTAGATGGTTGAAAATAGCCACGGCCACCTCGTCTTCTCCCGGCATCTAATAGGAAACGTTCCCAAACATCTGTGGTCCCGCTTCCCCCTTTTCACCGGCGCTTCCCTCCGTCCGTCCGTCTGTCCGTCTGTCTGTCTGCCTGGCTCTCCGAGCGGCAGAATAAATTGAATTAGGGCCCGCTCGCCACCCACTCGGCAGCCTCCCCGCCGCCACCTCTGTCAGGCGGCTAAACGGAGAGGAGAGGCAGAGCGCGGGTGAGAGTTGAGGAGAGATAAACAGAGGTTGGGAAGACGGGCAGGTATAATAAACGGTGCCGCCGCCCCCGTGGCAAGAATGAAGAAGTGGCCTTACAGCTGCGTTAGCCTCTTCGCGCAGCGATAAGAGGCATGTTTTTGTGAGGCGGCGGCGGCGGGGAAACAAAAAATAATGAGCGAGGGAGGGAGGAGGGAGAGGGAAGGAGAGAGGAAAAAAAAAAAACCAGGGCGAGATGCTGCGTCCGCCTCGCTATCAGCCTTCACTCTGCGTACCATTACGGAAACAGAGGAGTGATCCGTCATCGCTGAGACAGCAGCCGTAAAGTGGATGTTTACGCTCACGTTCCGCGCACTCTCGACGGCCGTTCGCTCAGCGGAGGAGCCGGCGGCGGCGGGGGGGGGGGGGGCGGCGCCACTGCGGCGAGTTAAATCTCCAGAGCCGGACGAGTCCGGCGGCGACTCTCAAACGCCCCGACTCGTCCGGCGACTTCCCGCCGAGGAAGCCGGCCGCGGCGGCCTCCGAAAATGTTGTCATCCACTTCGTGTGACCGGGAAACCGTTCCCGGAGTCTCACGCACGGAATTCCGAGGTATGATAGCGAGCGTCTGGAGGAGAATGCAGGAGTGTTGGAGGCTGACTTGGGGAAAAAAGGGAAGTTCCACCATGTTTTGAGACAAAATGTCAACTTGTGGCCTCCAAGACAGGTTCGCAGTAGCTTATTATAGCTATCGCGGCTAATTTCTGCCGGCATGTGGAGTAACCTGCCATAGATGGTCCCAGTCTTCGCTCGGGGGCACTTTTGCATCACAGCTTGAAGGTTGTGGGTTCGATTCCCAGGCCACTGGAGGGGGTGGAATTTGCATTTTCTAGCCCCTCCCACCCTCCAAAGACATACTGGCAGAGTAACTGGCAACTTTGAACTTTTATCTGTAATTCTGAATGTGAATCCAGATGTGTGTGTGTGTGTGTGGCCCGGTGATGAACTGGTTGAACCCCACGTTCACCCCAGGACGGCTTGGACAGGCTGCAGCAGCCTCAGGGCAGGAAAAGCAGGGATACAAAATGGATGGATGGATGGATGGATGGATGGAATTCTTCAGAACTGTAAAAGAAAACAACAACTCAGGAACTCCATCACGGCATAGAAAATGTGTCCAAAGCCTCAAGATGGACACGGCGGCGAGCAATAAATGGGTAAAATTCCCATTCTGGGTGAACTATCCCTTTATAAGAGCAACACAGCGGCGTTCATCCTGCACCTAATGGCACGGCAAAAGACCACTTCCTCTCCGACAGGAATGGGACGCTAAACAGGAGCAAAATGGAGTGAAAACCACCAGTTCCTCTCCGCCGTTCACTCACTCGCTCCATATTTTTCACCCCCCCCCCCCCTCGCTCCTTCTCTCCATAGCCAGAGGGGGCATTTGCATAATGCCTCCATATCCACGGGCCATTAGCACCGGCGTGAGTGGCTGGTGTGCATATATTTATTGGCTTGATCAATCAGCGCGAGCTAGTGTAGCGCTACAAACCGGCGAAACAAATCGAGTGCAAAGATGTTGCAGCGAGGAGGGGGAGGGAGGGAGGGGGGGGGGGGGAGGAGCAGCGGCGGCGCCGCGGCGGCTTAATTGGACGACTTATAAGCGTGTAAAGCAGAAACTGATCAATTTGGGGAGCGGGGGAAAAAAAAAAAAGGCCAGCGGCTCCTCGTCCCGACTCCGGGAACGTCGCCACCGCTCCTCAACAGATATTTTGCGAGAGGCCGATCGCCCCGTCGTGACATCAGCGTGATGTCATCGGGAGACCAGAGGCGCTGAAGTGCTGCTAATTCGGATAAATGATGCGTGAGTTTATTACCCATGTGACCAAGGTTGCCGGTCTCTGGAGGCGGGAGGGGAGGAAGAGGGTGGGGGAGGTGGAGGGGGGGGGGGTTCTGTTGCTGCTGCTGTTGCTACAGCACCTTGCTGTACTGCACGTGTGTGGGTTTCAGTCTTCGCCCTCACTTGCAGCAAGCGGTCAGCGTCGTGTTGTGTTGTTCGTATATATGTATGTGAATGCCAAAAATGACCTAAAAAAAAACAAAAAAAACGTTGCACAACTAACTGCCGGAAACAAAATCCATCACATTTAACCCTCTGTTTGCAGCCTGACGTCTCGTTTCGGGCCCCTGCGTTTCAAGCCCGTCCCTCGATTTTCAACCTCGAGTGCGGTGAGAACACAGCGGTGCGAGTCTTCGGATGGTTGTGAAACGTCCTGGCGGCGGTTCAACATCTCGCCATGTTCACACATTGAGATGAAAAAAAAAAAAAAAAAACAAAAAGAAAAGAGAGAAGTTCCATAAATATCACAGTATTTCCAGAAGTGAAACCCTGATGCACTGATGGCACAGCGCTTCTTGTATCCATCGCATGCCAAAAGCGCGCGATGGAATGGAGGAGGAGGAGGGGCGGGGGGTCGAGGGTGGGAGGGCTCCGGATTCACACGCACACACACACGCGCGGATATTCTTGTGCAACGCCTGACATGGCCTCACGCGCTGACGGGAACACAGTCTCCTCACACATCGACACCTCCCCTCGACAAACACACACACGCACACGCACACGCGGAGGGGAGAGTGTGTGTATGTGTGTCGGGGAGGGGGGGGGGGTCCTAGCTGTGCGGTGCGGTGCGGTGCGTGGCAGTTTCCACCTCCGTAACCTGCTTACAGGCGGCTATAATTATCCCGCCGGCCCACGTGCGCGTCGAGCGCTTGCGCAGTTTTTTTTTTATTTTTTATTTTATTTTTTTTTACTTTTAGGGGGGCCGCGTGCACAAAAGTTCTATTTCCTCCGGCTGGTCAGGTGCCTCAGTGCACTCACGCGCTCGCGCAAACTACGGCCACACCGCCAGCGTCTCCAACTTGAAACCAGCAGCAGCGCCAGGTTTTTTTTTTTTTTGACCTTGCAACGATCTCCGCGCTGCATTTCTCCACGCAGTCACACCTTCTCTCCTCTCTCTCTCTCTCTGCTGCACCCACCACCCACCAGCCCAACCCACCCGCCACCCAAACCGTGCCCAACCACCACCACCCCACCCTCCCCGTTGCTCTGCCCAAACCCACCCTGTCTGCCGCCCCACGCCCCAGTTCAGCATCCAGACAAAGCCTCCTCAGAGAGTAACCACCACCACCACCACCACCACCAGCACCTCCTCCTCCACCTTCTCCACCACCACACGCCTCATCCTCCGTAATCCCGCTGCTCCCGCAACCTCACAGGAGGAGGAGGAGGAGGAGGAGGGTGGGGGAGATGATCCGACACCAGGTGGTGGCGGCGAAGAAAAAGAACAAACATGAACAGGGGGGGAGAGTTTCAACTTTCCTACCTTCGCCGGTGCTTGACGGTTCCCTGCTGCGGCTGTCAGGGCGCGATAATCTCCCCGAACGCCATCATGTTAAACGGCGAGCGCCGCTTCTATTTGTAACTCCACTCGGGTAGCTCCCAGCTCGGGGGGGGGGCGGGGGGGTTGAGGATGAGAATAATAACACTGACAGTGGCGAATACAAACGACGCCCCCATATACGTGGATCGCCGTGTGTAATTATCCTCCCTCGGTGGCGTTAGATCCTCTCACAGTTCAATCCGCTCTTTTCCAAAAAGGGGTGCGTCCGGTTTTTTTTCTTTCTTCTTTTCTCTCCCTCTCTCTCTCTTTTTTTTTTTGGATTCTCTACATTCTCACTGCGCCCCGCCGCCGACTACATCCTCCTCTCTGCTTCACCCCTCCATCCAGGGGGTGAGGGAAGAATCCCATCCGACCGCCAGCCAGCCAGCCAACCAACCAACCACCTCCTCTACCTCCTTCCACTCTCCTCCTCTCCCGTTCTCTCTCCTCCTCCTCCTCCTCCTTCTCTTCCTCCTCTTCCTCTCCCTCTCTGCGCTTCCTTGCGATAGAATTCCGCTGAAAATATCCCAGGCACAGGTAGCTTTCGGCAAAGTGAGGTTATTCCAATGAAACTAATCCCGAGGGTTCGGCTCGGCTTGAGTTCGCCTCTTCTGAGATGCTCCGGTGGGGGAAAATGCGCAGCCGATTTTGCTGGAGATGCGTAATTTCTTTTCGGGGTGGGAGAGAGATTCCTACTTCACGGCCGCGATCCGCTCTCCGTCTGTCCTCCCGAGTCCGTCTCGCGCCGCACACAGCGTCGACCGGTGCGCCTCCTCGGCAGGACCGCGACAGAGGCGGGATGAAGAGGCCGCGACGTCCCGCCGACACTCGCGTCCGAATCTCGGCGGCTCCGTCCCCGCTGATCCTCGCTCCTGCTCGCCGGTCGCCTTTTTCCGGGCACACTTAATCCAAATTGCGCACCCGGACTGACAATCTTCGGCGCGGATCAAAGGCAAGGCTCCGGCTTCCTGCTGCTGCTTTCAAAATAAAAGCACTGGATTTGGCCAAGCGCCCCAAAAGTGCAGGGACGGACGGAGTAGACCCGCGTGGTCAGGTTTTTTTTTTTTCAGGCACCCCTCAAGGGCCCCATTAAAGATGCGTTCATAGAGCACCAGAATGATTTTGACCATATTATATATTGGCTTTTGAAAAATGGCAATCAATTATGGGGTCCCTGGCAAACACCATAAAACTCCCGCAAAGCCCCCACAAGTCAAAGGGCACCCAGGCCATGACCCCACAGGCCCAATGGGTGATCCATGCACAGCTAGAGCATCAATACATCTACATTGCACTTTTGCATTTATTGCAGTTTTGCAGTTACTCGTGTGTGCTAACATGCTAAAAGGCAGCGGCTTTTGCACCCAAAACAACACTGGGGGATCATGGTTGTCAAAGTGAGTCAGCAGCTTATATTCAGCGTCTTAACCCCCCAACCACATTCATTTTTGACACTTCACTGTTTAATAGTTTTAATATAGTGTCCATTAAATAAAATCAGAAATGTATGGCAATACAACACACCAACTGATTTTAAATGTTTTTATCATAAATATTTAATGTTGGGTTTATGACTATTCATTCTAATATTTAATGTATATATGGAAAAAAAATACTTGGGTGATAACTCAATATTCTTTTTTTTTTTTTTTTTTCAAGGCTCCCCATTGCATGTTTATGTATTTATTTATTTGCTGAATTATTATACAATTTGTGAATTTGGCATTCAGTTAGCTAAAAGTTAACTATGTTCAGTTAGCTATGCTCGCTACATAACATTCACTGCAGCGCTCTACTGTCAATGCAGCTTTAATGGCCAATAACCTACAAGATTATTGTCGTTTTTTTTTTATTTTGAAGTCCCAATCCCATCACTTCCGGGCCGCACCCTGATAACACCATCGGCCTTGACGCAGCCTGAAGTCCGTTGCATGGAAGTTGTTAAGAAGCCTCTCAGCAGGCAGGCAGCGCGCGGGGAGTGGATCAGCTCGCGCTCTGCGTGGAAAAAATAAGAAGAAGGAGGAGAAGAAGAAGAAGAAGACGTCCATCAAAGTATGCTGTTGCTTTGTACGTCGCAGTTGGCTGCTGACTGCCTGCCAGTCACACCAAAGGCAAAAACACGAGTCGATCCGGAAATCTGCATAAACCTGGTTTGGGGGGGAATATAATCTTGTTGTTCTGACAATAAATCCTGAACAGACTCATTTGAGTTTCATCACTGCAAAACTCAATTTTATTGCGTTTTTATTTTCAACTTGATTACTTGATATTGGAATTCTCTGTTATCCCATTAAGATGAAATGCTGTCTACCCTTTATAATGAGGGGAGAGAGAGAGAGAGAGAGAGAGAGAGAGAGAGAGAGAGAGAGAGAGAAATATAATCCAAAATACAGTGAGTTATTTCCACTGTTTCAAACCTGTGCTAGGTTTGGTTTGGTAGCAAAGAGAGAAGCTCTTCTTCACGCCTTGGCTTTACCAATGTTGGGAGTCAAACTATAACTACCTTGTTTGATACCTTGATTGATCCCGTGTCACACAATGTATTCAGTGGAATTTATTTTTAAACGGTATTACTTAATTATAAAGAGACGATAAAAATGATCAGAGATGAGTAATAATCTCTTTCCGTCCTGATTTGCACCAGCACATTGGGCTCTGAAGCTTCACATCACTAATATTTTATATCGTTCCCGCTGAATATTTGATCCTGACCGACACCTATTCCACATTTTTCATTGCAGTCCATTTATTATTCCTATTATTGTTGTTTGTGAATTCTGCTGTTTCCCGCATTTCCTCCTTTTGATGTCTTATTTATGATTTCATTATTAGTTTTTGTTTTGTTTTTTCCATTTAAATTCCCATTTTGAAGACTAGCGCGTTGATGGGACCTCCTCCTTGACAAGAGGTCGTTTGAGGGTTGTTGTTTTTAGCCTTATTGGAAACACAGCTGATGGATACGGTTTTATGAAATAAACTCAGAGGTCATGAACACATGTCTGAACATTACGCTCCAGAAATCTTTCCTGGTCATTTCGGTTAAAAAGAGAGCAAAAGATTTTTTTTTTTTTTCTTTTTTTTTTGGCAAACTCACTCTTTAATTAACTATCACTCATTTCAATTAGCAATCTAACCTGATATGTCTCTTAATTTTGTTGACCTACCCAGTGACAACACTTCAATTTCAACACTGATTGTTTTTTTTGTTTTTTTTTCAAACCTGCCTAATGCTTTAGTTTTTTGTTTCAACGTTGTTGCTAATGCGCTACATTAGATGCTAAGCTATGCTAGCTAGGCTGGCAAGAGTGTCGAGCAGAAAAGTGGCATCATTAGCTATGCATTTCAGACCACTGTGGAGATACTGAACTGGCACTGACCAACACTGCAGTTTGGTTAGTTTGATGGTGAATCGGTATTTAGTATTTTCATTTTTATGATGAATACAATGAATATATTGGAGCAAAATCAAATTATTTTGAAATAGTTTTACTTTCATTCTGTACCTTTTGTAAAAAAAACTCTGTGGATGTATCTTAAAAAAAAAAGTCACCACCTTTAAATGCTTAAAGATCCATAAAACAAACTATATATATATATATATATATATATATATATATATATATATATATATATATATATATATATATATATATATTTTTATTTTATTTTTTTCACTTATCCCCACCAGGCATGTTTTGTGCGCAATCGGTCAGCATCAGCTCAACAGCCTCATTGTACATGACAATAAACCAGGGTAATGCAGACCCGGGGCCGCTGCTCTACTGCCAATCAGTTTATTGATTGGCTCTTAGCGGCTGTTAAAGTCACTGAGACGTTGTCAGGTGGCTGCCGGCGTCGCTCAGCGCTGGAATCACTTCTCATTTGTTAACCACTCGAAGCCAAATCAGTCGACCGTTGATAACCCCCCGACGTAATAGAGGCAAGAAAATTAAATAGTTAGGAGACGTTTGGGCGCAATAAAAGCTCCTATTTATTTGTTTTTTTTATCGTTTTACAGCCCCCATTGCCTGAAGTGACCACAGGAGACCATCTGCGTGGACTCGATAGAGACAGTGGCTCAGGAGATGATCCAGTTTTCAAGGGGTTGACACTATAACTTAAGCATGGCGTGTTGTGGGATTTTATTGATCGTAGGTGGAAAGCCGAGATAAAAACACAATGGTGTTAGTATTTTTTTTCTTTCTTTTATCATTGAGAAAGTGTCCATCAACCATGAGATCTGTGTTGAAAATCTCTTCACGCGCTGACATGTTTTGTTTTTTTGTTTTTTTTTTTATCCCTTGCATCTTGTCCAGACTTGGAGTGTCTCCTCTGAGTCTCCGCTGGCTGAGTCACTGACACGCGGCGGCTTCTTTGGCGTCCTTGGCTGAAGCACTAATCCTTCCCTCTGACTTTTAAGTGATGAGCAAAGGCTCGGGCCCTTCACCGTCTTATCCCGACACATCGGCTCGGCGATATTTCTCTGAGGGGCGGAACAAAATGGCTGCTTATCTTGCTCTCGGGGTCGACGGGGGGGCTCCTTGGAAACTCCACACGGGGGATGCCGGCACCTTCTCGCTGCCGGGCGGCAGTGCGGGCTAAATTCCAGACACGAGCGATAAGGTTCGGCCCTCGAACGGGCTCCAGGCGGGATGTAAGCAGCAAGCGCGTCGACCCCGCCGCGTCTCCTGGACCGCCGGCAGCGTGTAATCTTTTCGAGGCTTCTTCGAGCGTCCTGTATATGTGGATGCACCCCGTGGGATTGTTTGCATCTTTGCCTGAAGCTAACGGAGGGAAACATCAATATCCTAGCGGACCGCATGATCTATCGAAGGTTATCTAATTACTTCCATGAAGTGATATTTTCTGGCGCGCAGAAGAGCATCCGGTCCAAGTCATGACTTTTGTTTTGGCGGGCTTTTTTTTGGTTTGTTTGTTTGTTCTGTTTATTGGGCATCACCCAGGCTGATCTCTTCTGCCGCAGCCGTTGTTTCCCGCTGCTGCAAAGCAATTGCTCGCATTGGTTTTCCGAGCAGCTCTTCTTTTGTGCCTGTTGTGTGTAAAAGAAGCCCACGGGTTATGGAAAAATCAAGGCTGATTGAAACCCCTAAGTATTGGACGTTCCAAGGACAGAAGAAATCTCTCTGATCCAGCTGCCGCGGAAAAATCACACTCACCCTACTATCTATCTATCTATGCCATGGATGCATTTCATTTATTCAGAACGTGGATGCATTTCGATGCCCAACGTCTCGGTACGTCCCTGGGAATCTTGAGAAACGCCGTGTTGCCTCCTCGCTTGTGCCCCGCACTTCCCGCCGATCTCCGCAACGCGCCGGCTCTTAATGAGCGCGCGGCCGTCGCTAGCGGTCACCGGCCGGTGACTCTCTCCGCGCCTCGGGCTTTTTTAAACCTTCCGCTTCCAGTGGTGCCGATCAGCGCATTGATTGTCTGATCATCCGTGTTGGAAACGGCGGTAAGACTGAAAATAATTGGCCGGCTGGCTGCGGAATCCCCTCGGCGGAGGCTCGGATGAGTGACCGCAGCGGTCGACACCGCAAGCAATTTGAGTTGAGGTCAAATACGGGAGCCGCCGCCGCCACTTTAGTTACCCATGTTTTATCATTTGGAAGCATTTCAGTAAAGCTTTTTGATGTACCCTTGATTTATTTTGGATTACCTTTGGATCAAACAGAGCACTTGTCTTGATATTTGCGCCCGGCGGGGGCCCCCGACAATTCTCCAAACTCGTCAGGATTTGATTGGTTCAGCCGCATCGCCGGCCACCAGTGGAGACGGAGAGAAAGATCCCGAGGACTCGGCCCAACCGAGGCAGAAGACGAGAGCACAAAGGCGCCATCTGTATCAACATTAAGCCGGCAAAGCTTTAGCCCTCCGTCACCGTGGATCAAACTATCGATTAGCCGTTGTGGCAGCTGCAGGCGGCGGCTCATATTGGCTGAAATCCTTTCGGGCACAGACGAGCGGCGGAGAAAGTGACCGCAGCACCTTCAAGATTCTCAGCATCCCATGGACCTTATGGTTTTCACGCACTGGCTTCCGCCTCCGATTACACTGAGCACGTGCAGAGGTCTCAGGTTCTGGTCCAAAGCAGATGGCCGTCACTTCATGCTTGCTCTGGAGCGAGGGTCACCAACACGGTGCCCGCGGGCACCAGGTCGCCCCCAAGAGCCTCACTAGTCGCCCGCAGGCCTGTTCTAAAAATAGCACAACTCGGTGAGCTGTGTTCAAAATTCAGTTTTGTTTTGTTGCTTTTCTTTTGTAATCAAGCTTGCAGATATGTATTGAAGCAAAAATGGCAATATCTTACAAATAAAATGATTTAATTCTTTTTTATTATACATGAGGTCTACAGAAGTTTAGGTGAACTCTGTGAACTGTAATTATTAGAAATAGTGTTGAATATTCATATTGCAGTCGTGGTCAGAGGTTTACATACACTTCATGTTCCTACAGTAAATCTCATGCTAAGTTCAAGTTACACACTTGAATCATGAATAAACTAGCATCCAGGAAGCCCTAGGATTAATGCTTTTGGGAAATAAAAAGAAAAGGCAAAAGTTTCCTCATAATTTGAGATTTATTGATATTTCTTTGGAGAACACTGCTTTTGTACATCATCACGATGCTAGTTTATTGTAACTTGAACTTAGCATGAGATTTAGTGTAGGAACATGAAGTGTATGTAAACTTCTGACCACGACTGTATCTATTGATAATTATTGTGAGAAATTAAATTGATCAGTGACTTTACATACGCATAGGTATGTACTATTAATAATAATATAAAACTAAAGGCAAACTGGTTGCCCTTCATATGACTGGGCCCATAAAGTAGCTCTCAGGTTCAAAAGGTTGGTGAACCTGTTCTGAAGGGATGAGTTGTTTTACTTTTTTGATTCTGTAAAGCTTTTTGAGATGTTTCTGACTAGGATTTAGCGCTTATTGACTCTGGTTTGTTTAATCTGGCTGTAAAATTTAAACTTGCAGTCGCAAAAGCACAGAAAAAAAGATGGTGCAACTCAATGGAGGATCAATTCAGCGAACATTTTTAGCACCTTTTAACCATTTCTCCTTGTTCATTTGAGACTTCTGAGACTGACACGTCCAGTTTTGGAAAGGCCGCATACCCAATGAAGTCAACAGTGGTTGCCAGATTTTGAAATTGCAGCAGTGGAATGGAAAGCCAGCCAGTTTATCGCAGGGTTTGTTGGAGTGAAAGCCACACAGGCATCTGGTGGTGCTTCTAATAAAACGGATAACGAAAATGATTTGTTGTATGATTGAAACATCATAATCAGGCTGCCTTGTTATCAGTTTGAATCTCCCTTTAATCAAAGCTTTTGTCTTTTTTTTCAGAACAACAGCATGCTTTTGTTTTCTTTTCCCTTTTTTTTTGTCTGCCATCCCCCGACTGCACTCAGCCACCCCCACCCCACGTCTCGCCTCGGCGGAGGCGCATTCAGGCGCATTGACGCGGCCGCGCTCGCCATCGCAGGCGGACATTCAATCAGGATGGAGTCTTGGAGGCTGAAAGGAGCAACGGATATCGGAGAGAGATAAAGGGTTACATTGTGCACGGAGCAAGTCTTTGGCTCTTTGACCCACCGCGTGGAAGCGCTTGAATTAAGGTAGCGGTCTGACAAAAGAGAGTCGAGTAGACGTTCCCCAGAGCCAGACATGGTGCTTTGAGAAAGGAGCCCAGTACGAGGGGAAAAAAAAAAAAAAACAACAAAAAAAAAACGTCTGGATGGGACAACGACAGCTGTGTGACATCAGATGAAGTGAGTGCTCCCAAACGTCTCTGCTGGCTAATAGTCACGGGTGCAGACAGGGGGGCAGAGGCAGGAGTGGATGGCGGTAAGAGGAAGTAGCAGCAATATGGAGCAGGAGAAGAAATTTGGACTGGTACCCCAACCCGGCTGTCACTATGTCCTTATTCCACTTTTCTTTTTTTTTTTCTGTGCCAAAGGCTGACCAAATGACTCCTCCTATTATCTGCCTCTAGAGGGAGTGATAAAGTGATAAAGTCAGGATGGGTTTGTGTGCGAGGGAACTTCGGCGTAGTCCGCAGGCACACTGACATCCTTGCTGCAGTCGGGTATTCAAACCTCTAAAGAAAAGACAAGAGAAAAATCAATGTAATCACTGTAATCTGCATTAATCAAAAGTAATAAAAGGGCTCCCCCTACAGGCTGGAGGACCAAACTAAAGACAGTTTTTATTTGGCAGTGACTTAGGTTCTCATTGTGCAGACTGCTTCAGTGAGCATGTAGTTTCTGGAAAAATTACTTTCCACTACGATTAAATTAGTCCCAATCAGTCGAGGCCAGTGGAAATACCCCTCTCACCATATAGGAATTGATCCTGAAGCATTTTTGCTCTTGGAAACATCAATATTTGAGTATTGAATCCCCAACAACTTCTATTAGCTCGTTCTCAACCAATCAGCTCTACTCTTCTATAGTCCTAGAGCAATTTACAACAACTCAAAGGTGACCAAGGAACTTTACAGTCAAATGAAGAGGATAACACAGGTAAACACTGTGAAATAAACTGGGCAAAAGCCATCCTCGACAATGACTTCCAGCCGACAATACCGCAATTCTGTCAGTTCGAACCGGTGTGTACGTCTCTGTGCTCGTCCCCGAGGAAGTGGCTGCCTGCCGAACGGCGCTGACAACACACAGGTTGAGGTGCAGGAACAGGAGATGAGTAAGTCTTTGAGCGTGGAGCCCCTGGCAGAGGATGGAAACCCGGCGGGGAGAGAGAAGGTTTGGGTTCTTGTTTCTCCAGCAGCTCAGCCTGTTCGCCGCCGTTGATGTATGTCGCAAATAACGCGACGTTTTGCATGAGCCTCGGTGGAAAACATGGCGAAGACGTCGTTCAGAAAGGACTCGCGAGAGAAATATGTTGTCGTTATAGTCTATATTGTTAAGAAAGCAGCCATTTTTGTTTTTTAGCTAGGCTGCTGTGTTTGTGCCCTGCGGTTTTTTTCTGTCCTGTGTTTCCACCAATTTTGTATGCAGAATAGGCGTGCCCGTTGCAACACCGTGATCGGCGCAAAGTTCCACGCCCTGGCCTGTGATTGGCTGCAGCTGGGACACCGTTAGGTATTTGTCATTTGTTTCTCTTGGTTTGGTCAGGCTTAGCGTTATTGCCTCCTAGCCTTTTGTTTGTTATTTTGGCCTTGGTCCACCCCGAAGCCTACAGCTCAACATATTTTATCGCCATTTCTTTTGGTAAATCCAACTTTTCTTTTTAAATAAACTAGGTGTCATGATTTTATTTCTGTGTCTACGGCAGCTTGGGACTTGGGGAAGATGGGGCCTTTTGGTGTTATGTCTCAGACCTCCCAAACTGGGCCGTAACAATATTCAGTGTTACAAAGAAAAGTGAGGATGCCTTCTCTTTTGTCCAGAACTCCTCCAGGGACACATAGAGCCTCCCCAGGGTTCTTTTTTTCTCTCTCTGTAATTTCCTGTATTTCCATCAAACCCCGTGTTTTTTCTTTTCAATTTCCTCATTTCCTCTGTGATACAAACACGCAAACGCTAAATCCTTCCGAGAAAACTGCTGTGTGTTCCCGGAGCGGCTCGCTCTGTTCTGTCGCTTTGCCCCCCAAACTTCCCTTCCTGTTCAAACCATTTCGTTGTCCAATATGTTATTTGGAAACATTTTCAGGATCTGAGCTAACGCCGCGAACCTGAAGGTGGCGCTGTGTCGAAGTGGCACGGGGGATCAAGGGCGCAAACAAAGAGGAGATATCGCAAATGCATTTGTCCTTTTTAGGCTGCGATCGCATGACGCTTCCATTCCGGTGAAGTGGTTAAACATAAAAGTTGGCCTTTTATGCCGGCGGAGTCGTACAGCGTGCGAGATGCCTCGGCATGAGGTTCATTAGCAGCCGCGCTTTTGACAGCTCTGACACTGTTGGCTTTGTGCTGGAATAATAAGGCCGGGGAGAAAAGAAAGGGGGGAAAATACTCCTCTCTCTCTCTCTTTCTCTCTCTCTCACACACACACACACACACACACACACACACACACACACACATGCACGGATGTGCAGATGTTGGTGGCGAAAAGAGGAGGAGAAAAAAACCTCCTGGAAGAACACGCTGAACAGTGGTTTGAATTCTAACAGAGACCAATGTTGCCTTTGTTGGCCACGCCCCCCATGGGTCGGGAAGGGCCCAGGGGAGGAGCTGTTGGCGTTAGATTATTTCCAAAGAGCATTTTTGAGACGCCACTGGACGTGATTTAGCCCTATGCAAATAAAAATTGACCGGTTGATTGATTGATTGATTGATTGATTGATTGATTGATTGATTGACTGGGCAATATCATCATTGGACAGGACAGCCAATGATCTCTGGTGAATCTGTGAATGGCCGTTGTGGGCGGATTTCTCGCTCCCGTCGCTCAGAGCTAAAATTACCCCATGAGTATCCCAGGAGTAAACACTGGCAACTCTAATGTTGTTTTTCCCAATTTCATTTTTTTTTTTTTTTTTTTTTTGCTCTTTACTCTTGTCAAGCAGCTTTAAAAAAAAAAAAGGAAGTCTCAGAGGGCGGAGCCAACACTGAGGGGTGTGGTCGCTAACCTGGGAGAGGTATTGATGAGGTTTAAATGCCCTTTGTGACATCACCAGAGGGGTCGGTTAGACACAACTTATCCTAAGGGATCTCAGGACTTACTTTTTCTTGTTTGTACAATGCAGCACCTTGAAATCTTGTGTATTTTTGCTGCCCGCTTGAGTATTGAAGTCGCGCCTCCTTTCCCCATCGTTGCCAGTTTGTCTTGTCATCTCTGCGAGCGGTCGTCCGGCAGGTTATTTATCATCAGCACTGATGAAACAGCCGGATTATTCCCAGCGTGGCGCCGAGCTACTGCGTCCACCCGCCTGTGAGTTCCCGAAAGAGGAACTTTTCAGACTTTTGTTTGTTTCGGAGGAACAAAAGGTCAACAAGGAGCTTCCATATATATATATATATGAGTAGCTGCTGGCTGCTCGCGCTCGCAAAGTATTGCGCCCGTGAATTCAGCAGCGCCGACAGTGTGGCCCGGCAGAGAGAAATAGGGGGGCAACCGGCGATCAAAACTGTTTCCGCGAAGACGGGGATGGAAGCTGCGCAGTCGGCCCTGTCACACGATTCCATCAGAAACCAGCCGCAGCCCTCGGAAACAGCCACTCTGGAAGAATCATAACCTCGGCTGGCAGAAGCAAAATTTAATTAGCGAGCCTGCAGGTCGCCGCTTTCAGCTGTTAACCACCCGCAGGTCTATCGGCAGTCGGCCATCATGTGATGCAGTCCCCACCCTCCCTCCGCAATCGCTCGCCTCTTTATCAGCGAGGGACGGCGCTCGCCTCCCTCCCTCACCTGCACACCTGCATGGCGAGCGACTCGGCCATGTTCATCTCTTCTGGGGGGAAAAAAAGATACACAGCTTAAAGTCACATAGCATCTGCCTGGCAACGTGCGTGTGTGTGTGTGTGTGTGTGTGCGTGTGTGCGTCCAACCCTTCGCCTGCCGCATGTTCCATTCATGGCAGCAAGATCTGCTCCACTCGCTGCCTCGCAATGTTATCTGGCGGCGATAAGGCCTCCTAAAAACTGTGTGTAGATACGGGGCTGTGCGCGTGTGTGTGTGTGTTTGACACACTCGCACACACACACACACTGCACAGTGCCAAACAGATAAGCCTTCCCTGCAAGCTTCTTATTCATGCAGCCCTTAACAAGACGAGGCCACAATCACTCTAAAACCGCGCTTTGCTTGTTTACACTTCAGCGTGACCAAAGTGATCTGGTTTGCACTTCTGTGTGCGCCTGTTTGTGTGTGTGTGTGTGTGTGTGTGTGTGTGTCGCACACTCACAAGGAGATGGCCGTGCATGCTGCACGGGCGTGCGTGCATATTTGCCTTTTTGCATTAATGTGTGTGTGTGTGTGTGCGTGCGCGTGTGTGTGCACCCTGACAGATAAGCCTCCTCTGCAAGCCTCTTATTGGTTCAGCGGCGAACCTCAACAAGGCTGGCATCACTAATAAACTCACACAAAAGGAGGACTCACGCACACGCCGAGGCAACATGTTGTAAGCCCTGCGAGTCCCCCGGGTGACACTGACAACCGAGGGGAAGCGGGGGGGGGTAGTTTTGAGTCTCAATGTTTTTTGCGTAGCGTCGAGCCGTAAAGCCAAAGGCTGCTTACGGGACGCTGCGACAGAAGGAAACACTGTGAGACTGAAATATCTCTTCATGCCTCCTCGAAAATAGAAAATATTATACATAAAAAAAGTGAACAGTAATATAGTATGTAGTTAGCAGTGTTGGTGAGTAGTCTGTTACTAAGTAATCCACTACTGTAATTAAACTACTTTTTGAGTAACGGAGTAATGTAACGGGATTACTGTGGCAAAACTGGTAATTACATCATAATTACTTTATCAAGTAACGATTCCATTACTTTCCAAGACATTTTGCAAGCTAAAAATGCCTGAAATTTAGAAAAACAACCAAAAACAATTGTGTCGCAGGGTGATGATGCAGCCGTGCATGCAACGTCATTGATATGCGACGACGCACCAAAACAAGCATGGCGGCGGCAGAAGAAAAAACAGCGATTGCGTTTGACAGCTGGAAATACGAACATTATTTTGAGTTCCTCTCATCTAAATGGAAGAATATTGTCGTTCGTTGTGCGTCGTGTGCAGGAAACAAGACGTTCTCAACAGTTACTTTATCTTTTTTTTTTTCTTAAGTAATTAGTAATTAGTAATTGATTACCTATGAAACAAAGTAGTCAAATAAGTAATTAGATTACCTTCTTAAGGAGTAATCAGTTATTAGTAGTTGGACTACTTTTATGGAGTAACAACACTGGTAGTTAGATAGTTGTAATGCATTAAATGACTGTCACTGGCAAGCAGCAATTCTTCTGATTGACCAACTCTGACCTAGTGGAAAGCATTCAAACTGCATCCACGACAGTTTGGACTGTACCTGCGGTCGATCCGAAAGACGAAGAAGAGACTCGTTGGCTCCTTTATTTGTCCGCCTGCAGTTTCACTCACGGCTCCTCGTCAACGCTCTCCGGCTCGTTGGGTCGCAGATGTCTGCGGTGGGACTTTTTTCAACTCTTGGGCGCCACTCTGGCTTTTGCTTCTCCTCCTTATATATATATATATATATATTTTTTTTTTTTGAATACGTTAGAAAGTTTATCGCTCGGCTTTATGTTTGCACACCAAGTGAAATATTTCACCGATGGCTACATCGTGAAGTGTCCGAGAGCTCGCTAAGATACAGTATATTTTGCTTTTATGGGCAACCGTAAAATCTTGCTTTGTTGCAAAGATTTTATTTCTAGATATCCAAGAAAGTCTTTATCTCTTGCCATATATATGTGTGTGTGTTTGTTTGTGTGTTTATGTATGTGTATATATTAGGGCTGTCAAATGAATATTTTTATTTAATTGCAATTAACCCCATAATGTAAAGTATTTCTTACCAGAAATCGGCCAGAGGGCCCGACTACGGGTTAGTAAAAAGGACACAAAAAGCCTTATGCTGGGTTCACAACGGATGTAGAAGCGCCGCGAAAAATTGCGCCCACAAAAATTGCGCGCGAGCCACAGCCCTCCTGTTCACATTTCTCCGTGACGGTCGACAGGCGCTTCTGCTCAGCTGTTGTTTACTCCCCTTCAGAGTTATTTGTTTCCATCAAGATCAATTTCACATCATCCATCTTCACTTGGCAACAACTCCTCTCTGCCTCTCTCTCGCTCTTTCCTTGTTTGTTTGAGTGTTTAGATACCCAAGACCCTGCCCTCACCCAGCCCACTCTGTTACTGTTTTTCGTGCGTGTATGTGTGTGTTTGATTGTTTGTTTTCATCTCTCTCGCACTCTGTTTAGACACTGACAAATATAACGCGCACAAATATGATCGCATTTGTCAACTGCAGTATTTTATTTTGAAAATTGCTTTTATTTTGTTTCTTTGAGTGACTTCCTGTCCAACTTGATGCTGATTGCTCGAGGCTCGCGCGCAATCGTGATTAATGCGTTAACGCTGACAGCCCAACTATATACAGTATATGTATACATATATGAATATATGTGTGTGTGTGTGTGTGTGTGTGTGTGTGCATATTGCAGGCAAAGGCACAAGTTGTTTATTTTCTCACGCTTGCCTTCACCAGCTCAAAATAGCTGCAGTCGTTGCAGGCCTGCTCGGTGTTAGCGCGCTGTCGAGCAGCTCTGATGAGTCGCTGCCGGTGGCGGCGGCGGCGGCGGCAGCGTTGGTCTCACGGTCCACCGTCCTGCACAGACTCTTAATGACGCGGCGGCTGTACACGTCTCGTACTGCGGCTCACATTTATGCACGGGGGGAGGGGGGGGTGGAGGGTTGGGGGGAGTGGGTGGAGAGAAGGGGGGGGGGGCGTCCGGGGGGGCTCACAGCTTCATCATGCAAAACATGTCGAGCGTCAGCGGCGGCAGACGTGGACCCTCTGTCACTTAACGTATTCACGGTGCACGGACCCGGATTAACGATTCGCTGCCTTCACTGTATTGGCTTTCAGTCAGCTGTCAGGAAAGTGACTTCTCCTCCTCCTCCTCCTCCTCTACCTCCTCCTCCCCGGCCGTCCTCTGGCTGAAGCATTTGGTATGGTAGCCGCGAGATACTCACGTAAAAGCGCACGAAGAACGTTCGCACCTTCCGATAATTGACGTCCAAGTAACTCGGCTGCTCATTACTGCAGCCGCTGTCCGGGAATTCTTGAAGCGACGCCCTTTGCGGAAGGAGCTGGAATCTCTCGTTCGAAAAAGTTGGACAGGAAAACGCAGCCAAAAGGGTGGAAGGGTGGGGTGGGGTGGGGGGTGGGGGGGTGTCCCTTCAGCTCACCAGTAACCAGCTAAAGAGCTGACAGTTTTTTTTGGTTTTGTTCTTTTTTTGCTTCCCCGCCACCACGGAGATAAACATCGTTTATCTCCAGCACCACACTTATTCCCTTATTCCTGACGGATATTTCGCAGCATCTGGTCTCTCTCTCTCCCTACTTTTTGGTCGAAATGATAAATGTGTTTGGGAGATTGAGATCAGCGGTCACGTGACCTGCCGCAGTGTAATAAAAACCAAAAGGCAGGAGGGCGTCGCCCTGCCCCGGACCGCCGGAAATTCTTTGAGAAAGGGCTGAGCGCTGGGGGGTGACCCTGCCGCTGGAGGTGCAGGTTGACGTGACCAGGAGGAAAGAAAGAAAAAAAAAACAAAAAAAAAACGACGACGACGAAAGAAAATATCATGAAAGACAATAAAAAAGTTTGACAGGCCAGGGGAGTTGAGGCAGACTTGGAGAAGAGTTAATGCCGGGGCTTTAAGGTGACTTCCTGAGCCGCTGCCTGGCTGCTATCAGCGCTACTGCGGGACATTATCTGCTGTTTAATACACACACGCCTCTCATCCTGCCATCCGGCTGAGCGGCAGCCGGCAGGATGGAGGAGATAATAATAAATTCCCACCTAATCTCTTCATCCTTCTCCACTTCTCATTTTCTCAGATTTCTTTTTTTTTTATTTTAAGTTTTTTTTTTGGGGGTGCTCTCAACTCAACCGCAGGTCAGCGCAGCAGCGTTTGCAACGCGGGGAGTCAGTGGAGCAGCTTTGTCCTTTTCCTCGTTTGCCTGCTCTTTTTTGTATTTTTTTTTTGAAAGCATAAATACACAAAGTGATGAGCTGATTGACGTCAAGGCAGGGCGGTCAAATTAGTTCTGAATCACAGAGCCACCTTCATTAAATCACCTTATTATTTTAAGTCTTTATTTCTCACCCCAGACTGCAGCGAAGCAGCTTGGCGTGATTGCTGATAAAAACAAAACAAAACAAAACAAGCCTCCTAAATTCCTAGGCAAAAATTCTCCGATGCAACGTGGAAGCTGAGTGGCACATTTGAAGCTGAAGAAAAAAAACAGCGAGTGAAAGAATTTTTCATTGCTTCATGAATTTTCATGCTTAATTGTGCCTGGAATTTTCCACTTTCTCTCCGTTTCTCTGCACGGTGCCAGAAGCACGTGAGCATGTGGCCTCGCAGTTCCCTCACAGAGGGAACTTAATCAACTCTAGGGCCCCTCGGCCAGATTAACGACCAGGCCCGAGTGTGCGATTCGGACCGAGTAAACTTATTGTGAGGCGGCGCCATCCATCACCCGGCGTGACGGGGAAGGACAGCCGCCAGATCTGCAGAGGAACCGTCAAGAGTCCGGGAACGGGAATGATGAAGCTGGACCAGAAGGTCGTAACAAAGTGTCAAAACCAACCCCCCTGAAAAAAACGATAAAAATAAAAAATTGGCAAATTCCAAAGCTGGGCTATTAGAGAGGCTGTCAGGTCGACGGAGAGGACGCAGTGAACCTGGAGCGTCTGCGGAGGGAACGTCGGGAAGGTCGGCCTGAAAACACTTTCCAGTCCGGAGGGATTCCAGGCTTCCAGGGATCCCGCCTGCAGAGAGCCGTCTTTAACCGGGAGACGCAGCTCCGGCGGGATATGGGGGACGTTTATCTCCATTGCAGGCGCTTTATGACGCGCGGCGCCGCCGGCGTGTTGATGCATGTGAGCGGCGGTTTACAGCGGCGAAGGCAACGGCTCTGCTCCGTCACAGCGAGGCGAACCAGGGGGAAATGGAATTTTTTCTGTGAGGAACGAGCACAGCGAGAGCCGCCAGCGCCGCAGAGTCTCTGGGTTCTGAGGCGCTCGCGCGGGCGCGGACCCGAACGCGAACGCGCAGCTGCAGCTGGGATCTAATCAACGCGGCCGCCTCCTCCAGTCTCGGAGGAAGACATCATTCAGCCCCAGAGCCACGGCGGCGGCGCTGAGGAGCCGCCGATGATGGCTTGTTTATGAAATAATGGGAAAACAAGGGCTGGCAGACTCCTGCAGTGTGTGTGGAGGCGGCTGTAGCAGTGATGGTGGTGGTGATGGTTCTCATGGTGCTGGTCCTGGTGGTGTTGGTGGTGCTGATGGTACTGATGGTGCTGATAGTTTTGGTGGTGCTGATGGTGCTAGTGTTGCTGGTGATGCTGGTGCTGGTGCTAATGTGATGGTGCTGGTGCTGATGGTGCTGGCAGTGCTCAAGATTGATGATGGTGCTGCTTTTCCTGGTGGTGCTGGTGATGCTGATGATGCTGGTGCTGGTCCTGGTGCTAGTGTGATGGTGCAGCTGGTGCTGGTGCTGATGGTGCTGGTGCGAATGCAATGGTGCTGGTGTTGATGGTGCTCAAGGTTGATGATGGTGCTGATGGTGCTGGTGGTGCTGCTTTTCCTGGTGGTGCTGGTGGTGTTGATGGTGCTGATGCTGCTGGTCCTGTTAATGATGTGATATTATGGTGCCGCTGGTGCTGATGTGATGGTGTTGATAGTACTGATATTGGTGGTGCTGCTGGTGTTGCTGATACTCGTGGTGCTGGTGTTGCTGGTGTTGCTGGTGTTGCTGGTGCTGATGTCGATGGTATTGATGCTGCTGGTCCTTGAGGCGACAGGAGCCTGGCGTCAACTGGAGGCAGTGCTCATTCCTGACTAACCAGGCCAAAGAGCCAAAGACTGATGGAGCCAAGAGACATTTCTCCCCCACCAAGTTTGCAGCCCTGCAGTAACTGTGACCCTTTTCCACAGCGAATCTAACAAAGCATCAGGAAGCTGTAAACAGAGGGCTAACAATGGGCTGTTTTCACATAGATCTTCTGAGGTTTTATTCCTTTAAATTTAGCCGTCAGAGGCTTTAAACAAACATTAAACATTAATTAAATGTTGGACACAAAACAAGATGGGAATTGAGGACGATGTCGTCCTCTGGTTCTGCTCCGTGAGACACTGAGCAGCCGAAGCTTATTTCAGATGGAATCTTCAGTTCCCAGACAAGGCTGCCGATGTGCAGATGCTCTGCTTCCACGATAAAAGCCTCCCTTTCTTTCTCCCAAGTGCATCGCTGCCTTTAAAAAAAACCAAAAAAAAACCCTTTTGTAAATCGAATATAAATGTAAATCGGTGTCGCACGCAGATATGTTAGGGAAACACACTCTCTCTCACTCTCTCCCTCTCTCTCACACACACACACACACACGCTTGCACGTGCTCCTGCAGCTCCCACTCGGTTCTCACAAACAGCTGAGTGATCCTCGCCGTCCGGCGCAGCGGGACTCCCAGCAGGGGGGCGGAGCCATCCGCTCGCCTCAGACTCTGCAGCGGTTTAAGACTTCACATCAAAAAGTTGCCCGCAATTTTATTTTTCTCTTAACGTGTTGGAACCAGTGATTTAAAAAAAAAAAAAAAATCCCCTTTCGCTCTCAGTTGCGAGTGAATTTTGCGGAAATCATCCAATTCACTGCAAGTCCGAGGTTTTGATGTTAATGGCCGACAGAATCGGCCGTTTTCATGCCTCTGCCATGCGCATGCAGGCTCTCTGCTGTCCGTTTTGGGAATTGAAACACCATCTGGACTGGGCAGCGGATTTTTGTGATTTACTGCCCAACTTCTTCTCCTTCATCTTCTGCGTCGTGAGGCCCCGGCGCCTCCTCCCGCAGAGGCGAGGGAAGACCTGCGGCTCAGGCCTGCCAGGGTTCGAGTCTCCAGGGCGGTGGCGTGCAGAACAAAGGAAACGTTGGTGAGGATTCAGCGTTTCTTCCGCAGACTGAGCCTTTAATGACTTCAGGACGAGGGCGTGATTGATCTCGTGACATGGACACGAATGGAAATATTGTTCATCCGTCAAAAAAGCCCGCATAGCTCGCATGAGAACCGCCCAATTTAGCCCTCTGTTGGCAGCCTCCTGATAAAACTCATTCTCTGTTGGAGCCTCCACTTGTCTGCAAGGGGACCAGGACCAAAACAAGGCGGCCTCAGAGGGCGGAGCCGACACCCGGCTGAGGGGGTGGCCTCTGTCCCAGGAGAGGCGTCAGTGCTCTTTGTGATGTCACAAAGGGTCGATTTCCACAACTCCTTATTTCTAGGGAGTCGACTGACAGGACGGAGACACAGACTGTGGCCAGAGAACTGTGGTGACTTCTGCGTCATATGGGATCTTTAAAGGGCGTCGAGGTTGTTGGTTTGTTGTTCATACTGTGCTCCTGGACAAATCTGGTGGATGAAGAGCTCAGCGTGCCGTCAGACACGGGATCACTTTGTTTGTTTTTTTTGTGTAGTTTTTAATTTGCTTCAGTCTCCACCTCCCTCATCAGCCGCAGAGCAGCAGTCCATCACCAGCCCTGCGTGGTGCAACATCTCAGAGCGCTCCCTCGCCTGCGCCAACTGCTCTCCCTTTTGAAAGCGACTCCCCCCCTCTCTGGATTTTATTTTTCCATCTGCTGTTTCTTACTGGTAACCCCCTTTTTTTTTTAATGGAGGATCGTCTGTTTGAGTTTTGCTCGTTTGCTTCCCCAGATAATTGCCTCGCGCATAAAGAGAGGCCTTACACAGCACCTGATAAAAAATCAGCCCATTTACGTTTAAATTCTCTTCAAAATGAAGGACATTTCATTTCCCACAATGCATGTTGATTTAGTGAGTTTAAATTTAAAACTTGGACAAAGTCACGGGCCAACATTGACATTTATTCCAAAAAAAAAAAAAAAATCTTCCTCCAGATATAACATTGAACCTTTTTATATGGCCCAGACAAGTTTTTCTTCAACCTGAAAATGAAACAAGCAAAAATGCAAAATTGAATTTCAAATAATAAAAAAAAAATCAAAAAAATAAAATGTAAATAAAACTTCTATGTCTTTTATTTGCAGCCTTCTGATTTAAAAAAAAAAGTAATAATAATATCTTTCATTGAACATCCTGTCCTGATTGAGGCACCAAAATACCAGCGGAGGATTCTAGGATTTGTATTAGTATTAGTAGTAGCAGTAAATGTGCTGTATAGTACCTGCAGGCCAGTTCTAGTAGTGAATTTGTATTGCTTCGTTGGCCAAATAATACAAAAAATAATTACACTGCGGGCCAGAGTTTGACACCTATGGTCTAGTTTATCTTTGATGCAGCGATGTGGCTGATATTGAACTCCAGTCATTCAAGTCCTGGTGACTCAGAACTGTGCATTTGCAGTATCGCATTGCATATACAGCAGTGGTCAGGCACGGATTACAGTGATTTTACAATATGTTGAGGACTGATTACATGAAATTGTCTTACAGTCACAACTGACCTTTTGAGAAAATAAACAGCAACACAATGCTTACAACTTTTATACTCTTTGACATACTGGTTTTTCCCTCTTTCTTTTTACATTTTTCCCTCCTAAAGGGTGTTTCATCCTCCCGGACGCCGAGGACAAAGAGCGTGCACGTGGACGTGTCGGATTTGAAAGGGATCCAAATGCTCTTAGGTATGACGAACGGGCTCAGGATTAGCGCCGCCGCCGCCGCTGCCTTTCCCTCTGATGAACGTTTATATAATAGCTCTGAGGGGCCCATATTTATTATAGAGGAGCATACATTATAACGGCAGCCTTAAAATAACTCTCCTCCAAAGCTGCTTTGCTGACACGGTATAATTACCACCAGCTACCGCTGTGTCCCAGCAACTTTATGTCTTTGCCATTAGCGCCGACTCATGTTTCCCGCTATCCGTTGCCGGCGGCTAAGAGCTAATTGCTAACAGGTGATGCCGGGTTCACGGTTTAACCGCGCTCAGAGCCACCGTGGCGTGTTTTTTCAGGATTCAAACCCAAGGGCCTCGGGTTAGAGAGACTGAGGAGCTACTACGGAGTTGCATCTTCATCGTCTGCAGCCATGTTTTTGCAGACAGTTTATGTCTAATCCCGCTGATTAAAACGGGAGGAGCATTTTAACCTCGACGCCGAGCGGAGCATCACACTCTCTTGTTTGTGCACGATAACAAACTGTGACTGAAAGATTTCCATAAAGTCTCTCTACCTTTGCCACTGTTGTGTAAGCTGTGAAATATAAGAAATGACTCTACCCATGGAGGGTGAGACCACCAGACTGAGTAGAGTCACTTAAAACGTCCAAGACCAATATTTAGACCTTTATCCCAGAGCTCAGATTCCATTGCTGGAGAATTTATTCCAAAATAATTTAAAAAAAAAATCCTCTGGATGTCCAGACAACATCATATATAACCCTGTGTTTGCTGCTTCCTGCTAAAGCCACTGCTCTGCTTGCACCCTTCCGGGTAAAAAAAAAACAAAACATGGCGGTCTCAGAGGGCGGAGCCAATACCTGGCTGGGTCGCTAAGTGGGGAGAGCTATCAGTGCTCTGTATGACATCACGAAGGGCAGATTCCCAGAACATTGTGTTTGAGTGAGACTTTCGCGAAAAGTATGGACTTTTCCCCTTTCGCAATGTTTTTTCAGCAGATGTGTTAAGGAGTGACGCCGAGCAAATCACTCAATTCTGAGGCAGGCATGGCAGGCGGACGCCGGCGGCGCTGTTGCCGTCAGTTATCAGCCTGCTGGAAGCTTTCACGAAAGAAAGAAAAGAAATGAATACAAAATTGCAGCAGGAACATTTTAGCTTGCGTCAGGTATGCAGGCCGAGTGTTAGTGTGTGTGTGTGTGTGTTTTGATTAGAGTTGACCCTCACCCCACCCTCACCTCCCAAGGCTTGTTTTGCCCCCCGGACATGTGAAGATGTTTACAAGATGTGTCGAGGTGGCGATTCGTTGGGCTCCGCCGCAGCATTTCGACCACCGCTGGATATAAATGAGCATCTGGGGAGAGAAACGCCTTGTTGTTGTTGTTGTTGTTGTTGTTGTTGTTGTTTTGTCCCCTTCGCCCACCTTATCTCGAACCCCATCCACGGAGCCGCACGCTCACACATCTGCATAACCCTCCAGAGGCACCTTCCTTGTTTTTCATACGTTATCGGCAAAACGTTCTAAATGATCATCTTCATTATTTTTGAGCACATGAGGAGCAGCGTTCGCTGAATAACCTGACTGTAAAGTTTCCCCCCTCAGGCTCTTCAGTCAAACGAAGCTGTGCCTTGTTTAGTTGCACGCGGAGCAGCAGGACTAGTGTGTGTGTGTGTGTGTGCGCGTAATAATTGTTTTTATCTATTTATTTACGTTAAAGTTTAATAAAAATAAATTGTTTTACTCTCTGCTAGGTAAAACGGTACAAGCCGAGCATCGCAACACTAGTCGAGTTTTCATGCATTTTGAGGAATAATGTTAAGCTAAATTGAAAAAGTTGCGATTTTTTTCTCTCTCTCGCAAGTTTGCTGAATACTTGCTGATGAGCTTATTGTCGTGAACGTCCTCCAATGGTTCTTCCCTTGAAAGCTCCTGCTTCCTAATAGGCCGACACTCTGCAGCGTTGCCTTTTCACAATAAAAGTCATGACTTTGAGATACATGCAAAAAAAAGGCACATCTGCTGCAAACCAGTTTTGAGATTGTCGTGATAATGTCATCTCTTTGGTTGGTTGGTCCGGCTCTTTGCTGCTGAAGGAGAACAAGCTCGGACTCTTGGTCGAGAGTAGTGGATGTGCCAGCGATTAACATTCAGCCGATCCGCTGCGTTTAATCAACAGGTTCAAACCCCAAGAGCACTGCACCGCTGAAGATAACAAAAAGTTCCCTTCTGAGGAGAATACAATCATTAAAAAAAAAAAGAAGCATCCCCTCCTCAAACAGCCTTCAGGCCATGTGGATTACAAAAGGAAGCGAGAGAGAGAAAAAAACACAGCCGCTGAGAAAATAAAATATGGTGGAAGGAGAAGCTGTGGGAGTGAAGCCGGCAAGGTTTTCAATCTTAATGCCTCTTTTCTCCGACCTGACGGCTCCAACGCGTCGCCGGAGTGAAATCTCCTTGGTGACGTAGGAGCGCGACAACACTTGCGCAAACCTTGGGGCACAAGACCAGGCCGATTCCCCCCGCCTGCATGTCGCACCTGGAGAAGAGTGACCAAGAAGAAAAAAAATACAACTGGTCAAGTCGTGATCATGCCAAAGAAATTGTTATTGCAGTGCAACTTCAAACGAGGACGTCACAAATTTTTATCGCTCACAGAAATGTCACGGCTTTTTTTTTAACAAGGACGTTGGCTTGTGCGTCTATTTTTATTTAATTTTATCTAGTTTTTTTGTCCAGCCGACTGTCCGTCCGTCTGGGTGCATCGATCGGCCGACTTCCTCCCTCCGAGAACAAAGATCCGACGCAGTTGCTTGGATACGGCACCGAGGGAGGAGAAACTCGCACTGATGGCTTTTTTTTTTCTCTCCCTCTCCTCCTCTTAAGTGTGTCACTTAAAAGAGGAGGCAAGAGCCTGCTGGCCACTTTAACTGGCTGTTGCCACCTGTAATCGGGTGTTCGCTCAGGACTCAGAAGTCACACCTGATGGGCTTTCTTTCTTCAGTTGTATGCACAATTTTGCACATATTGACATTATTAGATCGGTTTTGTTTGTGTTTTGACAAACGGCAGCACGAGCACGCTAAACAACAGGACTCCGCGTTCTTTCTTTCTCTTCCCCTTTTCATGACATCGTCAGTGAGTGAGCGTGTCTTCCTTCTGACTTCGGCTTCTCTTGAGGTGCCAGGTCGCCGTCATTGTTTCAGGGCTGCTTACATAAAAACCACGAGTAGCAGGCCGATTGGCCTTGAAGGTGTAGTAAATAAAAACAAACAAAACAATGTTCTTCAATGTTCTTCAGAAGCATGTCGCACTCTGATGAAATTCCCCACAGCTAAACATTTTCATTGTCGTCTTTATCCTCCGTCGAGCTGTTTGTTTTGTCACAGTCCAGAGGCACTGACGATCTCCTTTAACGGCCAGCTTGTCGAGATTACCGAGGCTCTCGCTGCTAACGACTTTACCAGCGTCTCAGAGGGTCACAGACTGGGAGCCGACGAGCAGGTGTCGCCTCTCCGGCTCCACCTGCAAATGTACTCGCATACCAAAAGCATTCCTCGCTGGGAAAACGACGTGGATTCCGGGGTAAAATGTGCCTTTCGTGAGTGACAGGCTTTCGATCTGCGTTGCCATGAGAATCATATCGCAGTTTTTAGCATCACACGGGCAGAAACGTGCAGGGATTGAAAAAAAAAACCCTCACATATTTGGACCTGTTTAAGGTATTGATGAAATATGGAGAACGGCCACGGCCGCTTATACAATCAGGTGGTTCCGTTTTAACGCCGCGCTTCCCCCCTGGACGGTGCGTGGGGGCGATTTTGCAGAAATATGGCCACATTTTCTGGACGGTAACTGCTTGCACAAGTATGATGTAAAGCTCCTCTGGGTGTAAAAACTCCAGGATAACGTTTTACGAGTTCATAAGTCAGCGCCGTTCATCGGCGACGGAGCGGAAGAAAAGAAGGGAGAGTTTATGGTGGGTACGGGGGGGAGGGAGGTGGGACCAGGTCTTTTTTTTTTTTTTTTTCTTAGGTTTCGGCTAAAAGTGGCGCCGACCAGACGTGGTAACAGGCCCTGATTGAACTGCGGCAGCGACAGGAAGTGGGATCCAGGTTACCGGGACGTCTTAGGAAAAAAAAATAAAAATAAAAAATCAGGCCAAGGACTGCGACGTCACCTGGATTTGGGAAAGTGGTCCAACAGCAATGGAAGGTGAAGGAGCCTCAGACTGGTGCCTTTGAGTTGAGCTCCGTTACTACCGTGTTCACATTCAAAATCAAACTCAAATCCTTTCTGTTCTGTCTGGCTTTTAATAAGTGAGTACTTACTGTGTAATGTCCGTGTGTGTGTTGTGTATGTATGTGAGTGATTGTGTAGTGTATCTCCTGTACTGACAGCTGTGTGTGGCTTTGTGACAGGTCAGGGTTATCTCTGTAACTGTGTTTATATTCTGTGATGGCACTTTAATTGCTTGTTTCATATTCAATTGTTCCTTGTTTCTAAATGTAAAGCACTTTGAGTTTACTTTTAATGAATTGCGCTATATAAATGAAATTGACATTGACAATTGCACGTGTAGGAAGCGGCATAGATGAAATCCATGTAGCTGATTGGATGCTGAAGTCGTTCCAAAGCCCCCCCGGGCTTCAATCTGGCGCCCCCTTCATTTCAATGTAGTTGCTCACTTCGTACATGCGCTGAAACAGTGTTTGGCTTCCGCATTGTGTGGCCCCACAGAGCATGTAGCACTTCCCATCATGCCTGTGTATCCCATCAGGATGCATCAGCCAATCAGAATGAGGGAAATTTCTTTGCTGCAGTACCTCAAGAGGCCACTGGAAAAAGAAATGAACGTGCCACATTGCCAGTCCGGAATTCAGTTCTTACAATACATACATGAGTTGGTCTCTGGTCTGGTTGGGTCAAACAAAGCGGAGACAGGCAGTGAGACTCGAACCCCAGGCATTGCGGTGCTGCAGCGCATTCATCAAGGAGCCGAGCCGGTTGTGTCGGTACAAACATCCCAGGGATAAACGACGGCGGCGGCGGCGCCTTTCGAGCTAAGGCGGAGACGACGCCTCTTCACCGCCGCCGCCTGCCTGCCTGCCTGCCTTGCGAGTAAGACTCCGTCGTGAGGCGAGGCGGCGAGCCGGGACGGGAGGGGAAAGGTGGCGGCTCGGGAAGCGGCGGCTCCGACAAGGCAATTAAACGCAGCTCGAGCTTGATGGATTTCTAATTGGAGGCTGATCACATCGGAGGTGTGCTGGATTATAGCGGCGGTAATGAATGGGAGACACGGAGCGTGACAGATTACTGCTGTTATGCCTCAGCCTGAACTCTCTCTCTCTCTCTCTCTCTGTGTGCGTATGTGTTGTGAATAATCCAGTACTTTAGCAGTGTGTGTGTGTGTGCATGCTTAATAACCTATGTGTGCATGGGTGTGTGTGTGTGTGTGTGTGTGTGTTTGCACTAATGTGGTGCAGGTCCGACATGGGGAAAATAACAAGGTGGGGAATTAAGACAAGTGGGAAGCGGCCAAGATGCCGCAGTGTTGGGGAGGCCCGAGGCACACACACACACACACACACACACACACACACACACACACACTGGAACTCGAGGTCAACCTGGGCTCACGGCTACACATTCGCACAGCGAGGCTCCACCCTCGGGGGGTTACAACTCCCGCTGGAACACACGGTGAAAAATTCCCGTCGGGTTGAATCGATTGCGACTCGGGTTCGTTTTTTTCGGTCGCTTCGGTTTCGACGCAAAGTTTTGTTTTGTGTGTGGCGGAGATTAGAGTTAATCTCAGGGGGGAACTCGATGGATCTTTGACCCCCCGCCGGGAGCTGAATCGCTGGGACACTTTGCCGCTTTGCAGGTTTAAACCAGTCAGCTTCCTAATAATATAAAAGCGACCTCGACCCCCCGTTTCTTTTTATTGGTTTTCAATCACATGACCTGATCCCCACGAAGTCCCGGGTTGCCGTGAAGCTGCGGCCGCTCGAAATCACTGACGGCTCACAGTTGCACGGCCTGGTTTCTATAGACATCGGAGTCATACAGTTCTTGAAGGTTAAACTGAGGTCAACTGAACTGGTTTTAGTTAGTTGAAGAGATTTCGCCTCACGTCTGAAAGGCTTCTTCAAACTTCTGAGTTTGGTTCTGTTCTCCAGATGACCTGGACGACTGAGAAGCTTGACATCAGAGCTATAAGATTACCAAAAAAAAAAGATACAAGTGTCAAGGAGTTCAAAACATTTGAAAAGGACAAATTGCATGGCTTCAGATGTAGCGTTGCAATTATATAGCGATGGACTCTGGAGCACAGTAGGGGAGCTGAAGTCGTAATGGACTGCACTGCACTTACAGAACGCTTTTCCAGCACCTTCACTGCACAACAAACCACTTTTACAAAGGCCTCTCATTCACACCAGTGGGTGGCTGCTGCCATGCAAGGTGCTGCCAGCCCCATTGGGAGCAATTTAGGGTTGAGTCTTGCCCAAGGACACAAACAACAGACCGGGATGGAGCGGGATTTGAACAGCCAACCTTTCGGTCGTTGGACAACCCGCTCCTGAGCTACAGTCGCCCCAAGCTGAAGACGTAAGCTTTGCTCCCAGCGAGATCCAGGGACCGACAGCAAGCTCTGCCCCCCCCCCATACGCCAACACGCACACAACACACTCGGTTCGTATGGATGAGCGAACTGACGGTTGCAGCAAACGAACGGAGACACCTCACGAGAGTCACAGAGTGATGCAATCAGAGAGAGGGACGAGAGACACAAGACGCCAGAGAGAAACAGAGGGAGCGAGAGAGTCGGCGCTGGCTGAGCAGAAGGTGATGGGAGGCTGAACAAGAGCCTGCGTGTGTGTGTGTGTGTGTGTGTGAGAGAGAGAGAGAGAGATGCGAAGGGAGGACGGGCAAAAACAGGAAGAAAGACGCGGCGTAGGAACTTTTAATGGCCCGGCTGTTGTCTTTGTCAGCACACTGTGACAGCCAGAATCAATTATTAACCACCACTACAAGCCTTCAGAGGAGCAGCGGCAGAAGAAGAAGGAGGAGGAGGCGGAGGAGGAGGAGAAGAAGGAGAAGAAGGTGAAGAGCGGCGGTGGGAGTTAGGAGGGGGATCAGGGCCGAGCGAGCCGGGGTGGGAGGGGCCTGGATGAAACGGAGAGGGGCTTTAATTAGGATGAGAGCAGAGCAGAAGGAGAAGATGAAGGAGGAGAAAACAATGAGATAATGAGGGAAGAAAGGCAGCGAGGAGGAGGAGGAGGAGGAGTGGATGACGTGTCATTTTTTTACTCTTTCTTCTCGCAGCTGCGTTTTAACAGCTTCAGAGCGATGGTGCACCACGAGGTGCGAAGAATCTCCCTGCTGAAGTGCTTCAGGTTACGTTGAACAGCATCAAATCTGAAATGCTACTGATTTGCTTTTTTTTTTTTTTTTTTTAGTGCAGCTCAGCAGCGGCGTTGTTGGCTATCATTTCCTGGATTTTTTGGGAGATTATTGAAAATTTGAAAAAAAAAAAAATCTTTCCTGCCGAGTCAGAACAAGTTTCACACAGTGCTAAGTGTGCTGGAAAACAGCACACTTAGCACTGTGTTTGCAGCCCTCCGACAAGACCAAAACGCGTGAACGTCGGCCTGTCGGTCAAGTCAAACTATTTACGTTTCTTCTACGGGCTCTTCACCAGACGGATGGACGGCACGCCAGCTTGGCGTTTTATCCACCTCCATTCACTTGCGCGAGCGCTAGCGAGACACCTAGTGGCCGCTATCCAGGTGGAAATAAAACCCCGCTCCCCCATCTCTGATGCCACTTCCTGTCGCTGAAGCTGCTGTGTGACGACGTGGCCAAATCCGACTTCCTGCCTCCATTTGACAAAGCCGGGATAAAAGCTTGGTGCCAAAGCGGCAAAAGCTGGGAAAATAAAACCGTTTGGAGGTGTTTACCCGAGCGTGGGAAACACACACTCTCTCTCTCTCTTCCTCTCTCTCTCTGCTGCGCTCACGTGCTCGAGCACTGCCGTCGCCGCCGCCGCAAAAAAAAAAAAAAAAAAAGAGAGAAAAGGGTGGAATGGGATATGAAGCGTGGCACTGGACCGACGGACTTGGGCAGCCCGCACGCGGATTTTTGGAACGGAGGCATAAATATGGAGCGCAGGCCCGCAACCGGGGAGGCTCATCGGCATGAAAGAGACAATAAATGAAAGGAAAATAGCAGCGGCGGAGCGGAACGATGCGAGCTGGAATCCAAACACAGCGCACGAGTCACGAGAGCGGCCCTGGAAACAAAACAAACTCCCCTCCCAAACTTTTTTCCCCGCTTTTGTCGAGTCGGCGTGCGGGCTTGTGTCATGGAAATTCCGTTTTTGTTTTTTTGTTTTTTCTGTTTGTTTTCGTTAATCGTGCCAAAGTCCTTCATGTGTCGTCGCAGAGCCGCGGGAAAGGACGGGAGGAAGAAGTGGGAATAAAAGCTGGATAGAAGTCCAACTCACGAAGGAGGGAGGGAAGGGTGGGGGCGTCGGGTGGGGGAGGGAGTCGACGTCAGCGGCGGCGCTTCTTTGTGTTTTTTTTTTTCAATCTTCTGCTTAAGGGACCTGAAAATCGCACAAACGCACCGAGCCACGGAAGCGAAAAGAAAGGGTGTTGTTTGTTTAAAAAAAAGAAAAAAGAAAAAACAAAGTAGGGCACGGACGCGCTGTTGTTTACTCTGGCGTTGAAGGAAAGTGCTTGTTCCGCAAACCAAGGACTCATTTGGGCGAATCACACACGTGAACGTGGGAGGGTGAATTTCAAGTCTCTGCTAGTCCGATTTGCTCAACCAACGACTTGAACAACAACAACCACAGCAAGAAAAGCTAGTGGAGGCCGAGCCGCTGTGACTTCATGACCTCCTCTGGGGAACACACTGGATTATTTATCGCCCTGTTGTCCCGGTGATGAGTTGAGCAGTAAGTGCTGATTTCGCTCCAAATTTGCGCCGACACTTTTTTTTATCCCAACAAATGGGCTCGACCTTTGGGAAGGACGGCGGCCTGACCCACTTTCTAGCCCACCCAGCGACGCGGAGGCGGATTGAGCGCACGCATACACGTGCACGCTAGGCTCGTGCACGCCGCTCACGGGCGAGTCACGGCCGTGGAGTTCGTACATTCGTGGGAGGAAGTGCGACACCGGGATCATTTGACGGATGCGTTCGTATCGACTGTGCGCACACACGCGTATGCACTGAGTTTGGTCCTGCTCGGTGCATGTCCGCGTGAGCACCACTCATCACGTAGCCGCCGCCCCCCAGAGGCCGGCCGACCGATCAGCCAGCTCACGGTGCCAGGAAAACACCCGGAGCTCTGGATGGCTGCCGCTCGCTCGGCAGAAATGTCATCAAGTCTTGCGTGATAATATTTTAATGCAGATGATATCTGCGTTAACGGTTCGCAAGGGACCATTTTGGCTTTGAGCTATTTTTCATCAAACCAGTGGAAAAAAACTGACTGACTGGCAGGTTACAGATTTCCTTTTCCATCCTCATCCCGAACTTTTATTTTGAAGGCCGGTGGATGTTTTTTTAGCTTTCCTCTCGAGAAATGTATTTTTCCTACAGACGATGCCTGCAAGATCATTTCATTTGGGTTTATGGGTTCCAGAATGTTCCTTTAAATTCTGAACATTTTTGTTTTTCATCTTGCACTCCAGTGGAGCCGCCATGCATCACAAATGGCCGATTGAAAGGGCAGAAGAGTTACGGGATGGTGTTTTGCATCATCTGGGACCTCTGAATAAGTCATTTTTGGTAAATTATAAATTACTGTGTTTTCCTCAAGAACCTAAATTTGGGACTTAAATTGGCACTGACTCATCAAGCTGATTCAGCTCCGTCTTGATCAATAATAAATAGGCCAGTTCCTCCTCAAGCTGTGGCTGGAGCGCCAGGCTCAGTCCCGATGCGCGCCAACCTGTCCGTGTCAATAATTCAATGACGCGTTGAGACAGTTTTGCGGCAAAGAAAAGGGGGAAAAAATGGAAGAACATAAGCCAAACAAAAGAAAATAACAATTAGAAATCAAATGATGAATCTTGCTTAATGCTGTTTTAAAGATGCATGTGCAGATGCAAACAACAGTGGTGCGAGAGGGGCATGAACGCAGGATGAACTGAGGAAGAGGATGGAGGAGGAGGAAGACAAATGCCACAGAGAGCAAATTAGCAATAAAGCAAAACCAGAAATTTATTTAAAATAAATTTGATGAAGGAAAGAAAAGAACATGCTTATTGCCGTCATAGAGCTCCAACCGGATTGTTGCGGCAGGGATTAGTGGATGTTTTCACAGCGTCCCTCCGTGATGTAATCATTGTGGCTCGAGCAGAGATAATTGAGAAAATGTATTTAGAAAATAAAAACTAAAATGCGTTTTTTGCTATTCAGGGTTTTTGGTAACTGCAGCACCTGCCATCAGCCTTCGATATTGTCAATACCGATACTGCTGATACCAACCTGCTGATACCAGAGCTGGTTTTGATAGTAGTGAATTGAACACCCATCCTTTTAGATAGTGAATGAAATGAAAACTTTGTCTGCTGGAGGTTGATAAGATCGACGAGCCAAAAAACATTTCAATGTCCAACCAATCAGGCATAAAGCCTTTATACTGTATATATGTGTGTATATATACGTGTGTGTGTACACACATTTAACAGTCTCGGCAGTCTGAACTTTTACAAAGGTAAAAATATCAAAAACAATAGCTCTGTTACACAAAGTAAATCATTTCCTGGTTAACAAGACATTGTACATTTTATATGACACCATGATTGTTCCATATCTGACCTACTGCATTGAAGTGTGGGCAAATGCCTCGAAAACATATACTGGGTCAATTTTCATTTTACGAAAAAGAGCCATAAGAGTAATTAGTAGAAAACGTTATAGAGATCCAACAAATCTAACAAATCCATTATTCCTTCAGGTAAATTGTTGAAATTTCATTCATGAAACTTGCCTTTTCATGAGCTTTGTTGAAGTTGAAGGCTCAGAAAAAAACACTTTGCCATTCACAAGAAACGATATGAAAAAAGAGAAAAAGAAACACGAGTCAGGATGAAATTTGATGGAATGTTGTGTTTCTGTAAAGGGAATCAGCTTATGGAACAATCTGAAAAAAGAAACCAAAGAATCCAAATCAAACATTACATTTAAACGAACAAATAAAGCTAGTATGTTAAAATAAATAATAATAATAATACAATGAAATATGTTAGTTATGTTGTTGTTTGTATGGTAGTATCTGAATTGTATCTTGGTAATTGAGCAGGAATGTGACTGTCTGCGTTGGCTGGCAGCTATTTTGTTTTATTTATTTATTTTTCGTCTACGTTGTTGTTTTTTAAATTACCTTCTTTGTAAATTAATTTCTGGGGATAAAAGGGCAGATATAATAAGATTAGTCTTCTTTCTGCTCCCTTTCATTCTAGACTGGAGAACTTTTGTATTTGTATTCAATTGTTTTTCTTTTCTTTTATAAAGAATCAAATAAAGAATAAGTAAATTAACTTTTATTTTGAAAGCTTTCGCCTTTAGTTTCGACTCGTAACGTCAAAAGAGAACACCTGACGATCGATGAAAGTCTGTGCGGCAACGTTCCCGACCGGCGCCGGTGCTGCACGCCACTACTTTGGCGGGCGCCACCGCGGCCGTTAAGTGTGTTTGTGGCAAATTGCTCATCTTGTGTGAAAGGAGACGAGACGAGATGCAAAAAGCGGCGGGGGCCGGGATGAAAGGACGGCAGCATTTTCAGGGCTTTTGCCTTTATGCGCATCAGCAAAGAATAAATAAACAATAAATGAGCCAACAAAAAAATATATGATTGTGGATGTAGCCGTTTTTCACACAAAAAAAAATCTCTGTTTGCAAAAAGCAGCGGCAACAATTTCATCTGAGGCGCCAAGTGCACGTCTTAATTCAATCCTAATTCTCGGCGTGTTTCTTCTTTCCTTTTCTTTTTCTTTTCTTTTTTTTTTTAACATTCGGTTACGTTCCTGCAGCTTTTTGTTTGCCGCCGCTTGATGAAAAACAAAACACTCGGCCGCGGCTGACAAGTGAAATAAATGACTTTTCCCTGTCGCCTTTGTGCGGCAACCCTCGAAGTGCAGCTGCATTAATATGTAGCACGCCGTCCGACACTTGGATTTAATTTAATAGTGAAGGCTCCATAAGTGCCTGCGGCGGCCGGGAGCGGCTGCAATGCAAAGTCATTAGCCGCGGAAACAATATTTAGAGTTGGAGAGGAGCTCGACGCCTCAACCTCGCGGCTGAACACATTAGCTGCCGTTTGGTCGACGGGCTGGAGGTAGAAGGGAGCCAACGTTTTGTACTCCGGTTACACAACAACTGAAGTCAGTCGCTTTCGTACCAAGTGGGCTTTTTGACGGGCCAAAAGTCACAAGGTCAAAATGCAACTGGGACCTTATAGTGTTTGTAAACGACGTCATGCTGGAGGTTGTGCAGTCGCACCACGGGCTTGAATGCTTCACGCACCGCACCGGTGAAAGACTGCCGACAACTGCGATTTCTTCCGGCTGTAAATTCTGACCCAGACAAAATACCCTGCGGAGGTTCAGAACGAGGCGATGAAACATTTGACTCGGTTAAGAATGATCCGCGTCGTTGGTCTTTTGTCACTGGAGTTTCAGTCATTTATTACTCAGGTTTATTGACAATGGAACTATTAGGAGCAGTAACGAAGTGTTTCTTTTTTTGTCTCAACAGTAAAACTTGAGTACAGATTGACTTTTGGATGATGAGGAGTTCACCCCTTCCCCTGACTGTGTGTCTGACTCACAATACAACAGCACCATCACTCGCTCCTTTATTAATTTTTTTTTGCAGACTGACACCTCCAGCAGAAAAGTTTTATTTTTCTGCTCGAGAAAAGTTTTATTTTCACTCTTCTTTTCCTGCATAAACCTGTAAACAGGGTGACGGCATAAACATGTTTAGCAACATTCCTTCACCCGCAGGATCGAAGACCAACTCTTTGTCAAGTTGCAGGAACGCCTTGGGAAGTCGCAGCGTTGGATCGACTTGAACACCACAGTGTTGAGAGCCATCAGCAGCCTGGACTCTCTTATTCGACCCTAGGTGTAGATCCGTTTATCTGTCATCATCTAGTATCTACACACATATTGAGCTAGACGCCTATATCTGAACCTATAGATCATCCATTTATCCATCTAAATCTAGATCTACATCCATCTGCATGTGTTTGTCTATCAATCCGACTAGTTCTAGATCATCCCTGTCTGTATTGAGCTCCAGCTCCGACCTTCCTTGATCTGAATACCGAACTAGTTTCCATAAGTATGAAGGATTTGATCTGCAGGAATGTCCTTTACTTTGATGTATTTGTATCCAGGAAAAGCAC
>CM020517.1:3665000-3732500 GCA_009823395.1 Thamnaconus septentrionalis
TTATTTTCTCTTAGCTTCCCTAATGATAATTATAGTGAAAAATAGCATTGAAGCGGCTGCTTTTGCTTTTTTTTTCTGGTTTGGAAAATTATTCATTCTATTCTCAATCTTTCTATTCTATTTTATATATACACACACACACACACATATATATATATATATATATATATATATATATATATATATATATATATATATCAGCGATCGAGTTTTATTTGGATATGGAATTTGGTTTCTACCAAACCTGGCATGTTGATCTAGTTATTCACTCTTACAGTGTCCTTGGCCAGCACAGGCTTCCATTCAGTGGAATTTATTTACTTCCTGCCCCTTCAGTCAATGATTCTATCATTTAGAGAATGTTTCCCGGAGCTTCATGGTCGACATCAACAGGCAGTAAATGGGTGAAATTAGACGCGGTGGATGTTTGTCGCGGTGCCATAGTGACCGAAAAAAAAAGAAGAAGCTACACACTGCAGAAAGGTGAGCAATCTCAGTGCAAAGATATAAAGCGAGTGGACGGCACCCAACGTGAAAACTATTCTTCGCCTCGGCGGATCGGGACGGCCCCTGCAGACCATGGGGATGAGATGTGAGCTGGGTGGCAGGTTCCTGTGAAAAAAGGTTCCAACCTGCACCGGCCCCTTAAATACATGGCGTCACGGTAATAACACACACACACACAGACACACAGGTAAGCAGTGGAAGCGGCCGAGAACCTGCAGCGCAGCAGGAACAGTTCTCCGTTCTGTTGGACCTGCGGGACTTTTTCCTCCGGCACCTGACAGTCAGTCACTTTTGTGCTGAACAAGCGGAGAGTGAAATGAAGGCGCTTCAACACACACACACACACACACACACACGCTTCGCAGTGTATCGATAGTCGGTTTTAGCCTGATGAGTTTCTTTCTTTTTTAACATTCAGTTCACGGTCCTGCGGCTTTTTGTTTACGCCCGCTTGATGAAAAACTCCTAAAACGCTAAACGCTTGACGACAAGTGAAATAAATGACTTTTCCTGTATGGCCTTTGTGCGGCAACCCTCAGTGCAGCTGCATTAATATGTATGCACTTCCGTCGAAACTTAGATTTAATTTAATAGTGAAGGCTCCATAAGTGCCCTGCGGCGGCCGGGGGCGGCTGCAATGCAAAGTCATTAGCCGCGGAAACAATATTTAGAGTTGGAGAGGAGCTCGCGCGCCTCAACCTCGGCGGCTGAACACATTAGCTGCCGTTTGGTCGACGGGCTGGAGGTAGAAGGGAGCCAGCGTTTTGTACTCCGGTTACACAACAACTGAAGTCAGTCGCTTTCGTACCAAGTGGGCTTTTTGTGGGCCAAAAGTCACAAGGTCAAAATGCAACTGGGACCTTATAGTGTTTGTAAACGACGTCATGCTGGAGGTTGTGCAGTCGCACCACGGGCTTGAATGCTTCACGCACCGCACCGGTGAAAGACTGCCGACAACTACGATTTCTTCCGGCTGTAAATTCTGACCCAGACAAAATACCCTCGCGGAGGTTCAGAACGAGGCGATGAAACATTTGACTCGGGTTAAGAATGATCCGCGTGTTGGTCTTTTTTGTCACTGGAGTTTCAGTCATTTATTACTCAGGTTTATTGACAATGGAACTATTAGGAGCAGTAACGAAGTGTTTCTTTTTTTTGTCTCAACAGTAAAACTTGAGTACAGATCGACTTTTGGATGATGAGGAGTTCACCCCTTCCCCTGACTGTGTGTCTGACTCACAATACAACAGCACCATCACTCGCTCCTTTATTAATTTTTTTTTGCAGACTGACACCTCCAGCAGAAAAGTTTTATTTTTCTGCTCGAGAAAAGTTTTATTTTCACTCTTCTTTTCCTGCATAAACCTGTAAACAGGGTGACGGCATAAACATGTTTAGCAACATTCCTTCACCCGCAGGATCGAAGACCAACTCTTTGTCAAGTTGCAGGAACGCCTTGGGAAGTCGCAGCGTTGGCTCGACTTGAACACCACAGTGTTGAGAGTCATCAGCGGCCTGGACTCTCTTATTCGACCCTAGGTGTAGATCCGTTTATCTGTCATCATCTAGTATCTACACACATATTGAGCTAGACGCCTATATCTGAACCATCCATTTATCCATCTAAATCTAGATCTACATCCATCTGCATGTGTTTGTCTGTCAATCCGACTAGTTCTATATCATCCCTGTCTGTATTGAGCTCCAGCTCCGACCTTCCTTGATCTGAATCCCGAACTAGTTTCCATAAGTATGAAGGATTTGATCTGCAGGAATGTCCTTTACTTTGATGTATTTGTATCCAGGAAAAGCACAGCTGATGAAGACCAGTTGTGCTCTTTTAACAGGAGCTATTTCAAAAATGATGCAAAAAATAAGTCACGGCAGCAGCAACAGCTATTTTTTTTATTTATTATTTTTTTTAAGAAGGACGATCCCTGGAGAGAGTGAAAGACAAGCGACAGCGATCACTGTCAGCGCTGACAAAGAGGCAGCTGACACATTTCATATGCAGGAGATTAAAAAAATAAAAAAAAAATAAAAAATCTTGGATGATCAGGCCTGTGGGTTGCGTTACCACCTGCCTGCAGAGGAGGCAGAAAGAAAAAAAAAAACCAACACACAGCTGGCGATGCTCCGGCAAATAAAGCAAGATGTCTTCATGATCCGTAACCCCGGGGTGGCCAGGCACGAGCGGGTGGCAAAGAAGACGGAGCACGGAGGCGAAGGATAGAAAATAGTTTAACAACAGAGGTCCCGTGGTGCGGATCCTATTTTATTTTGTTTTTCATTTTATTATGGTCATTCTTTTTTTATATTTGGTCTGGTTGAGCAGGAATAATGGGCACGATGCGAGAAGGGATCTGAGAAACGTTGGGATGGGTGGCTGGGAGCTGCTGGCGCCACCGTGCTAGCGGCTCGTGCAGATGTGCTAGCGTGTTAGTTGCTGTTAACACAGCCACCATGGCCGTTAATTAGTGAGCCGTCAGAACTGGAGCTGCATTTAAACGCAGTAGTTCTGCAGTAGAAGAGTAAGAAAATACATGTATCTCTCTCTCTCTGTCTCTCTCTCTATATATATATATATATATATATATATATATATATATATATATATATACACATATATATACCAACACTTTACCTTGAATATCTGCCGAAACCATCTTTCCTCCTAAACTTCTTCAGAAATACATTATTTGCATGGATACGATTGTTCAAGATAACCATATAAAAAGCTTCATCCTAATAAAACTATTTTTTTTTTGTTTTTTGGTTTGTTTAGTTAAAGCAAATGCTTCATTCACACGTTTATGTGTTGCAATGACAATAAAGCCATACCATACCATACCATACCATTTACAGTATATTTACAGCAGAATGTGCGAAACAAACATGTCTCAAGGGGTGGCAGCAGCACTGGAAACTTCCACCAGATGAATGGCAATGAAGCAATGAAGTTGGCTTCAATTAAGCATATGAAAAGAAACTGGAATTTTTTTTAGATCAGCGAGCCGCCAGTTGTATGTTGTTGTATGTCTATATACCTAGCATTTCTGAAAAGTTCCATTAAGCAGTTTTGCAAGACTAATCAGGACATTCCTAAACGTTTTCAAGCCACCTGTGGTTGTCATGGCCGAGTGGTAAAGGCGATAGACTTGAAATCTATTGGGGTCTCCCCGCGCAGGTTCGAATCCTGCTGACAACGAGGATAGCCTGCATTGAACGCATATTTAAAAAAAACTGCAACTCTTTCTTGCCAGCTATGAGATGGTTAACAAAAATTCCTTTAAACATAAGAACAGCCATGATTGTAATGAAACGATCATTAAGAATCAGATCACAGGAGGTTGTCTTGCTAAGTCAGGATGCCTGAGCTCTGTGCCAGCCGTGATCGTATAGTGGTTAGTACTCCGCGTTGTGGCAGCAGCAACCCAGGTTCGAATCCGAGTCGCGGCATCTTGTTTTGCACTTGGACCTCGTTTTGCACTGCACTGCAACAAACATTCAAGCCAGTACCCAAGTGATCCATTAGACCAACGAGCCGCCAGTTGTATGTTTATGTGTGTTTATATATTTAGCATTTCCGCAAAGGTCCATTTTGCAGTTTTGCACGACTAATCAGGACATTCCTAAAAGTTTGTAAGCCACCCGTGGTTGTCATGGCCGAGTGGTTAAGGCGATAGACTCGAAATCTATTGGGGTCTCCCCGCGCAGGTTCGAATCCTGCTGACAACGAGGTTAGCCTATTTTCAGCATATATAAAGAAACTGCAACTCTTTCTTGCCAACTATGAGATGGTTAGCAAAAATTCCTTTAAACATGACAACAGTCATGACTGTAATGAAAGGATCATTAAGAATCAGATCACAGGAGGTTGCCTTGCTAAGTCAGGATACCTGAGCTCTGTGCCAGCCGTGATCGTATAGTGGTTAGTACTCTGCGTTGTGGCCGCAGCAACCCCGGTTCGAATTCAGGTCACGGCATCTTGTTTTTGCACTTGCAGCTTTTGTGGACTGCACTGCAAAAAACATTCAAGCCGGTACCCAAATGATCCGTTACACCAGCAAGCCGCCAGTTGTATGTTGATGTGTGTTTATATATTTAGCATTTCCGCAGGGTTCCATTTGGCAGTTTTCCACGACTATCAGGACGTACCTAGAAAAATGGAGGCCACCTGTGGTTGTCGTGGCCGAGGGGTTAAGGCGATGGACTTGAAATCCATTGGGGTCTCCCCGCGCAGGTTCGAATCCTGCCGACAACGAGTTTGGCCTCTGTTGAGCATATGAAAAGAAACTGGAATTCTATTTAGATCAGCGAGACGCCAGTTGTATGTTTTTGTGTGTCTATATACTCAGGATTTATGCAAAGTTCAATTTAGCAGTTTTGCAAGACTAATCAGGACGTACCTAAAAAGATTGAGGCCACCTGTTGTTGTCGTGGCCGAGTGGTTAAGGCAATGAACTTGAAATCCATTGGGGTGTCCCTGTACAGGTTCGAGTCCTCCTGACAATGAGGGCGGCTTTTTTGAGCATATGGAAAGGAACTGAATTTATTTTTCGATCAGCGAGTTGTATGTTGTTATGTGTCCATATACTTAGCATTGCACAACCAATCAGGACATACCTAAAAAGATTAAGGCCACCCACGTTTGTCCTGCCAGGTCCGAACACACCCTAATATTTTCCTATCACGTCCTAACCAAGTCTGAAGACATTCCTCACGAGATCGACAACCACGGGTGGCCTCATATATATATATATATATATATATATATATATATATATATATATATATATATATATATATATATATATATATATATATATACATATATATATATATATGAGGCCACCCGTGGTTATATATACACATATATATGTGTGTATATATATATATATATATATATATATATATATATATATATATATATATATATAGGCTTGCATAGTCTTTACTAGGAGCTTGTCTCATTAGCGTAGCCTAGCCTACCCTAGCCTACGTCATGTTTGTATATGGCTCTACAGCTAGATTTTGAAATGCTAAGACACATCTCTAGACACTTTGAAGAAGAAGAATTTCTGAATCCACTCCAGCAGTTTTAATTACTGCCCCGCAAAAATTAACCAAAGCAAATTTCTAACGAATTTCATTGCAGGAAATTAGCTGGCGAGGTGAAAATTTCAGCAGTTATTCTATTTTTATTTATTTATTTCATTTTAGGTAATTTACTAGCCTAGCACTGACAAAATTAGCTCATATGTTTTCCTCCTCAGCCAAAAGTTCTCCTTCAAAGTCTGAATAAGTTTCATGGTGACTCCTTTTCAATGTTAAACAGATGAAACATTGTAATAGTGCCAGCAAAACAAAACAACCCTGCAGCGACGGATGATTCTCCTTCCTGCAGCCTGAAAACACTGTGTGCTTATATATATTATTTTTTCCTTTTTTTTTCTTATTCTTATTTGGATTTGGTCTCCAGGTTTTCAATCTTAAAGCTGATTTGATTGTCGTCTCCGGTGTCTTTTGTCATAATGGATGTGTCAGATTTTCCGAGGCGGCTGGAGGAGCATCGTGACATTTTGCACTCACGTCGGCTGGCTGCTGCATGGACGAGTCACCCTGTGGCACAAAAAAAAAAGTCTTCCTGAAAAGAAATTTGCTTATTTAACGGATAGTTCACGGCAAAAATTTGACATAGCGTCCTTGTTGGTTTTTGCTAGCATTGGTTCGTCTTTAGCAGTGTGTCAACGGTGACTCTGTTGCAACTTCCAGATGAACCTTCTTGATGACAGAGATCAAGAAGGTTCTTTTCTCACAGAAACTTTAGTTGCATGTGGCTGCAGCATCACAAGCAAAGCCTTTTGTGTTTGGCCAGTTTTTTTTTTTATTTTTTAAAAACCCTCCTCAGTGACAGTGAATGCTGTGGGTGTTGGGAGAGGACGGAGAGAAAGCCGTTTCCATGGCGACCTGACGAAGGAGAAGACGGATGATGGATGGGGAACCACAAGCTGCGGCACGTTTAAGGAGAGACAGAAAATCACTTCCTGGTCTCGCGGCCCTTCGACTGTGTGTCGCTGCAGTGAACGAACATGCAGCCGTTTAAATGTATTGTTATTATTTTCCTCTTAGCTTTCCCTAATGATAAATTATAGTGAAAAAAATAGCATTGAAGCGGCTGCGTTTGCTTTTTTTTCTGGTTTGGAAAATTATTCATTCTATTCTCAATCTTTCTATTCTATTTTTATATATGTATATATATATATATATATATATATATATCAATGATCGTAGTTTTATTTGGATATGGAATTTGGTTTCTACCAAATCCTGGCATGCGATTCAGTTATTCACTTTACAGTGTCCTTGGCCAGCACAGGCTTCCATTCAGTGGAATTTATTTACTTCTGCGCCCTTCAGTCAATGATTCTATCATTTAGAGAATGTTTCCCGGAGCTTCAGTCGACATCAACAGGCAGTAAATGGGTGAAATTAGACGCGGTGGATGTTTGTCGCGGTACCATAGTGACCGAAAAAAAAGAAGAAGCTACACACTGCAGAAAGGTGAGCAATCTCAGTGCAAAGATATAAAGCGAGTGGACGACCCAACGTGAAAACTCTTCTTCGCCTCGGCGGGATCGACGGCCCTGCAGACGATGATGAGATGTGAGCTGGGTGGCAGGTTCCTGTGAAAAAAGGTTCCAACCTGCACTCGGCCCCTTAAATACATGGCGTACGGTACACACACACACACACACACACACACACACAGGTAGCAGTGAAACGGCCGAGAACCTGCAGCGGCAGCAGCTGCTCCGCGTTCTGGTTGGACCTGCGGGACTTTTTCCTCCGGGCACCTGACAGTCAGTCACTTTGTGCTGAACAAGCGGAGAGTGAAATGAAGGGGCGCTCACACACACACACACACACACACACACGCGCTGCAGTGTATCGATAGTCGGTTTTAGCCTGATGAGATCCAACACTTGAAAGAGGTTTTGCTCGGCTGATGGCGTGAGGAGGTTGTGTGTGGCTGCGTCCATGTGTGTGTGTGTGTGCGCGCATGTGCACGTGTGTGTTCATTCCTGCGAGGCAGAAAACCAGTTTCTTTGTTGTCAGCGGCGTTTAGCGCTGCCGGCGGTGATCTCGTTAGCCGCCAGCAGGCGGCTGCAGGAGGCCTATCGGCCAATAGAATCAATGCCGGGGGCCAAAGGCCAATTGGTGTTTTTCAATTGGACGAGCGAGGCATGTGAGGTCCAGGTGGCGGTGGGGAAGGTTGGGGGAGGGGGAGCGTCAAGGGTCAGAGAAAAATGACAAGAAAAATAGGAAGCGGGAGAGGAAGGAAAAAAAAGCGTGTGAGCGAAAGTGTCAGAGGTGGAGTTTGTGTTTTAGCTGCGTTTCCTCTGAGCTGCTCACTCCACGCGTGTGCAGGAAGTGCAGAGCTAATACACACAAAAAAAAGGCGACCGATCGTAAAGCTGTGTGGTTTTCCTAGCACGAAATTCGAGATTGCAAAATATGTCCAAAGATTTTCCGTTAATAAAACAAAACAAAAAGTGCCTCATGTTTTGGCAGCGATAACATAAAGCAGCTACAGCAGGCATGGGCAAACTACGTCCGGCCCGGCTGCCACTGCGTGTCTTTGTCCGGCCCGCGTGAAGACAGTCATAAATCAATCAACCCCGAAACCAAAGCGTAACTTTGCCGAAACGTTAGCTAGCCCCCCCCCGTCAACAAAACTACCGTGGCCCGCCAACACGATGCAGGTCTGTCATGTGGCCCGTGGCAAAAAAAAGTTTGCCCACCCCTGAGCTACAGTCTTCGTAATGCATTAATGCTGTTGGACCAGCAAACGGAGATTGAATCAATCATTTGACTTTTTCAACGAAACCTCTTGCAAAAGACACGTTCTTTCTTTGATTGCTAAACATTACCTTTCTCTCTCTTTCACTCACACACACACATAAAATATTCCAACGTCTCGTAACTCCTGCTTGTCTACTTCAGCCGTTGTCTCCGCTGACGTTGTTTGTCACCGTTGAGGAGAGAAATAAAAAAAAAATAAAAAGAGTGGATGAATGCAAACCAGCAGGACGGAGTGACGGAGGCGTCAATTATCATCTGGGATTTTTACGCCTCCATGTAAACCTGTAAGTGGAGACAATTTCAGCCTGGCAGCGGTCGGGATTGATCGCCTGCGGTGTTTATGAACCCAGATTAGAGACGCCGTCATTTCGCCGTCAATCCTCCAACCACACAGGAAACGACGGGGAGATAGCGGAACGGATGGATCGCAGAGTGGCAAGCTGGTGGATCTGGAAAAATTAAAAAGTGTTTTTTAAAAAAATAGAGAAAAACCGGAAAGACTAACCAAAATTGACCGGAATGTTTCCTATTTCTTTATTTGTTTTGTTTTTTTTTAAAGTATGGATCCAGCAGTGTAAAAGCCTCCCCAGGGATTCGCCTCTTCACTTTTTTTTTTTTTTTTTTTGTAATAGCTTCTGTAATTATGTAGTAAGTGTAATGTGGACGTGTTTTCCTGCCCGCCGCCTCCCTGGATGAAATGAGGAGATGTAATTATGAGTTCCTGTTTGCTTCAAAGGTCAGGCCGAGTTCTCGTTCATAGTTTTTTTTTTTTTTTTTTTTTGCACTTTACATATTATTATATGCTCTGCTGACAACGAGCCCTGTACGACTTTTAATTGTCATGTCCAACAAAGAGTCGCTGATTATACATTGAGCAGCTCTGGTGAGTTTCCACTGAAGTGAGAACGTCCGTATTGAAATAACCCATGTGAGCACCGCTGTACAGAAAAGAACGGAGGAAGGTTGTATGCCTTTTACAAAATGGAACGCTGTTCACAAGAACGATTTCTGTCAAAAGTGACCATCACGAGGAAGCTAGCGCTTTTTTTTTTTTTTTTTTTTTTTTTTTTTTAACTCTCTGTTGTTTCCATAAATCTTGTGTTTGTCTCTGTGTGTGTGTGGCTGTGTCTGTGTGTGTGTGTGTGTATGGATGCTGCTTAATGAAGAGCACCGCAGCAAGTCCATCGAGACGCGACGTTTGACTGAGTTTGAGCGATTCGCGGACGTCACTTTAAAAGCTCCCGCAGGAAGTGTTTCATTGACCAGGTCGCAAACAGCGAGAGGTTAGCTCGTCAACACATCCCAGTTGGTGTAAACTCTGTTGGTTGGCGTAAACTCTGTGAAAGGTGTCTGACTGTTTGTTTAGGTGAAACTGCACGCAGCTCTTGTGAAAACAAAGAAATAAATAATGACATCCGCTTACTAAGGGGGCAACGACGAGACGGAGGTCACTCCGGTTGGCAAGATTAATTTTTCCGACCTCGTACATCATGTCCGATCGTTTGTTTCCAGCGTACGTGAGCTTTGGCAGAATCTGATTTATTTTTTTATTTTTTTATTTTTTTAATACAACCAATGCAATGCTAATGCTTTGTCCTGGCCAATAGGTCCTGGCCTCTGAGATGATGTACGATTAGGGCACGTAAGCCTTTACGATAGATGGCTTTTTTTTTTTTTTTTTTTTTTCACTATTAGGGTATAGCCGATGAACTGCGGTTTCCAACACCATCCGTGAGTCTTTGTTGATATTTTCAAATACTGCATCCCACCAATTTAATTCAACTGTTAATAAGCTAGAAGAAATGTTCACTTTCAAAAAAATAAAAAAAGAGACTTAAAGGCCTAGTGTGGAACATTTCAAAGGGATTTAGTGGGGATTAAACGGACTTGGGGGTTGGATGCAGCATGTATTTTCGAAAATAGCACAAACAATCTCAGAAATTTATTATTTTTTTTTTTTTTTTGAACTTCTCCTATTATCAATAACGCCCTAGCTGTTACAGAATTCTGAAACACCCAACCAAAAAGCCTCAAATTTTAAAACCATTCAAGCCATTCCACCGTGTTTCATCAATTTATTTATCTAATATTTGCCTCTGAAAAAATCCTCCTTTCTTCTCGGCACATTTTACACAGTCTGAAGTATTTCTACACCTTGTCTGTTTTCGCTGATCATGATGATGATGATGATGACGATGCTGATGGGATTTAGCATGATGACAGGAAACAGGAAACACTCTGTGATTTCACCACCGCCGACCGCGAGTGGGCGTTTCTCTTTTGATTGTAAATGACATGCAAAAATGAAAAACAAACAAAAAAAAAAACTAAACAAAACAGCCACACTAAATAGCACAGCAGCGCCGGCTGCTTTTATGCTGTCGGCTCGTTTGTCTGCTGCACAAAAGCACATTATTTCATTATTTTAACGATAAAAAGAGAAGGACCGGAGTTTTATTTTCTCCCCCCCCCCCCTTTCAGTACCATTTGCGTTGGTTTCCAGCTGCAAAAACCTGCCTGTGGCTTTGTGGATCTGGCCTTTTTGCCTCCGGGTGTCCCCAAAAGTAAATAAACATGTAAAACACATTAACCTGTGTTTCAGCCACCAGCACAGACGCTGAGATGTTCCTTCCCAACTGAGAGCCTCAGTCCCTCCCCGAGCCCCAGTTAGTCCTCCCCGAAAAATAATATTTCACCCCAGCGGAGGCAGCGCATTGGAATGCCAAACACACACACACACACACACACACACCAACACACACACCCACACACACACGCAAGAGGTGTGTTGGTGTGGATAAGAGGTTCCTGCCAGCTGGAAGCACCTCGTGCTTGTGTAGCGCTGGGGTCATCAGTCTTCAAGGGGATTAAAGCCGCTGTCCCAGTTAGAGGCGTCTACCACCACACACACACACACACACACACACACACACGCAGGAGTCAGTGCAGAAATAGCCACTTCCACCGCAGTGTTTTCTGGCCGCGACATATTTTATTTACCAAATGGGTCGTGCTTATGCACAATTAATAGGAGATACGGCCTCAGCACCACAACATGATGGCTCTCTTTCTCGCGCACACACACATACACGCACACACTGGCGCACAATGACCACAACCTTGGTTGTGCACAGCATGTTTTCTTCGCCAGAGGCGCTGTGGAACAAACATATTGTGTGTGTGTGTGTGTGTGTGTGTGTGTGTGTGTGCGGTGGCCTGCAGACGATGTGTGTTCGCAGGATGAATGGCCGCCGCACCTATTGGCCCGTGTTCCCAGGCCAGCCGGAGGGAGTCGGCTGCAAGCCTCCATATGTTGCTCACATATGTTGAATGGTGTTAAATTTCAAAGTGGGGAAAAAAGAAGAAAGAAAGAAAGAATGAAAGATAGAAAATGCAGCCTGAAGGTTTTACAGTCGGCATGAGAGACCAGCAGATGAAAAACATCAACAGTGAAAGCACAGAAAGAAAAAAGTGTGAATCTCTTTTGTTTCCACCTCACAGGGGAAGCGCTTCTGATTCCGATAATCGGTACAGAGTAATAACTAATTAATGAGTTATTTATGAAGTATGCAGCTAGTTTTCTGTGGTATAAGAACATTTGGAATGCCACTGATGCAAATTGGGCCTTTTAATCTTTGGTTTTGTTACCGAAATCTATCTTATTATTTAATCTGCGCCGACTCGTCTCATCGCGCCAATAACATTGACACCAATGATATCGATCGATGCCGATATCAGCGTCATGAGATTGATTCTAGCCCATAGCATTTGTATATACAGTTGTGATCCCCGAAAGAAAGTTTGCAGCCTGAAAGTTGAAACATTTTAAAGGGTCAGTTCACTTAAAATTCTGTCCATTTAGTTCAGTAGCAGCACTGCTGCTGGAGGCTGATTGGTCTAGACCTTTTTTTGTAAACGGTCACTTTGACTGGTAAAGTAGGACAATTTCCGTTGTTGCGCTCCTGTGACACCATTCACCTACTTTCAATATTAATGAGAAGATAACATTCTTGAACACCCCGTTGTAAAGTGTGATCCCTTCAATCATTATTGGATCTGCAGTTTCGCGTGACAACAAATTCAGATTGTGTAATTGTGGTCATTCATTTCTTATTCCCATATCCTTTTTTCAGAGCGCGACATCTTTATCGTCAATTTCAGTTCTTCGTTTGTCCGTTATATCGCGCTCGATATGGGCAATTCCATGAGGCGATTAAATTCCCAGCACAATTAAGATAAGAGAGTCATATCGGTCATTGGCTCTCGACACGACCCGCCGACGCGCTGGCCAGCTTCTAAGTCGAGCCGACTCCCACACTGACTCCCTGTGCTAAACACCCACGAACGTAGCATGGCACGTAACACACGGTGGGTTGGAAGATGTTCTTTTGTGTTCTGTTCTGTGTTTATTTCATTTCGATGGTGTTGGTGAATGTTGTCCAGTGAAGGCAACACGCCTGTGATTGGCTGAGCTCAGGTGTGGGAGTTGCTGGATTGAGAGAGAGAGCGCTGACACACGCGAAGAAACCGTGTGTCGGAAGGGGACGTTGCAAGATGCTCGCTGCCACCGAGTGGTCCGGGGTGTGAATTGCAATCTGTCAAAATGACCGACGGCCTTCAAATTTTTCCTTCACCCTTAAAAAAAAAAAAAAAAAAAAAATCCATCAATGATGGAAAATATCTTGTTAACGCCACCTCTGGTCGACAGATGTAATTGTAATTTTTATGGAGGTAAATACGAACGACACGACATCATAAATAGTTTTATTTAGACGTATTTGTTCTCGCTGTTTTGCCAATACAGAGTAGGAAAGCTTACCGCAGGTGAACGTTGCGCGCTGCACCTTCAGCCTGCCGGCAGTCATGTGACCGCCCCGAGGCAGCCAGCTAATTTACATAGTGCACAAAGAGGATTAAAGGAGATTACAAGTGTAGCGTTTGTGCAAATGACTTAGATTAAACATAATTGTCCTGCTAATGTTGCTTCATCTCCTCTTCTCCTCTGGAAGGTTTGGGTGCAGGATTGTGAGGTCGTGTACCCCTGTCTGCCTGTGTGTGTGTGTGTGTGTGTGTGTGTGTGTGTGTTGGTGGGAACTCGCGTGTTTGTGGTTGAGCTGAACGGGTTAATCCCGGCGCTGGTGCAGGTTCAGGCAGGAGCCCTCGTGCACGCCTGAGCAGACCCGATCATCTCCTCCCTCCCGTGGCCGCTCGCTCATCATTTCCTGCCCGTCATTGTCCGACGCCTGCGATTGAGATGATATCGGCTGATATTGATCCAACAGCGAGAGGAAACACCCGCCGTCCTCCCCGCCAGTCTCAGAAAAATATCATTTCCTCTTGGCCCTCATATGTATTTTTTTTTTTTTTTTTTTTTTCATTTGTCTGGTGTTTATGCGCCTCGACTCTTTTCACTGCCGCAGCGTCCCGAGCCGCTGTCTCCACTTTTTTTTGTTCAGACGTGGATCCATATCAGGCTGCCGGGGGCTGAGAGCAGGTGCCGCAATCGCAGGATCTCTCGGTGGAGTGTCGGCAGGTTGGATTTTGAAAACGCACTGGGTAAACCGCCAAGTACACAGTATACGGCACGCATGAATATTTCATTCCATCGCGATTGCGCTGATATGGTTCGTTGTTGGCACAAAACCGGGAGATGAAATATTCTGTTCTTAATCTGGTTTTTGATTGAGTTTGGGCAGTGTGCAAAATATCCCCATCGTCCTGGTCGTTACGCAGCACCAGTCTAAATTTCCTTCACATGCAGTTTGCATATTAGACAGAGTGATCTTAAAGACATTTTAGTGACCATTAGTGACATTCTACAGGAAGCATGAGCTAAAAACAAAACAAAACATGTGGTTCTGAAAAAAAAGAATCCACCCCTTTGTGATGTCATAAAGGGTTGTGGTTCGTGGTTAGACCACCTCCCCCTTTCAAACATGTGTATGGCCCAACAAAATGTCCCTTTCAAACAGGAGGCTGTGAACCGAGAGCTAAATAGGCTGCAGTGACGGACGCCTGCAGAAGGTTTTGGAGGAGGCGCCGGAGCAGAAATGTGAAGAATCACTCGAAGACTCGAAGGTTCCGCCGCAGTGTTTTTCAAAACAGGAAATGATTCGACGGCCTTTTGCCTCTGCAATAGCAAATAAGATTTGCATTCGCAAGACTTCTCTTGATGAATCGAAGCATCCGAGTCAAAATTTGGATTTCGGCGACTCGCGGAGGGACGCCGACCAACCGATCGACACTGGAGACAGTGAACCGGGCCGCCGAGGTGGAGCCCAAACTGGATTTGATCTTCTTTCAGATGTCACAGAGACCAAAGATCTCACACGAAAAGGCAGAATCAGTTTCAAACAGGAGAATTTGCAAGAGTGCGAGCAATAATGGCAACGCCCTCACTCCGTGTGTGTGTGTGTGTGTGTGTGCGTGTGCGTGTGTTCCGGCTGAGCTACGAAAGCAGGCTGTTTACTGGGAGCTCATGAGGAATGGTTATTGATCCGTCGCCGCGCCGTGTCGACTGCTAACAGCCGCAGGACGGATGATGAGTCCTCCCTGCACTCACTCATTCATTTATTTATTTATTTATTTATTAGTTTGTTTATTTATTTATTTATTTACTTTAATTGGTGGACATGATGAGCGTCCTCACCCGCCGTCTTGACGCGGTGTGAATTAGGGGCAGATGGAGATGAAAACCTAATCCAGATCCAACAGACGTAGAACCTTTGCACTGTGACACCGCCGTAACCTTTATTGTCCTGCTAGTCCACTTGTGCAGTTGTTTGTATATATAATTTCAATCCCTTGTTTCCCACTGGGAGCCTGACTTTCTCCACGGCTCCACTTGCAGCGATGAAATGCTGATGAAAATTCACTCTTACATCCCATCATGCACCTCGCAGCCTCACCCAACTGTAAATACACACATGAAAAAAATGAATTAAATACATTTATGCAAAATGACTTAGACTATTTTCAACTCACAGCTAAGTCTCAATTTCAAGCTGCATTTGTTTGAAGCTGCATTCACTGCGTATAAAAGAAAGGAAAGCAGAACCTGATTGCGTCTTAAATCGGGTTTTGCTTCCTGAATCGAGAAGAAATGAAGCAGCTGAAGGAAGAAATAATAATAAAAAAAAACTGCTCAATAATTCATCACCTTTGCCTTCATCATGGGACAAAGTAGACAGGCGGGATGGCAAAGCCTGAAAAGTCTGTCACTTGTTTGACAAATGGATGACAAACAGCGGCAGGGTGTCTAATAAAAAATACAGGAAGTTGGAAGTTTTAAGAACAAGTTGCTCAGTTTTGGCGACGAACCTGCAGGGCGGCGACAGGACGGCTCGTCGCGCCCCACGATCCACTCAGTGCAAATCACACGCAGCAGCAGAAACAGCACAGAGGAAGTTCGCCTCAACTGGAAAAAAATAAAATAAATAATAATCCCACAAAACAAACTAAACTCCTGCTCGCTGCCGCTGTGATGTGAACACGCGCCGTCACGAACCTGCGGCGCCTTGAATCACTTTTCCCCTCCGCCAGCGTCCATTAACTCAGCGGGAGACGGGGACTCGAAGCCGTCCACTGTCATGTGGTAAAAATCACCTGCATTGAGACACGCACAACACGCGTAATATAATTAATACATGTTTTACCTTTGTATGGCGACCTTGAGTCAAAGTACGTCAGGAACTGGTAGTGAACTGAAGGGAGACATGAAGCTAACGCTGCCTCCAGGCTGCAGGGTTGTTGTTGATGTTTTTTTTCTTTTTGTGTTGCCGCCTGATCAAACACTGCAGCGCACGGTGTCTGCACAGTCTCATTACCCCTAATAAGTCAAAAGTTGTGATGAACCACGCTTGCCACCTTGTTCCAAGTGAACCGAACTCTAGTCAGCGCTTGTTGAGACGATCGTGAGTCAAGCCATCCGTGTCGCCTCACACCTTGTTTCCACTCAGTTTATTTTTTTTTTTTTTCATCCACTTAAAAGAATAATTACTCCAATCGGTCCTCCCCCCCGCTGCTCTCAATTTTATTTCTGGCCGCGTTGCGTCAATTGAGACGTCAATCTGTCCACTGACGTCTCAATCTAAACAGAGGCGTCAGCCGCTTTTAAACAAAGTGCCAGGCGCAATTCCGCTTTGTTCAGCGCGGACGAGCCGAACGGATGAACCTCCTTCAAGGGTAGAACATTCGCGCCGCGTATAGTGCCGTCTTTATTGCCTCTGGTATAATACAGAGCCGGCTGTTATTCGTCGGCCGCTGCTTTAATGTGCTCGATGAATACCGATGCATTAAAGGCCTCCCCCCCCCCTTTCTGCGTAATTGCCATAGAGATGCTCTGGGTTCTGGCTGCCGCTACGAGCCGGGCCTTGATGCCGACGTAAGCCCGGTAGCTTTTGACGGCGATACGGCAGGAAATAAAGAGGAAATGTAGACGGACGTGCTTCCCAGGAGACTCGGGGAAAACAAGGAGGGGAGCCGGCACGAGAAAACTGATGGGATCTAGAAGTCAAAGAGCCGCTCGAGCGCAGATGTATAAGTCATATCTAATCTCAGATGGAGTCGGGTGATAATTGAGACGGTTGGGGAGGCGAGGGGAGAGGGGCAGAGGAATATAAAAAAAAAATTAGAAAAACACGTTGGAGACTCTGCGTCCTGAAACAGTTTTCAGGCTGCGGCTGCCCGGAGCTCTGAAAACATCACAACAGCAGCATCAGCAGCAGGCGGAAGCCGCGATGACCGTCAAAGTCGGCTTTTCCAGCCAAAGCCGACATTTCCAGCCAAAGCCGACCTTCAGTGTTTTTAACGTGGAGGGCGGGGCTTCAGCCAATGACTCGCTAATGATGTGTTTGCCAATCAGAGTGGCTTCCTTCCTCCCATTCCTCCAGTCGGCTTCGCCGCCCAGCGGCTCGTCCCCCATGGCTCATTTTCAACACTTGGAGTGTTTTGTGCAGGGATAATTCCGGTGTGAGCCTCGGTCGACGGTGGAGTCCTGCAGACTTTGGCTGTCACGACTTTAATTTAATGTCTGTAAAATTAATTATCGATAAATAATAATTTAACTTCCCCCACTTCCTCTTGTCTGAAACGTTAATTTGCTTCCATTCAATCATTTACATAACTTGTTGCGTTATTCTCTCTCTCTATGTATTTTTCTCCTCTTACCTTCACGTGGAAGCAGTTTGTTCCTATCGAGACGGAATAAATAAATCAAACAGCCACGGGAAGCTTTTAGTCAATTTGCATCCACTTTAAAGCGGGCCCCAAGGTCGCCGCGAATCCTGCGCATCAAACGGCTGCGAGCCGCAACGCCGAGGCTCACGTCTGGGAAGCGGCTGCGTCCAGCAGCGCCTCACCTTTACCAGCAGAGCTGCAGATAAATCATTCCCAATCCTCGCCGACATCTCAGCCACCAGAAGCGCTAATAAGCCGCATCTGGTCTTAAACAAATTCCGACAGGCGGCGGCAAGGCGGCGGGAGGGCTTCAGTCGCCGCGAGCCGCGGAGGAGGAGGAGAAGGGAGGAGAGCAGGAAGCGAAAGACAGGTTGATTTTCAGCCGCAGCAGCCTGTGCAGGTCACACACCGACTGGACACAGGCAGAAAATGTGATTCTTCTTTTTTTTTTTTTTTTCTAAGCAATAAAAGCTGCAGTCAGTATTTCAAAGTGGTAATAGTGACAACAACACACAATAGAGAAAAAATGTCTCGCTATACTCCACCTGCACTCGTTCACATCCAGGCAAAATAGCATCTGAACATCCTGAATTTGAACAAGGAGCTTCAGAACTGCAGAAAAACAAACAGCTGAACGGCTCTGGTCGTTCTTGACATTTCCGCTGTTTTTCACGGTGGAGTGTTGCTAAAATGCACGGTTCTATGAAAATGTGATGTCACAAAGGGCACCGACACCTCCTCCAGCTTGGTGAACACATACCCAACAAGATGTCAACTCCGCCCCCTCGGGCCACCTTGTTTTTAGTCCCGCTTCCAAACGCGTGAAAGGGTCAACATATAAGCGGCGGTTTTAGTTGGAGGCAGCAAAGTGACTTTTCAAAGAGTTCCACCGACAGCAGGCCGGGGACGATCACCGTCCGTCCCCCTTTTTGTCACCAACCTTCCCAGGATGCAACGGGACTTGGACTCCGGCCCTGTCCCCGCTGCTGCAATCCACGCGAATGCACGCAAGCGGGAGCGAGGGAACGTCCGGAAATATGCCACACGAGACACTGAGCCAGGCTGCCAAGTTGCCACAAATTGTGTCTGAGCCGACCGAGTTGTTGGCGGCGGCGGCGGCGGCTCGACGGGAGTGAACAGGATGATAGCGGGAGGCTCAGTGGCTCGGCACACTCGGCCCTCTTAGTACGCCGAGAATTCCAACGTGGCTCGGCTAGCGTGGGGAGCGGGCGCGGCGTAATCCCCACACCCGCACCCCACACCCCGCCGCTAAAACGTGGGTCTGGGACATAATGTGGTCAGATTCAATTTGCTGTATCTATGTCCGGGTTGCACGGGCTCTGTTCCCAATCCTATTGACTGGTGGGGGAGGGGAGGGGCGGGGCATCACTGGGAAGCTTACTGGCGCCGAAGCTTACTAGCTTCTTGCGCCGGTGTAGGTACAGAATGTGTCCAGGGCTACGGAATGCGTCCGGGGGTCCTACGGCAACTCCATTAGGACAAACTACATCACGGTCAGATAAATAGAAATGTAGATAGATAGATGGATATAATTATATTATACATATATATATAATGGATAGAACGAACTAACAATGGATAGATAGATAGATGGCGATTTATCTAAATGTGATTGCGATGTAGTTTGTCCTAATAGACTTGCTGTATGTGACGCCATTGGATGGAGTCCAACGACTGCCGATGACATCACATACGGGAACTCTATTAGGACAAACTACATCGCGGTCGAACGAACAAACGGAATAAAGGAACAATAGATAGATAGCCATCTATCTATCTATCTATCTATCTATCTATCTATCTATCTATCTATTCATTCATTCATCTTCTATACCCACTTATTCCTATTCAGGGTCACGGGGGTCTGCTGGAGCCTATCCCAGCTGTCTTAGGGCGAAGGCAGGGTGGCAGCCTGGAATAAAACCCCCGGTTCATCGCAGGGCCACATAGAAACAAACAACCATTCACACTCACATGCACACCTACGGACAATTTAGTATATTCATTTGACCTCACATGCATGTTTTTGGACTGTGGGAGGAAGCCGGAGAACCCGGAGAGAACCCACGACCTTCTTGCTGTGAGGCGGCAGCGCTAACCACTGCGCCACCGTGTCGCCGTGTCTATCTACCTATCTATCTATTATTTGTTCCATCCATTATATATACATGTATCATATGATTTTATCCATCTATCTATCTACTTATCATCTTATCTTATTCTAACTTCTGTCTTTTGGCCCTGGAGGACGACCGGGACCTGCAGGAGGTGCTGTGCACCAGCCCAGCGCCGCTCTCAGGCGACTGCGGGATGCTCTTTAATTACAGCGAGGGGCAGCGAGGGGCAGCGGACGGCAGCGTGTAATTAAAAGGGACCGCCGGAGTTTGTGCCGTGTGACAGGGACACGTTTGATACGAACAGAAAGAAAAAAAAAACCCTCAAAGATGCTTTTGTTCCCAGCCGGAGGAACCGAAGGAAGAGCCAAGCGGCTGATCCAGGGTGGGGGGAGGTGTGTGTGTGTGTGTGTGTGCATGTATAGGTGGGTGGTCGGCCTTAATAATAGCGAATGCGAGGTTTTCAGAAGCTTGTGAAAACGCCGCTGCTCTTGTTGCAGTCGCCGTGGAAGCGGTCAAACGCGATAAGCCGCTGTCAAAACGCAGCATTTCTGTCTCACGGCGGTGGAAAAAAGTTTCCGGACACCTCAAGTCAGTGTCAGGCTTCCAAGTGCGGCTTATTTGAGTGGAGACAGCCAATCGTTTTGGAACACAGAGATGAAGAAAAAAAAAAAAAAAAAATCTGTCAATTATTGTTTGAGAATTTTAAGGGTGTCCAAAGACTTTGTTTCTTCCCCACCGCCGCATGTCAAAAATGCATCGGGCGTTTTTGTTTTCCGTTTTCCCGTGGACGCAACGCATTCATCTCGAAAGTTCAGCTTCTCGCCGTTCGCTTTCAGTTGGGCTCAGTTTCCGTTTCCATCCATCAGTCCGGCCCAGCGCCCCGGCGCTGCACCAGTCGCCCGTCATCCATCTCTCCGCGCGCGCATCCGCCAGCCGCACCCCACCCATTCTCTCCAGCCAGTCATATAATATTCATCAAGCCGTCCGACAACCAATTCATATATCCGCGCCCCCACCCCCCCCCCCCCAATCGCACACACCCGTTGCTCCACCTGCGGTCGTTCATCCTCAGTATCTTCCTCACTTCTGCAGCTCGCTGATAAATTCGTCCCGTGCAATTAATCCGACCCCCCCACCCCCCCACCACCCTCCGCCCGCGTCCCGCCCGCCTGGTGTAGGATTGTAATCTGTGAGGGTAGGCGCGGTGAAAAATAAATAAATAAATACATGAAAAATAAATAAATAAAGCGAAGGGGAGGGGATGGAAGATTGATGGAGGGAAGGAGGGCGATGATGAATTTGTATGGATGGATGGAAACAAGCGCACCCCAGACAACGTGCAGATTAAAGCCCCTGCTCCGCCCGTCTTGGAATTTCTCTCCTTCGGCGCTTCAACTTCCGTCCGCCTTGCTTTTAGAGGAAACTTTTTTTTTTTTTGAAAAGTATATTCACAACAATTCGGACGTTTTTTTCTTCCTTCGTTCACAATTTGGTTTTGGCCGTCGTCCAGGTCGTCGCTCCGCTTCCACTTTGTTCATGAGACGAATTCTCTATCTCAGTTCTCAGCAGCGAAACATTTCTCACCCACGATAACATGAGGGCAATTTCATTTTCTTGGGAAAAAAACAAAACAAACAAAACAAAAAAAACACCTTGAGCCTTGCCGAGCAGATTGTACGGGCTTTTTTTTTTCGTGTGTGTGTGTGTGTGTGAAAGAGACAGAATTCCACCTCTGTCACCTTGCGGGAAAACAAACAGCGGCTGCTCTCCTTCGCGGCTCTCCGACTCCGTTCACTCTTTTGCAGCTTCTCTCAAAATTGCTCCGGTTTTTTTTTTTGTTGTTGTTTTTTTTCTCTTTCTTCTCTGTGCGCGTTGGTTCCGCGTGTGTTTTCTTTTCGCCGTCAGTACGTACCTGCAGACACACTTCCTGATCTCAAGTCTGCTGTTTTCTCTCTCCCGACCCCCGCCCCCACCGCCCTTTGTTTTCATCTCGCCGGTTCTGATCCCGGCGTTTCGTCATACCGGCTCCGTCTCACAACAAAGACGCTCGGCGTCTGCTGAATATTCACTCTGATCGTTGCGTACGGTTGCGTGTGTGTGTGTGTGTGTGTGTGTGCAGCAGAGCCTCCCGCCTGTGTTGTTTCGCCCTTGTTTTTCTTCTCAGAAGAATGAAGGGGGTGGGGGGTAAAGCTCGGCCTCAGGACCTGCATTTACAGATAAATTAAAAAAAAAAAAAAAAGCATCATCCATCCATCCATCATCTGTCGCTGCTTAGACGTGGTCACAGAGTCACTGGAGACTGAGCCTGGTCCACTGGAGGAGGGCGAGGAGACGGAGGAGGACGGAGAGCTCGCTCATCCGTCACATCTGTACGGGCTGTGGGTTCGATTGTGTTATTTGTTTTTTTTTTTGTTTTTTTTTTATTCCGACAAATCACGCGAAGAGAAATACGCATCCACTCGGACATGTGCGGATGAGTTGCGCAGGCAGGCACCACGAACATGATCATGAAGTGGGGAAAACTAGCATTACTTTTGACCTAAACGAGTAACCGTTCGTTGTTGGTAAAACTGCTCCATGGGAGTTGTAGTTCTTCCATCTCAATTCAACTACTTAAGAACTACATTTCCTGGTTCAAATTAATTTCACAGTAAACACGTTAACTCACTGTCCACCTGGGTGCGCTTCTAAGATTTTTCTCTCTGCTACTAAAATTTTTAGCATGCTAGCGCTACTAGTGCTGCCACTTAAAAAACGGTCCTGAGCCACATCCTGATGCCCACTGGATCTAAAACTGGTGGTCTTAACGGGGAGGTGGAGGGTCAGCGAGAAGCCATCAGGGGGTCACAGAGGAAATTTCCTGTCAGGGATAGATAGATAGATAGATAGATAGATAGATAGATAGATAGATAGATAGATAGATATCAGTTTTGTTTTATTTCTACAGTAAAAAAAAAAAAAAAACAACACCAAATTTTCCAGCTTGCACATTGGTTTATGAGTTTTTTTTTGTTTTGTTTTTTGTGAAGGCTCGAATGCCATCTAGTGACCGGCGCTTCAAATTTTTTTTTTAAGTCTCCACAGTTTGAACTTCTTCAGGCTTTCAAACAGCCACTGGGGGGAGAGAACAACATTATGGGTTTTCTGGAAAAATCCCAGGAGTTCCCAACAGCCCCCTGCAGCCCCGCAGCAGTTCTTTTCTTTTTCTTTTCTTTTTTTTAATTTTTGAAAGGATAACAGCCGCACCACTGTCTTGTCTCGGCATGTTGAGCAGCGACCTCGCAGCGCAGCGGCTCAATTAATACAAGACGGAGCTTTTTGGGAGGATTTTTTTATTTTTTTTCCTCCGGTCGGGCTGCTTATCAGGAGGAAAAGAACCTCTCTTGTAACCTCCCGATAATGACGGAGGAGGTCTCCGGTCTGACACACGGCAGCCTCTCGCTGCCGCGGGAGAGATTAGAGCCTCTCTGATAAGTTGGATTTATTTATTTATTTATTCGTTTTGGACGGGTGGTCGCAGATTTAAAACAGCAGCGTTCAGCAGATAAAGCCGGAGCGGAGCCTCGGTTCTTGTCTGCAGCTCGCCACGTGCAAAACATTTATCGTGATGCTCAAGGTTTCCATGTATTTAAATTGATATTTATATACTGGGAGTGAACTCCTCAGAAATCATCATTTACCACTTTGTTCCATTGCTAAACCATGGAGTTATTTAGCCCTTGGTGATGTCACAAAGAGATGTGTCTTCTGGTGGGCTGGTGACCACACCCCCTGCCAAGTCTTGGCTCCGCCCCGTGAGGAAATTTGAACAGCGGCTCAGTTTTAGCAAGAGGCTGTTTTGGTTTATTATGACTGCTAGACTGCTGCACTGTAGTGTCGTTCAATATTAAGCACTAAGAATGTATTGATGTTTAAAAAAACATAAAAAAAACAAAAAACAAGACGACTTCCATTTATCATTTCAAGCCTGTGATTGAAATATATTTAATCTGATTTGCAGAATTATTTGCGCTGCAATCCTCAGCTCAGCGCAGATTGAAACAGACAAGAACAATACGGCGAAATGTTTAAGCAAAAAAAAAAAAGAAAAAAAAATCTAACCATGTGTGACGGCGACGTTGATAAACGACGGCTTCTTCGAGCCAATCACGTCCCTGTAATTAGAAAGCACCACGCGTCGAAAACCCTCTAATTGAAAAGACGATTCAACAAAGACTGTCTGTGACACTGATTCCCCTTTCAAAAAACAATATGTACACACACACACACATATAAATGTTTGATTGAATATTTGATATATATATATATATATATGTATTTGTTTTTTGTAGGCTTTATTGTCCTTGTTGCTCCTTTGAGCAGGAAGGATGCAAGGATGAACGAAAAGGCGGAGCTAGCTGCAAATGCATTTTTGTAGCATAATTGAAATAATGTTTGAATAATATTTTGCATGTTGACAATGTTTTATTGTAATTCACTGGATGTTCATCCAATTTTCCTTTTTCTAATTCTGTGCTGTGATTTTGCTGAAATCGTTGTATTGGACCGCGAGCCCACGCTGGACTACAGCTATTAGCCCTGCACCTCAACGTCCTCTGGTGGACATTTCGCAAACTGCAGCTAATTGTTGGGGGCTATTGTGGGGAATGAAACTGAAAAGCTACATAACTAACGGTAACTAACAATATGTTAATAAGCCTTCAAGCAACAGTAACCGCAAATATATGACGCCCTTTGGAAGATGGGAAGAACCTAAGACTTTGTTAGAGGTCCATGTTGATGCCATTGCACCTGGAAGGGACCGACTGTCTCAGGCAGATTGACAGGAAGTGGGCGGAGTGCAGAGGTTGGAGGAGGACGACGCCAGAAGAGTGGAATCATCCAATCATAAAGGAGGGAAGTCATGACCCTCAGAGGAGGGCGACGCCCCCCCAAAGACTTTTATCACTCTGGGCTTCAGCCAAATGCACTGGTGTAAGCGATTCTCCACAGCTTAGTGACAAACGGAGGCCTTTAATGGGGTGTGTGTGTGCGTGTGTGTGTGTGTACGTGCTCATCCAAGACCGCTGAAGTCAGCACAGTTCCCTCCATAACACTCGGATGTTGTTAACCCTCCGATTATCCTTCCTGTCCTTAAGAGTCGATAGTTTGTGAAATGCGTCTAATGATGCTCTCGACTCCCACAGCGCGACGTCTGCTGCTGCTAACAGCGGCTACGGCGCACAACGGTGTTTGGCGTGCAACAAAATGGCTCCGAAAGTAGTGTAAAGTGCGAAAAAAACAAAAAAAAAAAAAACGAAAAACGAAAACAGGAGGTTGGTTCTGTTTACAACGCGACAGAGAGGCATAGCTACACAATGGCTATCAAATTAACTCAGAACAATTGGCTAATCAGTTACCGATAGCTATCAACGCTGTGCACTCTCTTTCGTGCAGTAGCTAACCAGCCTGTTAGCGATCAGTGTCAAAGAGCTAATGGTGTTTTTAAGCTGTTTGGACCAAATGAAATGGCAAAATTCATCAAAAGGTTGGTTGGGAGCAAATAATCTGCCTTTGATTCCCACCGTTCGCTAACTGTGATGCATCAGACATTAGCACACACACACACACACACACACACACAAACACACGTCCGAAACTCCCCGTGTTTGTCTGCAGACTCTGCACCTGCACGCCCTGAAACGTCGCCGGGGGAGGGGGGTGGGAGGAGGCGGGGAAAATAAACAGAAAGCCGCAGAGACGGCCGCAAAGAGGGGTTTATTCTCTCGCCACTTTAGGAGTTCAACAACTTCCTGGGCCATCTGTTTGCTGGATCCAAAAGATTGTGTGCGCAAAGCAAACAGTTTTGGCCCTGAGACGATTGCACTCGGTAAATCCCATTAAATATTCCTCGAGTGCAACGAGTGTGACTTAATTTGACGGCGGCGGCGCCGGGGGAGGCATCCGACGCCATCAGCCCAGACACTTAACTTTGCCGTGTTCCTTGATGTTCGCCGGCTCCATACATCACGAGGAGGACGCTTGACTGTGATGAGGCGGAGGTGCGGGGGTGGGGGGGGCAAAGGATGGGGCGGACGGAGGGAGGGACGCTCATCTCAAGGTTTTATAAATACTATTAAGCCTCGGATCATAAAACAGCTGTTTGGCTAATTGGCTCTGAATGGAGAGACGGAGGAAGGTTCTGGAGGAAGTGGCTGTGCTTCAGCGGCCGAGGAATTTATTATTGTCCTTTAAAAACACCAGTTGGAAAAACACAACAATTTTAATTTTAACCTTGTGAACGGTTCACTCAGTGGTATTTACACAGGATTACAGTTGCTGTCCTTGTGAAACACGCAATGCATGCTGGGTACAATCTGCGGTTTTGATCTGTATATGGCGGAGAGATGCATGGTTTGGTTTGACGGCCCTTTGAAGGAGCTGTACGCTAAGTTCAGCAGGTTGTCAAAAGGCCACGTGACAAAATGTACAGTGTGTACATATATATATATATATATATATATATATATATATATATATATATATATATATATATATATATATATATATATTATGTTGTATATTAGGGTTGTCAGTTGAGTAAAATTTTCAATCGCGATTAATCCCATTAGTGTCCCGAGTTAACTCATGATTAATCGCAAATTAATTGCAATTTTTTTGCCCTGCTCTATATGTAACTTAACAAGATATTTTTTTTATATTTTTTATTTTGCACTGAGCCAGTTGCGCAGACAGACAATTCTTTTGACATTTTCTAACAACAGGGCAGCTTGCTTCCTCTAGCCATTTTACTGTGTGCCCCTTCATCACTTGTGTGTGCGTGTGTGTTTGAGTGTGTGCTTGTATGTTTGTTTGTTTTATCTCTCTCGCACTCTGATACTAGATACTGACAAATATGCACAAATATGAAATATGATTGCATTTGTCAATCGTGGTATTTTATTTTGAAAATTGCTTTTATTTTGAAAATGAACTGGATAAAAAAATAATGCAGTTAGAAGGAGTTTGAGTAACGTGTTAACTTCAACGTATATATACTTGCCACTGGCCGGAGGATAGTGGATATTTATATATATATATATATGTGTGTATATATATATTATAATAATACTTTCATCTCTTTAGAAATTCTCCGAAATTCTTTCTTCCTTCCGCTGCCGACTTCAAACGTCCTCAGTGTTCCACCTGTCTGTGGATCTCTGCTCCGCCGTGTCGGGACTGTAATTCCCCAGCGATGGAAGCCCATTAGCACAGCCTGGCCCCGCCTCGTCCTGTGAGTTGAAGGTCAGTGGAAGGAGACGGCAACACCGTCACACCTGTCAGTCAGTCAGGGGATGTGAGTAGCTGGGAAGTGGGGCGGGTGGCGGGGAGGTGACACTCAGAGGGGACCTGACACATGGAACCCTGGGAGAAAGACAGGGGGGGATATTTTTATAGCCCCGCCACCTCCACACACACCTTCACTCACTTATATTTAGCCCTCTGTTTGGAGCTTCCTTTGACAAATGATGCTTTGTTGGGACGTTCGGCGTGTTTGGAACAAAGGGGACAAAAACAAGGCGGTCTCAGTGGGCGGAGCGGTGCCATGGAGTTCTGGGTCTGGGCCCTTTCTGACATCACAGCGGTGGTGATTTGCAGCACTGTGTGTTTTAGATCATAGTTCCAGAGGAAGTGGAGCCAGTGATTGTCAGAAAACAGACGTGAAGAGAAACATCAGTGGCAGAGGAGATGATATATGGATTATATTTCTATTATCACATCAACCTGAAACCTGGTATATTATCCTGATAAAAGTGCTATTTTATCCTTTAGCCTGGTGGCAGCCGTAACTCCTCCTGTGGCGCCGAGGACCTGCGTGAGCTCCATAAGTGGAGCCATGAATCTTAACGACCGCTCGTTTTTTTTTTGTTTTTTTTTTACACATTGCTGTTTCAAGACAGAATCGATGGGATAAAGCGCTGACCATCACCCCGCCACACACACACACACACACCCTCCCTCTCCACCCACTCCTCCCAGCCCATCGCTGCTAATGCTGCATTAAAAGACTTGCAGGCCTTGAATTTGACACGTGCGATCTGAAAAAAAAAAAACCTACAGCACGGCGGACCCTCAAGGTGACAGCAAGACCTTCTGACCTTTTTTAAAAGTTGACTTTTCTTCACTCTCGCTACTGCGGCCAGTCGCAAGCTCAACTTCTTTTACAAGTTGGTCCAGAGAACCTCCGGCGCTCCTGGATGCCCGATCGTTCCGCCGCGGCACAGCAACAGCCGGCGGCTATGTTTGCCTGATGTGATTGGACGCCGCTGGAGACCTGCGCGGAGTCTCTCGAGGTGATCATTTTGTGGCGGGATGCGCCCGTCCCTGCTGGTTCAGGGGTGAAGCATCCCTGGCAGCTTTACCCACTTTAGTTTTTTTTTATTTTATTTCTTTTTTATACCTCACGTCACTGAGACTTGATATGTATTTTTTTTTCAGGATAAAAGCTCTTTGTGGCAGCTGATGGGGGGGTGGAAGAAAACCACTGCATTTTAATATGTCCTGGGTCGACACCATACAAAAGCTTTTTATTAGTCATCTGCGGCTCTTTAACAAGAGAAAAATGCCCGAGGCCGACAGAGACGGCTGGTGAGGAGAGAAAAACACTCGGCTGGATTTGTGCGCAGGCTGAACAAAGTCAAACACAAAAGGAGTTTTTTTTTTTTTTTTTGATTGATCTGGCCGAGTGACATGCGCGTACTCACATCCAGAGGAGGAAGAAAAAGAGACTCCGCTCGCACATTAAGGCTCTGCTTTCTCCTATATTTTTTATTTTTTGATAGATCTGACGGAAATGCAGGATACTTGGATGTGACGCAACAAAGGTCTCGGCTGCAGCCGCGTCAGGTCACCTTGGAGGAGCTCCCCAGTCTGTCAGCCTCCTGCCGGGTGGAGATACAAGTGTTGCTGCGTGCTTGTGTGTTTGCTCCCTGACCAAAGCGGCACGACGACGTGCAGTTTTAAACCAAAGACTTCCTTTTTTTTTTTTTTTTTTTTCAAGAGAAACCGGAGATGAGGCCAGAGGTCAGATTGAGCCGACGGTGCCGACGAGGCCACCTGCAAGTCCAACCTCGGTCAGTTTCGGCTGCGCAGTTTTTGTTTTCTGCGATGCTCTTTTCCGACACCAAAAAGCAGAAAGAAGAGATTAAATGAAGACGTGGGCGTTAATTTGGAGGACAAATACACGGAATGTACCCAAACATTGCTGCCTGTTGGATGATCCTAACGTCGTGTCAGCGTCAAGTTAAGACGTGAAGGTTTGGAAACGGCAGCAACTGTCCAAAGTTGCGATAAATTGCAGTGAAACGCTAATTTTAGAGAAAAAATTATATTATATATCAGATTGTTTACGTTTAATTCCAAAAATTGATTTGAGGTCCCTTGTTTTCTTGCGAGACTCCATCTTACGTGTGACCACCGACTCTTGTGAGAGGCCCCGGTGCCCTTTGTGACATCACCGATGACTTTTTGGAGAGAGCAGAAGGAATGAAGGAGCAGAGGGAAGGCATTTCCTCAAACCCCCGGAGGACTCAGGGACCAGGGGGGAACTTCGACATCCTCGCCCTCCGTTGGCGGCTGATCGCGCTCCTCCCTCCCCCAGCCTCGGCGGCAGCGCTGACGACCCCCGCTCAGTGGGATGATGGATGCAGCCGTCTGAGAGGATGACTCCTGCGTGCGAGTGTCTGTCGCTTGGTGTGTGCGGCAGGTTTAAATTATTCATTTATTTATCTGTTTTCTCTACGTGATATGCGCATGTGTGCGACTGCACCACACAAAGGCTGCCGCCACTGTCCCCGTGTGTGTTACTGCAGCTGTGCAGCTGCTACTTTTTTTTTTATTTATTTATTTATTTATTTATTTATTTATTTTGGGAGGAGGCGTGTTTGCTTCGCACGGCTGCTGCGGCGCTGAACGATGATGGATGTGTGTGACAGGTGTCTGGCTGATGGATGGCTGCTGCTCCTCCACTGCTGAGGAAGAAAGACCAGAGTCGGCGACGCTCTGAGATAAAAATACACACACGCAAACACATTTATATATATATAAATATATGTGTGAATATGTTACAGCGCCGCGACATAATTCAACTCAGGGAATCATTAAATGTGGCTACAGTATGGGAAAAAAAAAAAAAAGTTTTAATGATGTGTTGGGAGTAACTGGGTCACAGTCTGTAAACAGGAAAAGGAAGAAAAAAACAACCAGAATGTCAACAAAAACTTGGAAACACGTCAGAGAAGTTCAAGAGGATGAAAAACTGCCGCCTCAAACTCGACTCAATTGGGGGGGGGGTGGAGCACCTGTGTCTCGCCGGCCAATGGGAACGCAGGAGCAGGCAGTCAGCGTGACGTCGGAGAGATATGCCGAACAAACGAGCAGATTGTTTTTTCGAGACGACGGCTGTGTCTCAATTCAGGGTCTGCATCCTTCGAAGGCTGCATTTGAAGGCCAGTTGCGTCATAGCACTGTGCGAAGGCTTGTCCCAAATCCCCAACATCCGAAGGACGCTCCAAATGCGCCCTCAAAATGCACCCTACTTTGGCCGATTCGAAGGATGCACCGCTACTATCCACGATGCTTTGCGTGCTTACTGCAAAGCATCGTGGGATCCCGGGAAGTCAGCAGAAATTAGCGGCATGCACTGGCAAAGACACAACGTATAAATTTAAGTATTGAAATGTCACATAAAATATTCAGTTTTTAACGTAGGGTTTTTGCTTATTTTGAACATCCAACGCCATCGTTGGATGGCGAACCAATGGTTAGCTTGATGCTATAAAAACGTCACTTCCGGGGTCGGCCAGCGGGAGGGAACGGCGGTGACGCAACCAGGAAATACGCCGAAGGCTAGACCGTCCCGTGTGGTTGCCGGGGAGGCGGGGTTTTGGTTCGTCCTTCTCGGCCGGGTCCTTCGGAGGGCGCTTCCTTCAGACGTAGGGCGCATCCTTTGAAGGATGCAGACCCTGAATTGAGACACAGCCGACAAGTCGATAAAATTAAGCCAGACGTGCTCACCTTCACTTCCTGGTGGTTCCGCACCGCCTTGTTGCAAAAAATAAAACGAAAAAACAAAACCTGTCGCTTCAGATTGAATAAAAACAGCTTTTAAAAGGCGACACAAATCAATTCTAGAAATCAATCAGTCTACCCAAAGTGGGGATTTGGACCGAATCAAAACCCTCACGAGGAAAAGACACCCGAGGTGATGCAGGGTGAGTCTTTTTTTTTTTTTTTTTTTGTCGGTAAGGGCGGGGGTGCAGAGAAAACATCTCAATTAAACAGAGCCGTCACATGAAATCACCAGCGTGGGGCAGCGAGAGGAAGCGGGGAGCGAGCAGGAAGTGACAGGCGGAGCCGAGAGGGAGGCAGGACAGAGGCGGCAGGGGGAAATTAATGGAAGGACGGAGACAAAATGTGAGTCAGCCAGAAAGAAAGCGAGGACAGAATTTGTTTTTTTTTTTGTGGGGGAGAAAAAAAAAAGGACGAGGCGGAGAATCAATCCACAGACACTGACTGATCACAGCTGCCTGCAAAAAAACAGCCTATGTGTGTGTGTGTGTGTGTGTGTCTGTATTGAGTAGCCTCGAACCTTTGGCTGCTGCAGCGTGAGGTGTCCACGACTCGGCCAATCAAAAGAGGACACTTCTCCTCCTTCATACTTCTCCCCAACACACACACTCACACACACTTACACACACACACACACACACACACGTATTTTGCAGCTCCTTTTTTCCTCTCTTCCAATAGAAGTGTATTGAAAGAGGAGGAAACTGGGCTAAAAAAAAAAAAGTGGTTGGAGGAGGCGGAGCCAACACCTGGCTGGAGGCGTGGTCTCTGGTGAACAGGCGAACAGGTAATCCCCACCTACTTTTTGTGATGTCACCAACAGCTGGTTTCCCAGTGGTGTGTCTTCGCCCACACTTTGAAAAGGGAAGAAGAAGAAGAAGAAGAAGAAGAAGATTTTACAATCACAATTTGAAGAGGAAGAAGTAAAAGACAAAAAAAATACTTTTTTTATTATTAAGAAAAAAAGTTTCCAGCTGGTCTGAAGTAATTTAAGAGACTTTATGTTTTTGTAGCTGCCAGATGTCTCGCTGCTGCTCCTCACTGTAGGGAGGCTGCCTTTGCTATATGAGAAATTAGATGTGGACAGTTTTTGTCGCCTCAGAGTGAGGAGAATAAAAAAAAAAAAAAAACCGCCAAAAACCGTGAATTTCGTGAATTTGTCCAAACCGTTTTGGGCCACGTCCCTTTTTGTCCTCTGTTTTTTTTTTTTTTTTTTTCCATGAGTCATCATGTCTGCGTGCAGGGGTGACAGATCAGCGAAGGGCAGCACCGGCCTGCTGGTCCAAGGTCAGTCCGCTTCGACCCTTACGCGACCGGTTCCAACCGGAACCAGCTGCCTTCGAGGTGGATCTGCGGCTTGCTGGGACTTTTTCGCTTGGAGAAAAAATTGCTCCTTCAGTGGACTTTGAATGGGCTTTTTTTTGTTGTTGTTGTTGCTGCCAGGATCCTCCAGAGATCCACAGCCGTGATTTGTCGCCACGGGGAGATAATGACCTGTGACGGGATTTGGAGGGGGAGAGAAACGCCACAGAAGAAGACTGTATCTTTAAGCGTCTATAAATCATCAGTTTGAACAGGGAATAAATCTCCTGGCAGACGCTCACACGAAGCCGCGCCGCTGATCAAACAGCAGCTTTTGGCCGAGGAGCAGCGGGAGAGATTTAAGATCAGCGTGATTCATTTGGCCGAGCAGGGAGTCAGAAAAGAGGAGGAGCGGCTCCATGTTGGTGGGGGGGCTGACGTCCATACAGGGCCGACAGAGGCTTGGACAGCTCTGCTGCCTGGCAGGAGTGATTTATTCAGCGTCATTTCGTCTGAAGAGGCGGCGTTCCGCTGATTGCAGCTCCGGTCGCCACTTGAGACGGCGGGCGGAGCTACCGCAGACGTGCAAACTCGACATCACCGGCATTAACACTCTTGGGTTTGGTGTGAAAATCTTTTTCTTTTTTTTTTTTTCCTCGCTTCCTCTTAGCGTTATTTTGAGGACTATTTTGTTTTCTGTTGTTAGCAGCGGTGCTTAAAGGAGTTGCACGTGCATGATTCGGCTTTTATAGAGCTCAAGGATGAACAAATAAAAAATGTTGCCAAGGCACAGAAGCGTAGAAAAGCAGGCCATCACAGCGCCCCCTGTAGGTGCTGTTCCCCATGCTCTGGCATGTTAACGCGTGCAGACCTAGCGTACAGACCTCCTCATGTTTCCTCCAATCCAGCTGTAGGGGACAGCAGCTGCGGATAATGACAACAACAATAGCTAGCGATAGCTAATTCTAGCTAATGATAGCTAACAGTAATGCCTGCTACAACAGTTGCCTCGACGGGCAGTTTGCAGGAAGCTGATGCAACACCACCAGCGCCATCCTCTGGCCGCACGTTCTCACTTTGACATCAGTGATGGTCCCGTTGTGTCCTTGGCCGCTGCAGGGAGCCGGTTTGTTTTGCTCCCAAATGCTGGTGCTCAGTGTCACTTAGCACGACGTTTACTGCTGACGTTAGAAAATGGCAATTAAAAACAACACCAACACAGTCGGAAGCAAGTGTCTGACGTTTCACTTTTCGGGCCGAGTTATCACTTTAATCAGAGGAGAGGCAGTGATGTATGTAGGCCAACTCAGCCCGGAGGATCCAATCAGAGGCTGGATGACCTGTGGAGCGTTTTTCTTTTTTTGTTGCCTGGATTGACTCAGATGGTCGGCCGGCCGGCCAATCGAGGCACCTCGGGGTTCCTGCGCTCGTCGGTTAGCGACGGCGGCCACCCTGGGCTACGGGGGGAGCCTCGCCGCTGCGGTGACACAAAAAGAAAGAGAGAGAAAAAAAAGAATCCCATTTCTCACTCTTACAGTCGTTAACAGGATAGGAGGCACATCCGCCGGCTCTCCTCTTCTCTGTATTGCTTTCAAGGCCTCCTTTCACTCTTTTTTTATTCTGGCCCTCCCTCTCTCTCTCTCTCTCTCTCTCTCTCTCTCTCTCTCTCTCTCTCTCTCTCTCTCTCTCTCTCTCTCTCTCCCCAGTCCGGCCTGTCACTCTCTCCCGGCTGCATTATTATTGTAGCCGTTCTTCCTTCTCCTCTGCCGGAGCTCTTTTCTTCGCCCTCCTCTACCTCCCTCAGCCCGGCTCTTCAGCACATCTTCAGTCTGGCTGCTAATCCTCTTCCCTCCTGCTAAAGCTTCCTCTTCGCCGCGTCGGCCCGTGCCCTCTCTCTCTCTCTCTCTCTCTCTCTCTCTCTCTCTCTCTCTCTCTCTCTCTCTCTCTCTCTCTCTCTCTCTCTCTCTCTCTCTCTCTCTCTCTCTCTCACTCTCTCTCTCCCCGCTCCTCTTTCACTGCCTCAGATGCTCAACCCGAGGCGGCTCAGTCTGGGGAATGAAAAGAGATGTTTCCGCTTACAAGAGGTTTAAACCTCGAGGAAATGCAAAGATTAGTTGTGCGGCTAAGAGCAAACACTGCTGCGGCTTCTCTGTTCTCCCTCCGACGTGGCCTTTAGTTGGGATGCGATGAGATTGTGCAACAGATACATAAGTAAAGATAATAACCTAACACAATGTAATACTGCCTTGGTACCTGAACTGTTACTGTGAAAAAACCTGCTCTTGCACTTGATCTCTAAATTTGTTTGTGCTTTGTTTTTTTAATTAAAGTTTTATTGTTTTTAAAGTTTTTATTATTGCTATGTGGCGTTTGCTCCCACTGACGTGTGCTGCTGTATTTCTTGGCCAGGTCACCCTTGTGAAAATGTAAATACATATGTATATGTATGTACGTTGACATACTGGATGCTACTGAGGATGTGCAGGGACCCGGTTTGTTTTGCTTTGGCTGTTCATGCAGCACAAAACTACGACGTCTGGTGGTGAAATGGCAGATATACAGTGGAAACTTTTTTGCAACCAGACTCTGATGCGCGAAAAGCCAAACGTAGCTCATATTACATTATCTCACGTTACACTTTTTTACAGTCACTAACCGGTCGCTCGCCCATACATTCCTTCTCCCTCGCCAGGGATAGAATCTTGCGTGTTCGTTCCTTCGTGTCCCCCGGGCTCAGCTCGGATTCTACCTCCTTCGTTTCTTGCTTTTGCTCAAAAGAAGCCTCACGTGTGATTTTTTTTTTTTTTTTTTTTTTACAAAAGGCTTTTTACAATGGCATGCGTGTGTGAGAGAGACACTCACACTCTGAATGCCTCCGAGGCAGGTCCATATGGAATCAAACCCTTTTTAGACAGCTTGTACAGATAGCTGTGAGGCCACTGTTGTGTGTGTGTGTGTGTGTGTGTGGCCTCTCCTCAGCTTGTGCAAAGAATAGACTGAACCCGCAGAGCCAGCTAGTTGAGCGCTGTGAGCACCGTGCAGCATCAGCCGGAGAACCTGGTGGCATCTTTAACCCAAACGCTCCTCCAGCCCTCCGTCTGTCCAGCAGCTCCGCGGCCGTTTCTCTGTCAATGTTCTTTAATGCAGGTGAAATATTACCCCTTCAGGCAACTCCTCCTTGATTTTTTTTTTTCCCTCCCCACCACCATAAAGTCATGGATGGAGTGAGTCACAAGGGCCCACTCCGATGCGCATTACACATTCCTGACGGCGTCTCCTGACCAAGGACCCTCGCGGAATCCAGAGGCGGCCGGAAATAGAAATCCAGGTCGAGCCACGGAAAATAAAACGGAGCCACGGTGGAGATGCTGGAGGTGGTTGGTGGAGGAGGAGGAGGAGGAGGAGGAGGAGGAGGAAGAGGTGGTCGGTTCCTTAGTTTGACTTACAGGCACAGAGGAAGTCTTCCACCTGCAGCAGTTTCCCCTCCGTTCCTGTCTTTGTGTGTATCTGTGTGATCAGAGGCAATGAGACAGAGAGCCAACACCAGTTAGAGCAGCTGCACTGTACACACACACACACACACACACACACACACATTCACACTCAGAGGCAGCTCTTGCAATGGGAGGTGATTGATTGACTGATGGATTGATATGGATTGATTGATTGATGGATGATGATGATGATGGATGGATAGATGGATGGATGGATGGATGGATTGATTGATTGCACAGCCAGCAGAGGGAAAAAAAAACAAACAAACATGGAACGTGTTTCTGCAGCAAATAAAGCAAGAAAATATTTTTGAAGGAATGTTTCGAAAGGTGGCGGCAGTATAGGGAGAGAATTCTGGACGCTATTTTTCCCTCTAGCAGGAGGGAAGAGTTGCACAAATATTTGCAAACTTCCTTTTAACAAAGTTCCAGATGCAACTCTTCGCGTCCTCCTCCTCCTCCTCCTCCTCCTCCTCTTCCTCCCCCAACCAGGTGTGGCACGCTGACGATGCGTCAGACTGCGTGGGAGAGTGATGTCTGCCTCAGTCTGATTGCTTGTGACACACTGGTTTTGTGTGTGTGTGTGTGTGTGTGTGTGTTCCTTTTGTGTGGATTGTTTATGTTTTTGCATTCTTATAACACTGCACACACCTGAAAGATTGTGTTTGTAGTGGTGCAGCGTGTTTGAATGTTTATTCATCACATACACACACACACACACACACACACTGCTCAGACACACGGCAAATAAAAGAGGGAGACAAAGGAGAAGAAATAAAGGGAATTTTTTTGGAATGAAAGGAATATGTTGGGAGTTGGAGAGAGAGTCGGTGGTGGCGGCGGCAGTGAACAGAGACCTCCAGTGAGTGAGAGAGAGAGAGAGAGAGAGAGAGAGCTCAAGTGTGAGTGACACAGCGAGGAGAGCAACAGGGAGGTGGAGGCAGAGTGGAGGCATCATGGGAGAAGTCAGAGCGGGTTTTAAAATGCCCGGGAGACGGCAGCCGGTAAATAAAAAGCTCTTTCTGGCCGACTGAGCGATTTAGCGGATTATCCCTTTACAAAGGTCAACGGCGGTTTGGAGAGAAACCAAAACGGCAACAGAAAAACAAGGGGAGGGAGAGCGGGCAAGCGACCGGGGCACCGAGTGCGCGATGCCCGGCGGCTCCGGGGACATCGTTGTGAGATTTTCGACGCGGAGAAAAACACAGTGGCAGAGTTTCTAGAAGCGTTGCAAAAAAAAAAAAATAACAAGCAACAGACAAAGAGACAAACGGAGTCTTCAGCTGCCGATAGAAATGTGGAATGACGAGTTCTCTAAATAGGCTCCGCCCACCACGGGACTCCGGGGTCGGTTGCTCCACCCAGTGAATGGGTCAGTGACTCAAAGAATGACGAGTCCTTTGGCTCTTTTAAATCTGGATCACACAAGTCCTTTGGGTCACGAGTCATTGCTGGCTGCGTGAGCGATAACATTGATATTTTATCGGTGATCCATGATAGTGATCCACGTCCGTTTCAGCGATACTGTGAGAAATGAGTCGGAACCCAAGAATCATTTGCGACTCCTGTAGCTGAACTGCCTTCAGGAGTCTTTTATCTGTCCTAGTCTCCAACTGGAAAAGCCTTGAAGAACTGCATCTTCCACGCTTATTTTTTTTTCCTTTTTTTTGCCACAAAGTTGATAAAATGAAAAGCAGTAATTTACTCCACTTTTTATTCATGAGATGCCGAAAAATTGCCACTGAAGAAAAGCTCGGAGGGGGAAAAAAAAAATACTTCTGTCTGCTCACAAAAGAACGAAAATCAAGCCCAATCCGTTAGACGTTAGAAAAAGGAATCCGAACTTGCAAAAGAAAACAACAAATAGTCGATGACATCATGCAGCAACTTCTTATCACACCAATAGCCACCTGTATAATGATATAGCCAATTGATTGTACAGAGCTGTTAGTACCATGACTCTCTTTTTTTTCTTGCTTGCTGACAGAATCAGACGCAAAAGTCAATGACGGGAAAGAAAAAAACTCCTCCGAATTTCAGGATGAGTGTTTGAGTATTTCTCCAGCAATGTTCACTTCAGTATATCCAGCGTACCAAGTCAGAGTGTTTTTTGCGCTCTGGTGCACGTACATCGACAAAAATGTAAATTTCAAAACCCCGAAGCGCAGAAACAGACGAGGCACCAGCATTAACATGCGTCTAACAGCTCAATTCCACTTTTATTTGTTTTGTTTTTTTTAAGCGGTATTTTCAATTAGTTCACATAAACGACTTCACGAGTGGAACTGGAGGCTATAGGATGGTGAAGGCGGGATGTTAAAAAGACGATGAGAGGCACCGAGGAAGGGAAGCAGCAGGTGGGGGGGGTGGATTTGGGAGGTCAGGGAAGAGAGTTTTTAATCAGAACTAAAGCAGGGAGAATGAGCGGCCAATAAAAGAGGCAGCATAACGAGATTAAAGCGAGACGGCGGCGGATCATTAAGAAGTCTGCGCCGAAAAAAAAATGAGGCATTATCATTTTAATGCACGGCTCCATATTGCCGCCGCCGAGGTGTGCGGGGAGACAGAGATCAACCGGCGGCTCCACTTCCCCGAGTCGCCACTTTACCACCAGTCATCTCCAAAACCGTATCGCTAAATGGTGGCCGAGGTGAAAGGTCCCATTTGCGACAAATCCGGCAGTGATTTGTGTCTCTGGGAGGGAGAGACGTCCGTCCTATACCTCTTTGGCATTCCTTCCCCCGTCTGTCGAGAGCGCCATCTACTGGAAGCCAGCCCTCCGTGATGTCTCAAAGGCCACTGTGGCCTCTCCCAGGTTGATGAACGCACCTCCAGCCCCATGGTGTTGGTTCCGCCTTCTGAGACCGCCTTGTTTCAGTCCCCCTTCCAAACATGTGGAACTGCCCTGCAGAGCATCAGTTTTAGCAAGAGGGCGTAAACAGAGGGCTAATTCAAAACCACTGCCTGGAATAGTTGGCAAATGACTTTCTAATAAACAGTGTTGGCGAGTAATCTATTACTAAGTCATCCACCACTGTCATTAAACTACTTTTTGTGTAATGTAACTAGATTACTGTGGCAAAACTGGTAATTATATCATAATTACTTTATCAAGTAACAATTATTTTAACAATATGGGCAGAAAGAGCAAACATTCACTGAGCAACTGTTACTTTATCGGGTTTTTTTTTACTAAAGTAATTAGTAAAGTAATTAGTAATTGATTACTTATGAAACAAAGTAGTTAAATTAGTAATTACTATTATACTTTTTAATCAGTAATCAGTAGTTGCATTACTTTTATGGGTTAACCCCAACAACACTGCGAACAAACACCTTCAGACGTGAACATAAAAAAAAGAATTGTGATGTCAGAAGGGGCTCTTCCAGGTTGGTGAGGTCAGGGACTGTGATCACGTGTTCCAGACCTTCGTCTTTTGAGCGGCAAAGCCTTCTAGGTCCTCCTGTAAGGGGCGCTACACAGGCTGGGTGGGTGTACTTTTGCCTGTATATTATATTTGTTTTGCAATCTGCAAAAAAAAAAAAAAAAAAACGCACTCACTTTTTGTGTGTGCAGGAAACATTGGGGTTCAACTAACACTAGTGTATGTATTCTGGTGGTGGTGAAAACCGCCGGCGTTATGCAACATTTTTCCGGGGTCGGAGTCGAAGGCACGAGGTCACTTCTTGGTCTCGAGGCTGCAGATACATTAATTTCCGTGCGTAGACGGAATAAAATGTGACAATGCATTAACCTCAGCGAACTCGGTGGCATTTCAAATGAGTGAGTCACCATCTGGCCTCACAGCACACACTCAGACACACACACACACACACACACACATAGTAGCGAGAGACACACAAGCCCAAAATCAAACAGCACAGGCTGCATTTCCACATAAATGTCATTTTTTAAAATGTATTATTTATCTCAACAGTGACTTTATAATGTTTGTCTGAGGCGACTCTTTAGCAGCCAATCATTTTAGCAGTTTCTTCGTCCTCTCGGCCTTCTTTTGTGGCGTTTTATAAAGCAGCCGCTTCTCACTTCCCGACCTCCAGCTTTCTATGCTTCCTGTTGGAGTCCAACAAGACGGGGTGAGCTGGTAAACACGCCAGCGCATGGAATATCCTCAACCGTTCCACGCGCTGCCAATCAGTTGGCAAAGCATTAGACTCTTAATCACATGATGAGGTCACACAGATGGACTCGGTCCAGGAGGAGTCTGGCCGACCTCCACGCTCCCGACGATTTTCCAAGCAGCAGTTCGAACGAGGCCGCGACACCGCTCCTCCCGTCTGCCTGCCTGTTCTTCAGAACCATGAAGCATCTTTATAAGCAGGCAGGCTGGCAAGGAAGGAGGGGCCAGGGGCGCCGGAGTCGTGGGCGGCTGAGAAATCTCACGGAGAGAGCGAGAGTACGTCGGGTCTGGTGCGAAGGCAGGGCGGCGGGCGGGTGATTCAGGGCAGTGAATTTATCAATGATGAACTAGACGTAACTGTAGACAGAGAGCACGCACACACACACACACACACACACACACAGGGATGCATACTGGCGGTGTGAAATAAGTCCATTATGCAGTGGATGATAGCTTTGCTCCTGCCCGCCGGCTCGAGTTCGGGGCCAAGCAGGCTGTTATTACAGCGTTTGGGAGATAACAGCAAGACAAACCTGCGCGGGCGGCGGCGGCGGGGCGGGAGCGGGAGGAGGAACGCCGAGGTCAGCGGGATGGATCCGGCTCTGCTGGGAAGCCGACTCGCTCGCGGTGGCACATTATAAATCAAGGGGCGGCCGTCCCGCTTTTTATTTTATTTTGGGGAGGAGACGCTCCGACATCAAAGCCGTCATCAAAGTCCGCCAAGCGTTTTTCGTTTTTTTTTTTTTTTTTTATGCTAGCAGAAACTTGCTGAATGGCGACTGGAGGTCTGCAAATTGTGGCTCTTCACTACTCTCCGAAGTGTAATTTCGCAGAGCAAAAGAAAAGTGGGTTTTCTTCAAAAGGACTTAATTTGCAGGCGTGCGTTTCCACACCAAAGTTGCATTTTTTTTTGCTCATCCGGCTTGCAACAGCAAGGAAAAATGTTTTTCAGGGAAATGCAATGCTGACATTGGGACTTTTTTTGTTTTTTTGTTATAACACTATAACACCCGTTTCCATTCATCAGTGAGAGGGTTCACAGATCAATCGCAAGGAAAATCACCTTCTGCTTCTTTGCATGGCTTTAAAGTGGTGGTGCAAACCTGTGAACATCCGTGAGAGTTCAGCAACGACAGCTGTTTTCACTTGCATAAAGAGTGTTTCTTGATACTGTGAAACTGGAGAATGAAGACACGTCTCACTTCCGAGATCAGGTCCAAGTCCAGGTGTCACAGCCTGAGGCTTCGGATCAAGTTTTAGTGACGCCATTCGAATCCACGTGTGCAGGAAAAGGCAACTCGTTAAATCCAAAAGATTTTGACTGTGACTTTTCGGCCCCACCGACCCGCTGACATCTTGCCTGCGAATCAGGCGAAGCCACCGCGGCCTCACTGTCATCGGCGTCATCGGGCCGCTGGCGGGGAAACTGAAAGAGCGCGGTGCAAAAAAAAAAAAAAAAAAAGCAAATTTTCTCCGACCCACAAAATTAGCGAAGGGAGAAGCTCATCAAGTCCCCGGAAGATTTTCTGGGAAACAATGGTTGTGCTGATGTTGGGGAATAGAAGTTTGCTCACCGCAGCTCTCAGTGTGTTGTTTCCTCTTTTTTTTTTTTTTTTTAGGCTAATAGCATTAGTAACGTCGTCTTTGAACAGTTCAAACATCCCTTTGTGCTTCCCTCTGAATAGGACTGCGGCACTTGTTTGGATTGGTAAACTGTGGGAGTTTCTTTTCCCACCGATTTCATCCCCATAAAAAATTCAGACCCGTGTCCAGCTTTTCAGAAATGCATGTGCCAGAGCTCTGTAGGAAAAACAGCACAGATTTCTTGCACTGCATCTCAGTCGGATTCGCCTTTAAAAAAAACCATCCAATGAGCACAGGGCATTCAGGCTCCTCCCAGAAGACCAGGCTGAGTCGTTGAGGATGTGGCAAAATGTCAGGCAAAATAACACGTTGTCTATTCCGCATTGAGATCCGCCGTTCCGTTCCGCTTCCCGTTTTGCCCGAGCTCACCGTTCAGCACTCCGGAATCAGATCCGCCGTCCGTGCTCGTCCACACGTGACCGCGCAGCTTGAATGTCATCACACGTCAACATCTTTTTAATACCAATTTTTCCATACGGTTGATCTGGATGCGCACGGCACGTGTCGCCGTGCACGTCCGCGTTGACACATGACATTTACTGTCACTGGCATCTCTCTCTTTTTCCATTTTCCTTCTTATCCTGGCTTAATTTCCGCAGGGAATTGGATTGTTGCATTAATCTGGTGAGTTTTGTATTAGTAGTATTAGTAAAGTTTAGTATTTAGTGAAGTATCCCCACATACACTGATACTGATATAGTATCCCCAGATACACTGATACACATGTGTATCAGTGTATTCCCCTCTGCCTGTTAATGAGCTGTTGTCAGTGTTGGCGAGTAATCTATTACTAAGTAATCCACTACTGTAATTAAACTACTTTTTGAGTAACGGAGTAACGTAACAGGGTTACTGTGGCAAAACTGGTAATTATATCATAATAAATTTTTCAATTAACGATTCCGTTACTTTTCCGAAATATTTTGCAAGCTAAAAATGCGTTATTATCCACAAAATGTATAAAATTTTGAAAAACAACCGAACGCAACGATGTCGCAGATTGATGATGCAGCCGTGCATGCAAACGTCATTGATATGCGACGACGCACCAAAGCAAGCGTGGCGGCGGCAAAAGAAAAAAAAGCGATTGTGTTTGATAGCTGGAAATACAAACATTATTTTTCAGAGTTCACTCCGACTAAATCAAAGAATATCGTGGTTCGTTGCACGTTGTGTGCAGGAAACAAGACATTAGAAAAATATCCACATCGAACCTCGTAAATTGTTGAAAGCCGTGTTTACAAGTAAGTCGGTAGTACTTTGCACACTAGAGACCTCTTTTAGCTACTGTGCTTCTAATTATTTTTTAACAATATGGGCTGTGCAAAAGGCCCCAGTGCTGTACATGAGTTTGTTCTGTGAAATGTGCAGTTTGCATTCAGAGAGCAAACATTCATTCATGTTAAGAGGACAGAGGCAATATTTGGAATTGCACAATTTGCACTTTAATAAAGTTCATTCCAAAGCACTGAGCAACTGTTACTTTATCTTTTTTTTAACTAAAGTAATTAGTAATTGATTACTTATGAGACAAAGTAGTTGAAGAAGTAATTAGATTACTTTTTTAAAAGAGTAATCAGTAATCAGTAGTTAAATTACTCTTATGGAGTAATCCCAACCAAACATATGATGATAAGCTCGCAGCCTGGACGCCCAACACTTAACATGCATTTTGGTAGAACAATGCAAAGCACTAAAAATAGATGAAAGTCGTGGAGGAGCTGTAGATCACATTTCACCGCACAGTAAATCTCCGTTCGTCGCTGGTTAGCCGGCGGAGACGCCGCCTCAGAACGTTCTCATCTGGTCTTGCATTACTTGGAATCAAAGAATTTTCTATCAATCGGCGGGCGAACGGTTTGCATCGAAGGGGAAGTAAGTCGGGGAGTAACAGGGATGAGGCGGAGGGTTTGGAGGGTGGGGGTGGGGGTGGGGGGGTCGACAGGAAGCGGCTCTGAGCTCCCCGGTCGAGGCAGCTGCTGTGTCAGCCCACAGAGCACACAGTCCTAATAGGATCATGTGAAGACTCGACCTGTCAACCACTTTGCGCACTGCACGAGCGGAAAGAGCAGAGGAGTAACACACACACACACACACACACACTCACGCGCGCGCGCGCTCCTCACAAATGGAAGACTAGGCCTCTGCAGTCGCGCTTAAATAACTCAAACAAAGGGAGAAAAAAAAAAAAAAAACGGTGTGATTCAAAGTGGATCCCTGCATCAAACGTCCCGACCGCTGCTGCGAGAGAGCGAATCACTCTCCCCGTATCTTGTTGTTTCAATTTAACGGTGCAGGTTCTGGTTTCACACCTCAACGCTCAACTCCCATTTTTTTTTTCTTTCTTTCTTTCTTTTCCTGCTGTAGGAAATCTGATGAGCAAGATCGGAGACGTGAGGTAGTTCGCGGCAGCGCAGACGCGAGCTGTCAAATGCAAGTTCTTCATTTATATTTAATCAGACAGAGGCGTGAAGCTCCCATCATCTTATTCTTTGAATAAGATGATGGGAGCGGCAGGAAATGTTTCTGCGTGGAGACACGTAAAACGGCGAAATCAACTAACATCCTCTTTTTTTTTACCATTCGAATTGATTGTCGATTCACTCGCAGAAGACGACTGTGTAGGGTTTTTTTTTGTTTGTTTTTCTCTTTTTTTTTTTTGCCGTCGTGAGCCTTTCCTCTCCGTGTCTTCTGTGCCCTGCGCCGACCTCCTCTGCATGATTAGCCTCGGTGGGACTCTATCAGAGCCGCGGCCATTGATTGCGGAATCAGTTTAATGAAAGTGACATTTCAACCCCCGTCACGCTGCGATCCGCCCGCGGGCCGAGCGGCAACCGCCGAGCTTCGGATGTGATTAGTCGACCGAGTTTGTCGCCAATTCCGGCGAACGTCAGCGTCGCCGGTTTGCGCCTCCAAAGACGGAGAGTGTTCACGGCGGGAGACGACGAGGAACCGGCCACAACTCCGGGCTCGCTTTAAACCGGCGCCGGCCGTAGATCAGCTGATCCCTCGGGGGGCCTCCGGGCTGAGACGCAGCTTCCCGTTGGTGTCTTTATTAAAACCATCAGTCCAGACGCTTCGGACGGCTCTCATGGTTTGCATTAGCGCGGTTTAATTTGCGACGCATTTGTTTTTGAAACTGTTCCTCGAAAATGTATCTACATTTTGTTTCTTTTAAAATGACATTGCTTATTATTTAATGTATCCCATTCAATGTGTGGCTGGATCACAGATGCACATTATTACTCAAGCGCAAAGCTGCTGATAAACATTTTGTTTGAGTGTGAAACAGCTGAAAGACAAAGAACAGTGTACTGCGGAAAAAAAATAACGATCATGAAATTTGAAATGTAAGATTTGTTTTGATATTTGTGGCCTCCCTGCTTTCATCAATGTCAGTAGCTGCGTTTCCATTACCCCAGGAATTTCGCAAAACCGAAGTATCGCAATAAAAAACTGGTAATGGAAATGCTGAAACTTCGAAAAAAAACAACTCTCAAATATGGCTGAACCTTTTTCTATGGTGTTGTATTGTGGCTGGAAACCAATTTCCCTGAGGGAATTCTCCCAAGGGATCAATAAAGTATAATTGAATTGAATTGAATTGAATTGAATTGAAAGGATTTTACGCTCTCATGAGGTGGTTTTTCGTACGTAGCGATATAGATATAGAGGTATTGCTCAAAAGTGTCATGGAAACACTTCTTTCGTATTTACACGTCACCGGACGTGACGTACGGGTCACGTGACCAGCTCACTTCGAGTAAAAATAGCGCAATATGTTTGGACGAAGGAGGAGACGGAATATTTTTTACAAGTAATGAAAGGGAAAAACATAACAACCGTTCTCTGACTGCAAACAAATGCAAACAAAGACGAACGTAATTCTCGCAAAATCTCGCGTGACAAGATTTTACGAGAATTACGGCTTATGCGCTTCACACCATTCAATGGAGACACCTGCAAATCGCAATTGTACTCTGTTGAAATTTTAGAAGTAACGCTTTTATTTTGCGAAAAACTGAAATGGAAAGCAGCTATTTGCTTTCAAAACATCCTGAAATTATTATTATTAGTTGTACTAAGAGTAGTAGTATTTTAAGTATGTCTTTTTAATCCCACAGTGTTTGTGTGACTCACACAGGTGGTGCTTTTTTTTCTGCAAGGAAAATTAAAAACAAAAAAAACAATCCTAGCTGTATTAGATCATGACTATTGAACCGTACTTGTCAAACTGCAGGAATAAAAAGAACACCCAGGGCCAGCCGGCAGCTATTGTGCATCCCGGATTTGCCTCCAGTCTTTATTCGCCAACTTTAACTTTACGGCACTAGTGTGTTGTTGTTGTTGTTGTTGTTTTTTCTATACAAAAGCTGTTTAAAGCAACCTTGTGTTTTCACAAATGGGTCTAAAAGAAGACGTTCCGAAACAAGGGATCATTTTCTCCCTCTGGTTCGCTTTTCTTTGGACGTATGCCAACACGGCGAACTGATGTGGAACAATACAGGCGAGCTCAGGTCCCCTGGCTGTCAGGTGAGGTTCTGATTGGAAGCCTGGAGCCACTCGCCAAGCAAACAGCAACAAACAGTCTTGATATGTTCTGCCCGGCAACAGGTGCCCAAAAGATCATCTGTCAGTATGAAATCTCATATTTGGCCCCTATGATGTGGGATCTCTGTCAAAAATAACTCAAGCTCAACATTGAACTTCGACCATCCATGTTTTTTTCTTTGCATTGTGAAAACAAAATCTATGTCAGTGAAATATGTAAATTTGCAAAAGTTGACAACAAGCACAGTTTAGGTCGTGCACCTACATGACTTAAATGACTGTCGTTGTCCCAGGATCCATGCTACTGCACGGGGCGAGGATGGCTACAAAGATAAGACACATTTCTCATGTTCCCCTCCGCTACAGCAGAGGGCGATACGCCTTCTCCACCGAGATCTTCTGCTGCAGTCTTTTGCGTCAAATAAAAGAAAATCAAACAAGTCGGAAGGAGGCAAGGAGAGGTTTCATTTCAAATCATTATGTGTGTGTGTGTGTGTGTGTGTGTGTGTGTGTGTGTGTGTCCCCTGGCGATGGCGTTGCATTATTTATCAGAAGCAGCAGAAGAGGCGACAGGAGTCAAATTGTGTCGGGCAAATGAGTCGGCGTCGACTCGACGAATTGTGACAGCCCGAGCTCACAATCATTCATATTTAACCCACTGGTTGTTTTTTTTAAGTAATTGTTTTTAAGGTGTGCCGCGCGTATCGTTGGCGCCGTAACCTGCTAATTGAACGGCCGCTTTTTTAATCAACGCGGTAATTCGTCCGTGGAGCTCACTTTTGGGAGTGCCGCTATTAATAATGATGATGTACATAAAAAAAAGAGCGCAACGGCGACCTGATGTGCTCCTGATGTGGCAGAGCGGATGTTTCTTTATGAGCTGGCTGAGCCACCAAAATGCCACGCTCGTAAAAAAAAAAAGAGAAAGAAAAAATAAAGCAGCCTCACAGGTAGAGCCGAGGAGAAAAGACTCTCCAGTAAAACGAAAGGAAAATAAACTGCCTGTTTTTTCCGTCGAACTTAAAAAGCACCGCCGACCTCTTTGGCGGTCAACAAACAGCACACAGGAAAAGTTGTTTAGTGCTGACTGCCAGTCACATTTTGGAAAAAATGTTTTGAAAGATTGACGCAGCATTGCAGAAACATTGCAGGCACAGGGTGGCGCTCTTGGTATTTAGTCAGGGTGTCGCCCAACCGTCTAAGCTAATCGGGAAAAGTTCCACAAAGTTCCTTGACTTGCAACCGACGCCCGGAGCAGGATAAAAGCTGGAGAGCTGCACCGCTGTGTAGTGGCCAGTGGGTCAGACTGCAGAGGAGTGGAAAATTGTGGATTGTCAACCAGCAACCAATAACTGAACCTTTTGGAAAGGCCTTTTCGCATGTTGCGCAGTTACTCGGTTCGTTCACATTCTCCGGAATCTTTCAGTTTCTTTTTCTTTGGACTTTTTCTCGACTTATTTGGTGACCAGTGTCGGTGTTCAGCTTTTAATGTCGTCACATATACAGGTACTACCCAGAAAATGAGAATATCCTGAAAAGGTTGTTGTATTTCTGCAATTCAACTTAAAAGGTGAATTTGACATATTATATAAATGAATAATATGCAAATCAATATATTTCAAGTTTTTATTTCTTTGGATTTTGCTGTTCAGGTCTTGCAGCTTAAAAAAAAAACTCAAATTCAAAAACTCAGAAAATGAGTTTGTGGGTTTGTGGTTTTAATAAGCTGAAAATCGTAATCAGCAAAGTTGCAACAAAGAACTACTTGAGATGTCAATTTGTGTGTAATGGCTCAATAAAAGTTGTTGGTTTCATCTTTTATGTTAAATTGCCAAAATAAAACAACTTTTACTTGATATTCTAATTTTTCGGGTAGTACCCGTACTTCATCGTGGGTACAATGATAAGATAATACTTTATATGAATGAATTGTCTACTGTTTTGGTAAAGTTTTCCACTCCACTTTATTCCTGGGTTTAATTATTATTTTCATTCTCCTCATTTCCTGGATGCCAGATGGGGACGTAACAAATCTATTGAATAAGTCCACGAAAAAGGTTAAAAATGAAGAATCTGGACCCCGCAAATGTCCTTTCAGTTTAGTTTTATGATATACTTCATCCTCCTTTGTTTGGGGGCTGCGAGAAAGAAGAAGACGAAGAGGCAGAACATTAAAATGAAATCACAAACGGAGCGGGAGCCAAAAGTACGCGAGGAGACAAAGCACGACGGGCCGAGATTTATACGGCAAAAACACGGCAACATGCCGCATAATTGCGAGTAAATGAGGTCGGGATTACGGAAACGCCACTTTTCTGCAGAGAACGCATTAACATAATATCTTCATGCTTCAGCGCCGTCCGCCGATAAACTCTAATCGCACTTTAATTCTCCTGTCTTTGAATCCGTAAATGGGGCCACTTGAGTCGGAGCAAGAGGCTGATTTATTGCGCGTCGTTTCCCTCCTTCGCCGAGCCGCGGCGGCGTGAGGAGACGGAGCCTCTCGGCGGGAAAGCGGCGCCGTTATTGTCATCATGAGGGAACCCGGCGGAAATATTACCGGCTTCCTCGAACCAAAGCCGGAGGAAAACAGAATATTAATATTCACCGGGTACTGCGCGGCTCCGCCACAGGAGGCCTCGTTAAGGAGGGAGCGCCCGCGCACACTCAAAGCGTGCGAAATGTTGCCGACGCACGCGACAGAACGCCGAACGGATGAAGATCCTCCGGAATGAAAAAAATTGCAACGGCGGAATTTGTAATCACAGCATGCGGAACCAACGTTACGACACGTCTCCTGTGGTTTTTTGGGGTTTTTTGCCTAGAAAGAAGCCTGCTGACGAATGTTTCATTTTAATTGTATTTTTTTTTTCCCCTCCTCCTTCGTCCATTTTATTTACAGCGGTGACTTGCAGCTCCCAGAAGCCATTTGCTTCACTTTAATGTCCTTTCTTCCTTCCAATTTCATTCATTTTCTACCCATTCCCCTTGATTTGTTTATGTGCAAGCCTGCAGCAGCCAGACGCAGCTGGCATGTCAACCTCTTTATTTAATAATGTTGACTGTTTTTATTGTACAAAAAAAAAAAAAAAAACAAAATGCATGTGAGCGCGACCAGAGTCTGACTGAGATTGTGCAGAACTTTAAAATAAGCGACTGTAAATCCAACCCGTTTAAAAGGCGAGGCTTTTCCCAGCCTGGCCGTACTGGCCAAGGCACCTCCTAGGCAGCGATCTTCAGCAGACAACAAGCAAAGAGACATTAATGAAGCGCCAAAGTGATAACAGCAGCTGGACTAATAGCTAGCCACAAACTGAGTTTGAGTTTTGGTAATTTGTTGGCCAGTAGTTTGGTCAGAGGAGCAAGTAGTTTTGTGTGGGAGGCAGGTAATTTGATTTGAGAAGCAGATATTGGTCTGAGAGGCCAGTAGTTTGGTCTGGGAGGTCAGTAGTTTGGTCTGGGAGGTCAGTAGTTTGGTCTGGGAGGTCAGTAGTTTGGTCTGGGAGGTCAGTAGTTCGGTCTGGGAGGCCAGTAGTTTGTTCTGGGAGGTCAGTCGTTTGGTCTGGGAGGTCAGTAGTTTGTTCTGGGAGGCCAGTAGTTTGGTCTGGGAGGTCAGTAGTTTGGTCTGAGAGGTCAGTAGTTTGGTCTGGGAGGCCAGTAGTTTGGTCAGAGAAGCAAGTAGTTTTGTGTGGGAGGCCAGTAACTTGATTTGAGAAGCAGATATTGGTCTGGGAGGTCAGTAGTTTGGTCTGAGAGGTCAGTAGTTTGGTCTGGGAGGCCAGTAGTTTGGTCAGAGAAGCAAGTATTTTTGTGTGGGAGGCCAGTAACTTGATTTGAGAAGCAGATATTGGTCTGAGAGGACAGTAGTTTGGTCTGAGAGGCCAGTAGTTTGGTCTGGGAGGCCAGTAGTTTGTTCTGGGAGGCCAGTAGTTTGGTCTGAGAGGTCAGTAGTTTGGTCTATGAGCTAAGCAGTTTGGTCTGAGCGGTCAGTAGTTTGATCTGGGAAGTCCGTAGTTTGGTCTGGGAGGCCAGTAGTTTGGTCTGAGAGGTCAGTAGTTCTGGGAAGGCAACGGGTCAATGTACCGCTGTTGTATGTCAGTAACAACGTTCCCCGTCCTGCCCACCCTCATGAATTTGCATGCTGTAGAAGTGGTCCAATCAGAGGGCCCAGTTCGGTTTGACTCGATTCCTATCTGCGCAGGATAAAAGCAACTTTTTTTTTTGTTTGTCTCTTTGGTTGGTTTTTGAGTGTAATGAGTTTGGACAGAACAAAATGTGTTGCACACCTACTGACAAGGTGATGGATGAGATGTGGGAGGGGCGTTGATCTGAGATGCTGTCAGGAAGACCCTGCAGGTACCACAACAAGGACATTTATTTGGGGCGGGTTGCAGGGCAGGAAGAAGCTCCTCTATTAATTTCCTAACACCGGTGGCTGATGATAACGTCTGCCCGCCGCCGCTCCCGCTCTCTTTCCTTTCCGAGAGGTGCGTGACACCGTCGAGTGGGTGCAAATCGAAAACGCTGCACCTGTGTGGTGGCATGATCCATTACGGATAGTACTGCAGAATTTGCCAGTAATGTCGGGCTGTGTGGCGAAAAATATAATAATGAGGAAAAGAAAAAATACGAGAGGAAGCAGACAAGTTGACTTTTACTTCTGCAAAGTATTTTGGAAATGACGGAAAATGACATTTAGCGATGGGTCGCTCGCGACAAGTACTAATTTATAACTTCGTTGGTAAAGTTCGTTAGTGGAAGGCGAGAACTCGGCGGCTGTTTTCTAGAGGAGGAAATAGCTTCGACTCTGAGTCATCCAGCAGATTCTGGAATACACTCGGGTGACATGCGACCATATGGCCGTGATGTCGTGAGAATCAACGCCTTTGCTCTGCGGCACAGCGGCTGCAGCTGCTCCCGGATTAGCAAAACTAAAGAAACAGCAGATGTTGTGAGCTTGCATAAGTGTCACTGTCGCCTCAGAACGGCAACGCTTATGCCGGCGCGCTAACACGAAGCTGTGACATCAACATTGGCTTGTTAGCGGGAACACGGGATGCACGAGGCGGGTGCCGAGCAATTAATCTGAGTAGTTTTGGTCATTAATGAAGTTCAATTCTTTGGGGGTTTGAACTGTAAATTAGTAGAGCAGTGTTGACGTATCCGTGATTAATCGTATGTTGGCTTAAAGTCACGTTGTGTCACTTTCTTTTTTCTCTACATGACTCGTTCACTATTGGAATTGCACCCCAGCCATTAACAGAGCACCCCCTGCTGGCAGTTAGAAGGCTTTCAGGCGGCAGTTCTGAGCCAGTGAAAGGTCCTGTCTGTACCGCTTTACAAGATGCCTGATGGCAACAACCTGTGCTATATGTATATATATATAAAAGAACCATTCTCTATTTTTATTGGTAGTATATTAAGTTTTTATCAATAAATCATGCCAAATTTGACACACTACACCTTTAAGTGGCTAATCAAAGACTTTTTTTGACACTATTTGTACTTCAATCCAGATCAAAGTGCAGGACGATCTGACCGCTTGACTGTTGAGGCCTCGGATTCAGTTCACGGGGGGCGGCGCTGTTTTTGGTTATGAAATATGATTTTTTTTTTTTTTTCCTGAAGCAATTTGAGTTGTTTACCTCGAAATAGTAGACCGGGGAAAAAAGCAAATCAACCAGCGGCCACACATCATCCTGTCGGCTCTGTTGCCAGCCTAATTAATACGGTTCTGACAGTCCCATTGTGGGACCGCGGATCATTAAGACACATAATGCTCAGGCCATTAAGGGGAACCGGCTCGGCCCGTTTTCACGTCCCCGTATTCGCTCGTAATGAGCTCAGCTCGCTAGATTACACTGAGAGCAGTTCCACACAAGTAGATGCTTGTGTTCATTGCTCAGACTTATTATGCAGGCGTGCCGGGCTGCAGCGGCTTTGTGCTCGTTAAAGGGGCTCGGAGCCCTTCCCTGTTCACAGCTCAGACCTTCCACACAGGCCAAATGGACCCCGAGTCCCGTCCCGTTTGGACAAGGGCAACGTAACCGTCACCTTGTTGAGCTCTGCAGGTGCCCACATTCTTGAAAGGCTCCTGGGACAATCTATCTATCTATTTATCAAGCTAGCTAGCTATCTAGTTAGCTATCTAATTATCTATCTATCTATCTATCTATCTATCTAGCTAGCTACTAGGGGTGTTTATCTTTCACTCACAAAACGATCCGATTCAAATCTCGATTCACAAGCTACGATCCGATTCAGGGACGATTCATAAAAAATAGTTTATAATTTGGTATGATTCAATCCGATTCGGTTCAGTGCGATTCAATACAAATGTACAATTTAACCCCAAGTGCTTATTTTTACTTTACCGCTCCATCAACCAATGCACTCGAATCTCATACGTCACAGACCGATAACCGATTAAAATCGGTTTATCTTTACACCACTACTAGCTACCTAGCTAGCTAGCTAACTATCTATCTATTTATCTATCTATCTATCTAGTTACCTAACTAGCTATTAAGCTAGCTATTTATCTAGCTAGCTAGCTATCTAAAACAGCATATTTATCCCTCTGTTTACGTTCAGACGTCAGAGCTAACACCTGGGGAAGGGCACGGCTGCCAACCTGGGCGATGTGTGGTTGCCCTTTGTGGCATCACTAAGGGCTGATTGCTACAATGTTTTAGTCCGCACATATTCTGGGAAGTGGAGCAGCAGGAGCAGCAGCAGCGACAGACCTCCAGCCGACAGAACGGAGACACTGATTAACTGCAGCAAAAAAAATAAAAAATAACAGGTGAAGTGAAGTCTACATAACACGGGACCTTTAAAACTTTTCTTGGTTGACCTTTTAGGCTGTTCGGCCCGGAAATTAGAAACAGAGACACAGTGTCGGCACATTGTGCGTGCGGACATGACATGGCCCTCCCGAGTGCGCTCCGTCGGCTGACACTGGGGAACGAGGGCCACCCTTCGACTCCTCTTTATTGGATAGAAAAAAAAAAAGTTCCCACAGTTTACAGCAACAGAGGCAGTGTCATGTTTGTCAGACACTGCACCGTAGCAGCAGCAGCATTAGCTGTCGGCCTCATTTGTCCTCTGGAGTTAAATGAAGCCTCGAGAGCGTCTCTTAAAAATAGTAGAACAGGCACCAGATTATTCCCAGACAGTGCATACAAAAAACAACAGCAATAATCATAACTAACGTGGGGAGCCACACTGTGATTCACACGTGTGTCGATTTGTTTCCGTCTGCAGCTTTTCCTGCCCCTGACAAAAGTGTTTGACGGCAGCTGCAGACGCGGCTTTCGTTGGCACTTTAGCAAGTCCAGCGTGCCTCCAGCGGGGTGTGTGACGTTGTCTGCCTCCACAGCTCCAGCCTGCGTTCGCGCAACCATCTTCAGACAAACTGTGTGCGCGTGTGCGGCGCGCGCGTCTCTGTCAAGGCGCTTTGTGTTAGTTTTGCTCCGCCGAGCATCGCTCTTGTTTTCACACGAGTCTGTCATCTTCTTTGTCTGACTCGTCTCTTCCTCTTCCTCTTCCTCCCCCCCGTGTCTTCCCTCTGTTTTTGCTCTCTGCTGTTTGCCTCAGACATCCATCCGCAGTTCTGCTCTCCGCTTGCTCGCTGTCCTTGTAAGTCGTGGGCTGCAGGTCAGGTCGTGGTGGTTTCAGGCGAGTCCAGGCGTTCCTGTGACTTTCAGCTCTGCGGGTCGCGCTCTACATTGCGAAACTGAACGGAAAATGACGATCCAGTGTCGTGGGGTAAAAGTAGGTTGAAGGGAACAAAACAAGCAGCCATCCATTGGCCAAACTCCAGCAATTACAGCTTTTTTCAACAGGCCAATTAGCTTCCTTTGTGGAGTAAGCAACTCCTTAAAAACGACTTAAAAAACAAAACAAAACAAACAAAAACCAGACTGTGAGCCACTGTCTATCTATAGAGGATTAGCACTCCGCAGCGGCAGCTTCATCGGGAAGAGAAGAAGAATTTGGAAACAATGGCTGGCACTGCAGAGATTAGCATGCAGGGTTTGCCATAGCGATGGATTTGCCGCAACTGGATGGCAATTTCAGATTTTAAGAGACGGACGTAAAATCGGCGTTGGCTATTCACTTTATCTCAGAGGAACGTTAGCAAGAGTCCGGGCAGCTTAACGTGGCACAGCAGCTGATTGGTCCGCTTGAGTGAGTGGAATTGACTTCCACTAGTCAGTTTTTTACCGACTGCCGGATGGAAGCGTCAAAAAAACGCCAGAGGATTTACAAAAATGTTCCATGCGCAACGTTTGCATTTTTATGTCAAAGAAAAAGGGCAACAGATACGTGATGTCACTCTTGCAGAGATCATTTTCATCATGGGTCTCTCGAAACCCATTAGTCTAAAAATATCTCATCTTCTTTCGTAGAATCTGCTGTAGTGAATTCCATTGGACATTTTTTTTTTCTCAATGATTTTCAAGGAAGTAAAACGTATGTTTCTAGTTTTCCTTGCCTGTCTCTCATCTTGTGGAACGATGAAGTCCTAAAGTCCGCATTGGTTTTGTCAGGGCTCACCTCAGGTGGAACCAAGGAACCGCGGGGATTTTTCAGTCCCCCGTCCCTCGGCCCTCCTTGTCCGATCGCAAGGCCGGACAGGCGTTGACACGCGTGACGTGCGGCGGCTTCTCATGCGGCCTCCTGCGTTCAGAGTTTGACCTTTGTCGGGAACTTCACACGTCGCTTTTGATGTTAACGTCTGACAACGTGGATCCCGTGGCGAGGGCGAGGAGAACCGCCTCTCCCGCGCACGCTAGCGGCTCTCTGATTAGAAAGTCTCGGGCCCGCTGAGAGGCCTGAGGAGTCCCAGCGCGGACGTCCCCGAGCCGCATAGCTGCGGGCTACGGGCGGCGTGCATGCCACACGCCAACACTCATTAAGCCCGGCGCCGCCCGCTGGTGCGCGATGCAGCCTCCGCCCCCTCTCGCGGCGTCGGGTCCTCGTCCCGAAAGTTCAGAATTAATTGCCGATCCTCCAGTGGCGAGGCCACAAATAACAATCTGTTTCTTTAAATTCCAGTCAGTCGGGGGAGAGAACGAGGAAATGTCAAGTACGATGGCGATTAGATTAAAGAAAATTTTGATTTATTTTTTTTCCAGAACATTTATTTGTTCACAGAATTGGCATTGGAAAAAAAAAAAAAGATGAGAAAATTTATTCGATTTAGGTCCAATTCTAATATTGTAGCGTTCAAACAGCAAATTTTTCCCAACGTTGAAAATTTCCTTTTGAAAATTCCACATGTGGAATGTGTCACATGTGTCTTTCTTGAATTCTTTTATTTTTTTCGGCAATCCTGCACAACACTGCAGTCTAAAAATGACCAGGAGGTGTTGACACGTACACCTAGTGTGATCCTGGCTCAATTTTTTTTTTAATTTTCTTCAAATAATATTTGGCCAAATCATTAGTTGACATCATGCTGACACCGCCCACCATCATAGACAATCTCTGTTTAGTATCAGGAAACTTTGGGTAACGTGCTTTATTTGACAAAATAAATAAATGAATACAAATCCTAAATTATCGTCACAGGTTGAGGACTCATTTTTTCCTCTCAAGCTGCGTTCAGAACATTGGTTCCAGTTGAGTTGTGTCTCATCAACAGCTTGCCACCTCGTTCGCAGACACATGCGTGATTAATGAATCAGCGGCGCCGATGCTTCCTCGCGTTAAGGTACGGCTACAGTTGAATTTGGCACATTAGCCTGCGTTTGTGCGTCGTCCCCGCGACAGATGGCGATTGTCGTCTGCCGCGAGTCATTATCATTTTTTGACACGCGTGTCGCCGCCAAGCAGGAGAGCCGATAAGCTGCGCGTGTGGCGCCGCCTTAGCGCGATTAGCAGGTTGTTCAAACAAGATTAAAAAAACAAAAAAAAAAACGACAAAAGTCAGGGTCGTTACGGTGTGTTTACTTGACTTTTAGGGTCGGTGGCTCATCAAACAAAAACAGTGGCACACAGGCGGAGCTGTGTTTGATCACCTGACGAGAGATCTGACCTGTCGACCCCTGACCTATTGAGGCCTAACCCATCAAAACCCGACGTTGAGTTTCTATGTCTTCACGTTAATGTCACTCATCGATCGGTGGCGAGGGTGGAACATTTACAAAAGGTTTACTTCACCTAAAAGTTCAAGAGACGCCGCTTCATGTGTGAGGTCATGGAGACAAAAACGATGACGGCAAAACCACAGCAGTGACGGAAATCACTGCAGCACTAATCAAAGTAGTCACAGCAGAATTCAAGCAACCGACAAGGACCTGAACCTGAAGCTAAAGCCATGTTATTGTTAGGGTTTGGGAATCGCTAGGTACCCGACGATTCAATTCAATTCCGATTCAGAGGGCTACGATGCAATTAATCGCGATTAATCGAGAATTAAGATGTATCACGATTCATACATACATATATATATATATATATATATATATATATATATATATATATACATACATATTTTCAAAGCATGCAACATACCGTGGAAGTCCCAATAGATTTTATAATTGGCCTCACCCTTTGCGACTATATTGGCAGCTTTGCTCTGGTGTTGGGGACGGTTGTCTGGTTTGGAGCAACTGGAGGATTTTCTGTCCTTTCCAACAAACTCGGATTAAGGTTCCTCATGTTCGTCGTGTTCCCACAATATTTGTTTGTTAGCGTGACACAACTTACGAACAGTGTGACTTTTCCCCCTCAACCCCCGTAAAACCCAAAATGCCGCCACATGCTGGCTCTAAATCCCAAAGGAACCGGTCACATTCATTATTCAGTCGTTTTTAATGCTGCGTGTGTGCGTCACTGTAAATAGTCCGGTACGACGTCGCAGTGCAGTCGCACATGAGTTCCGGCCTCATTAAGAAAATTGATTTTTTTTTTTTTTACATTTGTGAATCGATTCATATAATTGACAATATCATAATCGCGATTAATCTAAGAATCGATTTTTTTTTCCCACCCCTAGTTATTATATTGTGTTGTATCGTATTAGTATAGTTTAGATCTGTCACTCAACAGTAAGAGTGAGAGAGGAGGTGGTGGGAGGAGTTTCCACAGAAACCACTGCTGGAAAGATGAGAAGGGGGAGAGGGAGCAGAAGGTGGTGGAAGAGGAGGAGGACAGAGAGGAGGAGGAAGACAAGATGGCGGGGTGGTAAAGAGGGTCCAGAAAGGTGCATCGGCCAACTTAGACTCCATTAAGTTGCGTGGTGGACGACGCACCACCCGGGGTCGCCTCAGTCCACCGCTACGCCCTCTTTTACTTTTTTTTTTTTTCCCCTCAAATTGTTTGTGTTTTCATCCCCTCATCTCCTTTCATTCTCTTCATCTTGGCCGTCCCTCCGTTTTAAAAGCCCCTCCACCCGTACGGCGGATTGAAGTGGGATGGAGTAAGTGTGTACTCAGGCATCCCTGCCACCAAACCCAATTCTCTCACCGCCCTTCGCTCTGTATTTAATATGCAGCCGCTCTCGCCATTAAAGTTAAGCCAGCGCCGCACTCCTCCATCTATCTCTCTGCCCATTACGCCTACACAATAAGAAATAATTTAAAATTTCCAGCCGGACCCGGATGAGTTTGGAGCACAAAATTCACCTCATCTGCCCGTGTAAAGCAGATTTTCTTTTTCTCCCCCCCCTTTTAATGTGAAAAGCAGTGTAGATGATGATATGAACCAGGCACGGGGCATTAAATTTATATGGAGCCGTATTACTTTGACATTGGAACTTTAGGATCATTTCAATTAAAACGCAACGCTCGATAAATTTCATGAGTTGGCTGTGTTAGCGCAGGTTCTACGCAAAGAGCTGGGGAGACGCATCGACGTGGATAAAGGCAGTAAACTGAAATAATGTGACACCTGCTTAACATTGACATTTCAATTTAATTTATTTATTTTCTAGTCCATGAAGAAAAAATGCAACCTTGAAACTTATACGATAAATATAAGGACACACGGGAGCCGCAAAGCAACAGGAGGTCAAATTGTCTTTTATGACAAAGTCCAACACGAGACACATACTTAAACTCACCACGGTCGGTTGGGAGTTCATCCAAAACATTATTATTATTCTTTAGTGCAAACAATGCTACCCGATTCCAATAAAGCAGTCCTTACACAGATGCTAATTCTTTAGCATTGTTCACAGGGCAGACTCATCTTCCTGGAGTGGTGGGTTAGGGTTAGAATTTTTGGGCATGTTGAGATTTTGCATTCTATCACTCTTTTTTATGCTAAACTATCACTAAATAGTGTATTAAGAATCAGCAAAAAAACCAACATAAAATAGTATATTGGTGAATTTTGGGCAGATTAATTTCTTTTTTTATTGTATTTAATAATAATGACTCTGGATGTTTCCTAAAAAGTAAAAAAAAAAAAAAGGTAAGTTAAACTAATACCGGTTTAAAAGACATTAAGACTCAAATCAGTTACTGTCATCAATCATTGAGCCCATACCGGCTGCTGTAGGGCAAAAGAGGCAGAGTTACACCCTGGTCAAGTCGTCTCCTAAGGAGAACGGACCATCTTCACACCTGGGAGTCCAACCCACAACCTTCCTGTTGCAACTCTAAATAACACACAAACAAGCATACAAAAACACACCCAAAACCATTCTGTTCATCTCTTTCATCTGCAGAGGACGAACGTGGGAGGAGGACGAACCTCTGCAGCCTGACACTCATATCTATTTTTAATTTACTGGCCAAACTCGCACATCCCCGGAGAGAATCCCTTTTTGCTGTTAAAAAATAAATCCCCCACTCAGACCCTGGCCGTGTCGTCGCGCTGAGCCGTAAACAGCGGTAGGGGGCGGGGGAAGGAGGGAGGAAACCGGGAACATCTCGGCCGACCTGATCTGCTCCCAGGAGGACGGCAGGGTGTCGGCAGCCGAGCCCTGCTCTCCCAAAGCCGTCGGCAGAGTTGTTTACTGCTTGTAACCCCACCCGCCGCCGCCACCGCTACCTACTCAGAGTCTAGCTAGCCGCTCCTCCAACCCCCCGCCTCCGCCGGGCCCACTCACGTACGCCACCATCTCAAAATACCGAGACAGGCTGGTTTAGACGGAGGTGACCCTTTAAGGAGCCACCGCGGCACCTGTGCCAGCCCCAACACAGTGGCGGATTCCTGCGGCGGCGGGTAAAGCCGCTAATTCCGCCCTGATACCTGAGGCCTTAAACAACTTGTGTAAGTCGCTGTGAAACAATGGCCAATGTCAACAGCAATTGTGGCCATGCGTTGCAGAAGCACATTTGTTACAATGAAAATATGTTTATGGAAAAGCTTCTATGCTTTTGTTTACTTTTTTTGTTAAACACTATAGCTAACACTAGCTAGCTGCGTTCCAGGGCTACTTGTACTCTGATGAGCTATATTTGGTTCAAATTTAGAACTTTTATTTTTTTCAATTATTTTTTTGTGGCTCATTGACTGATTTAGATGTTGTTGTAAGTGCTGTCCTGCTGTATACAACTGCTAATTAGCTGCTACGCTAACTGTTTCTTGCTTTCCTTGCACAGAAGTGCAAGAAAATGCATAGCCCAGATTCCTTGTGTTTTACACCTTCTCCAAAGATTTTACCGACACTCTGCCTCTGTAGGCTGTCTGTCACAGTCATTGCTGCAGCTCCAGGGTCAATTCTGCAAGTGGTTTCATAACAACGACGTGCACTTTATTCAATTTACAGATTAAAGAAACACCCTTGGCATAAACAAACAATGCGGCGTGTAGTTAAAATCAAATTGTTTTGCAGCAATTAGGTTGGACAGGAGGAACCGACTGTTTCTGCAACTTCTCTTGTATGTGTGTGAGTGTGAGTGAGTGTGTGAGGTGGGGGTGGGGGGGGGGGGGGGGGGGGCAGGGACAAAGTAAGAGAGGCTTAAAGTTAATCAAAGTTAATAGTGTTAATTTATCCTCCAACCCCGGTAACCTTACAATCCGGCAGCACGGAATTAACCTTGCGTGTCCCCTGACCCATTACACCACATGCACTCAAGCACACCCTTTTACATGACACACACACACATACACACACTTAGGCAGTGCATGCAGTAAAGAACTTGAACTTTGAACAGCAAATTGCCCTTGAAATCATGTCCAGTCATGTGACTTTCCTGACACTTGAACCGAGCTGTGCTGTGTGTCGGGTTTACACGCACTCCCCATCTGGATTAAATAAAAAAAAAAAATCTGCTTGTTATGTTTAGTCTGTGTGCAAAGATCTTCAAGACGAGGAAAAAGTCATGTGGAAAAATCGATGGACTTGATCACACAGTCCCTGCAAAGCTGATGTGTTTCGGCGTGATTGAGGGACTCAGGGTGACAGGAAGTGCATGCCGCATGTTCGCGTTTAAACACTGACAGCTTTTTTCTTCAGAACAGTTTATTGAAATGACAAAAGAGAAAATCAAACTTTGCAAAAGTTCCGCGTCTCAGGGCGAACCAGCTCATCGATCACCTCAGGATTTGCCTGCTGAACTTTCATCACGTCCGCCAGTTTGTTCCTCTCCCAGCCGCCTGCGGCTCTTTGATCGTGTTTGTCTTCTCAAACAGCGGCTGATTGAAGTGGGCTGAAGCGGTGCATTGTGGGGGCGGAGCGTGCTTGTATGTAAATGAAACAGACTCGAGTCGGGGCTCTGTATTCCCGTCGCTTCCACTCACCAGACACGAGCGAACATGATTGCGGATGAAAGGACTTTCCGAAGCTTGTCAAAAAACATTTGCGACTTCAGTTCGGCTTTTTCTTTTTCTTCATTTCTTTTTTGGAGTGTTTACACTGATCTTACGTTGCTTTCTCCAAAATCCGTCTCAAGTATTCTCGGGCGGAACGCAGGTCGGCCCCTTTTGAGAAAAGGTGTCGAATTGGATTAAGGAAGTCTTAAAGTGTCTTGTTTGATGCTTAAACGGGCGGAGGAAGGCGTCCGCGTCTTTGATGAGAGGAATCAACGTCTGTCGCCTTTTTTCCCCGCGGCTGATTTAAGCTCTCGTGGCATTCTGGGAAATCAGAGTGACTGCCTGATGAGGATTCGCCGTCAGGAAACTTGAAATTAAGTCGTCGGAGCTCGACTCCCGGCAACAGACTAAACGAAGGGGTAAAAAACCTTTGCTTTTTGTGCTCCGAGCCTGCTGTAGGCTCCGCCCGCTGCTTCACTTCAAAAACACTCCGAGGAGAATCGAAGCGGGACGAAGACGAGCTGAGTCATGCCGACAACAAACTCGCCAAAGACGGAGCGGGCAGACGCCCCGGGGGGGCGATGACTGGTTGCAGCTGAAAGCGTCAAACTCCAATTTAGCTGCAACTGTCGAATGCCAATTATTCCCGAGTGGGAAACGGCGAGAGCCGCTCGGACGAGGGCGGGAGCGGAAGTGCACGGCGGGGACGGATCGGACGTGTCGCGTCTCACCTTACCGTACTGCATCCAGAGCAGGGGTGTCAAACTCATTTTGGTTCAGGGGCCACATAGAGGAAAATCTATTCCCAAGCGGGCCGGGCCGGTAAAATCATGGTATGGTAATAATAACGTACAAATAGCAACAACTACCAGTTGTTTTCTTTGTTTTCTTTGTTTCATTTTGTTCGTGTTATTTCAGCTCTCTGCACTCTGCATCAGTGTTGTCAAGCCCTCAGTAAGGAAAGTCGCTATTGGCTGTCCTAAAAGTAGCCAAACGACGTCATCGTCTAATTTGCATAATTGACAATTTGCACTTGATCGCAACGTAATAACACCAGGAAAAGTCGCTAGATTTGTCGCTAGTCGATTTTGACAAAAGAAAAGTCACCATGGGGAGTTGGAAAGTCGCCAGATGTAGCGAGAAAGTCGCCAAGTTGGCAACACTGCTCTGCATCAACTTTGTCTGTTGCGACAGAGACATTTTGGTGCACTGAGGGTAGCCAATAGGAGACATCCTGGGGCACTGAGGGTAGCCAATAGGAGACGTTCTGGGGGTACTGAGGGTAGCCAATAGGAGACATTCTGGGGCACTGAGGGTAGCCAATAGGAGACATTCTGGGGCACTGAGGGTAGCCAATAGGAGACATTCTGGGGCACTGAGGGTAGCCAATAGGAGACATTCTGGGGCACTGAGGGTAGCCAATAGGAGACATTCTGGGGCACTGAGGGTAGCCAATAGGAGACGTTCTGGGGGTACTGAGGGTAGCCAATAGGAGACATTCTGGGGCACTGAGGGTAGCCAATAGGAGACGTGAGTGGCTGTACTTGTGCCGGTTTGCTCAGCCCCAGTGTTGAGTTTTGTTTGCAAAGCAGAGACGATATTGCGACACCAAGTGGGCACATTTAGAACAGCACTTTCTTTCATTGATAAATTGCAGTTTTTATATTTTGTATGTATGTTTGACACCCCTGATCTAGAGGGACGATGTCCCTTAACTATACTTCACATTATGTCCCGGTGCTGTACAACACCAGGTCCAGGTCCAGAGGAGATTGCAATGATGCTCCAACTCCGAGTCTTCTCGCAAAGTCTTATGAGCTGGAGAAACAATGGCAAATGGCACATTAGAAAATATATATATATATATATATATATATATATATATATATATATATATATATATATATATATATATACACACAAACAAAAAGCCGGCTCTGTGAACACGACAGGGGGTCAGCATCCCTCCACCAGGGGGCCTCGGCATTGAACGCGACCAGAACGTGCAGAACGATGTACGAGAAGGAGAGAAAACGGTGCTTGTTTGTTGTTATCTCGCAACACGTTGCATTATCGCGCGCGTTGGGCCGCCGTCCTCAGGAGCAACGGCCCACAGCGTCCGGTTCTTTCAGGTCAGACGATGATGTTTATTCTCAGAGCTTTGGCTCGGCTCTCCAGCTGGATGGTGTAACACCCGGAAACTCAGGCCTTGGGCTGTTTTGGCTGCGGTCAGCGCGGATTAGCGGCCAGATACAGTGGCTGTAAACGGCCTCAGATCAGAGGTTTGTTGTTATTTGCATTTTTTTCTTTTCTTTTCTTCTTCTCCTTCTTTATTTTATAATTCAAGCGGTTTGCAGCTCTGGCTCGCGGGCTCGGCTTCAGCTGTCAACCACCACTTCTGACCCACATTTTAACACAGCGAGTAAACAAACAGTTTGCGCCAGACGTATCGTAAAAAAAAAAAAAGACACTCAAAACAGAATCTGTGAGGTGTCTGATGCGTCCACAGGCAGGTCTGCATTTGCAAGGCATCCATAATAAATGAGTTCAGAGCGGAAAAGAAAAGGTGGAACATCAGAGACCTGTTGAGTTCAGTTTATTCAGCAGACCTGTGCAGCAGTAACATATACACGTGTGAAAAAAAACAGAAAATTCTTATAGAGTTGCGACAAAAGGAAAAATTGATACCATGGCTCTGTATCGTTAAACTCCACGGATGACTCACATTTCTATTGTGAAGCTAGGTTGAACCATTTTCTGGCCGGAATCAGTTGTTTGCATTGTAAAAGAAAAACAAAAAACTGACCATTTTGTTTTGTTGCACTCATATGTTTCCAAAGTATGGATGATACACGTGTTTCACACCTCGGGTACATGAACAGCCATTGGCCGCTCCGCCCTGACGCGCCGGTAACTCCTTCTCCGCGGTCCAGCGCCTCCGGAGACGGGACATCCGGAGGAATTTCTCATTAAAAACAGCTGAGTGGAGACTATCGAGACGCTTCACATCTCCTCCTGTCAGAAGAGCTAAGAGAGAGAAATGGGTGGGGGGTGGGAGGGGGGCGGGTCATTATCTCGCCGGAGCCGCCCGGATCATTCCGCTGTACAACATGACAGCTTTACGGACGCCGCCGTGCGGAAAGTCCGGGATCGATCAGCAGAGGTTCCATTCTTAACATCACAAGGCATCAATTTAAGATGGAATCTGGTGTGGAACAGGAGAGGAAGACCAGGACCAGGACAGAAGGAGAAACTTGGACACTTTGATTCACATAAATTTTCAAAATATGGGAAGATGCAAGCAAAATGGAAGTGAAGATGATCTTCCAACTCCATTGGCAGCATCCGTATTGAGTAATTTTTATTGTTCTAATTCAGACTGCACCGTGTCGCCTGCAGATTCTCTGCCTCTCTGCGGCGGCTTTATTTTAGAATCCACGCTGGTCCAAAAGCTTCAAACAAACAATTCCAATGCAAAAATCCCCCCAAAAAAAAAAAAAAAAAGAAGTCTGACTCGTGGAGAGGAGAGAAAAGAGAGAGAGAGAGAAAAAAAAGCTCCAGACGAGAGATTATAGTGGTGGATGTGGCGCAGTGTCTCATCTCTGGCTTTGGGCACAGACCTGCTCCATTTCTGAGCGACACCAAATCCACTTAGCGTGCGACACAGCCGCGTGAATTGTTGCTGTACAGACGGCCCACGTTCAAAAAAGAAAGACAAACAAACAAACAAACCAAAAAAAAAAAAAAAAAGCGACAGACAGCCCACACACCCAGGCGTTTTCATTTAGCAATTTGGAAAAACTGGCAAGACTCACACAACACAACTGTGATGTTTCCCAGCCGGAGAAACAGTTCGCGGATTTTCAAAGATAATAATATTTCTGGAGTTCTGTGGCGACGAACGACTATCGGCTCAGTATTTTTTTCCTGCTGTTTCCCCGTTGAGTAAACTCACGTAAGCTCTCCCAAACGGTTTTGTCTGCAGTTCCGTGTGATAGCTCCAGGGTAAAGCCGAGTTGGAACTAATCAAGGCGGACGTGACACCTGGACGCCTCACTGAGCCCCGTTTAACTAACCCAGTGCCGGCTGGAACCTCCCCTCGATCCTTCGGGATTCATCCCACATGTCCGGAATCGATATCCACGGGGAAAAGAGCCCGCAGAGGGTGTTTGGAACGGTGAGGGCAAATCCCAGAGGTTGACGTGTGGAGGCCGGCTCGAGAGGAAAAAGAAATTGGAGATTTTTCGTCAAAGGAAAATAAGTGAGGAGCTGAAATGAAAGAAAGGCGCTTTTTCTTCTTACCCGGTTTTGTTCCGCCCAGAGGACAAAAGAGGAAGAAAAGACGGCCTTCGCGGCCTCTGAGACTCAAAACATGCATGGAAATGGAAAAATGTCGATTTTTATGATCGATGCGTGAAAGAATTCCACAGAGGAATGAATACAAATGAACATTTGTCGGGGCAGAGAGCTGACCGGCTTCCTGCCTGCGCAGCGTTTCTCAGCGGAACTGCGTTTCACCTGAGACTCCAGCGGAGCGGCATTCACTCGTGAAACAGCGCATTTATCCCCGATGCTTCTCTTTGCCCTGATTGGACGCCGTTGCTGACCACGCCTCTCCTACGAGAATTTTGCCGTTTGAAGAATCATCCTGGACTCTAGTGGAGCAGCATGGCACGTAGCTGTCATCTGAAAAAAAACCTCCAAAGAAACAGCACACTTAGCCCTCTGTTTACAGTTTTCTGTTAAAAAAAAAAGAAAAAAAAAGAAGCGATGCTTCGTCAGACTTCTCGTGTGTTTGTAAGGCGACAAACAAGGTTTCAGTGGGCGGGGCTAGGGCCACTGCAACTAGGGGAGTGGTATTAGGGCCCTCTGTGACATCATAAAGGGCTCATTTCTTGTAGCTGAGAGGAAGTGACTTTGTCTTATTTTGTTGTTTCTTTGCAGTTTGCTGACAAAGCGGGACAAACAGACTTTGGGATGAAGGCAGTTTTGCAGATTTGAGAGCGCGTGTTGACTGGCGCGACTCGTGTCGTGAAATGCAAAACAAAGACACCAAGACGGACGTGTGTCTCGTGGCCGCAGGTTGGGAGGTCGGGAGGTGAGCTGTGGGGAACTCACTCGTGTCCGTCGGCAGAAGTCGAAGTCATGCAATCAAAAGCAAAAGAAAGAGAGAGAGAGAGAGAAAAAAAGGGAAGTCCAGCCGGGCCTCCTCCTGGGAACCCCTGCGCAGAATTCCTTGATGCATCCCTGCACCTGCTTCAAGTGAACGGGTCGTTAGCGTCTAATGTTTATTCCACGGCGGCGGCGGCGGCGGGCGGCCCGACCCGCTGACGTATTGATCTCGTTGGGCTGCACGCGGCGTCCAGAAAGCCCCCCCCGGTGGCCCCGCGCGGCGCTGCCCTCGCTGCAGGCTCCTATCAAAGTGCAGCGCTGATCAAATGGGAAGAAAGGGGCGGGGGGATCTTGAGATTTTCAATACTTCATGTCTACCGAATATATTTGCAATTCACATCAGAGATGTTTGCTGATGAAAGCGGCTTGAAGGTGTTCTGGACACTTTTTGGCAATTTCAATCATCTCTTTTGGGAGGGGAAAAAAAAAAAAAAACCTTGGGCGAGCTTCTCTCGCTGTGTGATTTCTGAAGACTCCACGTAGCTGTTTCACAAATCCCTCAAACATTTCTGTATTAATACCCTCAGAGGTGGTTTGAAGGCATATTACGAAACACTCAACGTTAGCTTTTCACCGGTACTACATAATCTCCCCTATAAGTTTTATTTCCAAGTAGCTGGAACTTAAAATAATGCGTTATACATTCCCAATATCTCCTTGAGATCCTGCTTTGTATCCACTGCTCCAGTCCGCAGGACAGACGTCAAATGTTGGCCCAGAATATCAGCAGAATTTGCCACTTCACTTCAACACCAGTTGCAGTGTTGCGATTATAGCAGGAAAGTTGTCAAGTTGCCTGCGGGTTGCTGCTGGACAGTGCAAGGTCACAGCAGAGCACGTTTATAAAAGTTGTTTTCATACTGCAGAATATGAACGTGGTCGTAAGGCGCTGAAATCCGCTTAATGCGATGCCAAATGGATTAGAATGTCATCAACGGTGACACAAATTGCAGGTGTAACGCCGATGAATGATATACAATTTCCGCGTCATATGGGACCTTTAAGTGGAATGTTGGCTTATGCGTTTTAATGACTGTATGTTGGTTTGAATGTTTGTGTTTGCTCCTTTGTTTGTTTGTTTTTTTATGTCGCAGATGTGCATCCATTAGCTTGAGAGAACGTTTGCGTTTAAGGCCTTGGGAAAATAGGAACGCCGCTGAGGAAGGCGGGGGACGGGTGTGGTGGTGGTGGTGGTGGGGGGGGTGTTCAGGTGGTTCCATCAGCGGAACAAACCAATCATCATCAAAGTTCCGGACAATCAAGTTAATGTTTACGGCTCCCGGCGGCGAGATTGAGGCGCAGTGACGACACAACAGCACAGGTGCGGCAAGCGCACCACGCCGCACGCATCGAGACAAAGCGACGGCAAATGGCTCGGGGCTGTGGGCGGGGCATCTTAGAGGTGTGGGAAGGCTCATCAGGGACAAAATGTAAAATGTCAATGCTCTACCTTTGCTATTTGACAGTTTCGGCATGATTCCTCCATGACTTGATGATTTTAAAGCGGCTCGGACTGGACCGTGGCCGACGGGGCGACGGGAAGCTCCGCCCCCCGGATTGAGGTGCAGCAGCAGCAGAGCGGAACATCAACTGACAGGGCGATTAAATCCCCTAAAAAGGATTTATGGACGTCTCGTCCAGGTTAATGTGGCTGTCGGCCGGCCTGAATAACACTCGGCCGCT